>SJYA01002183.1:2978839-3202221 GCA_006410615.1 Neotragus moschatus
CTCCAGTACTTTGGCCACCTCATGCAAAGAGTTGACTCACTGCAAAAGACTCTGATGCTGGGAAGGATTGAGGGCAGGAGGAGAAGGGGATGACAGAGGATGAGATGGCTGGATGGCATCATTGACTTGACGGACGTGAGTCTGAGTGAACTCTGGGAGTTGGTGATGGACAGGAAGGCTTGGCGTGCTGTGATTCATGGGGTTGCAAAGAGTCGGACACGACTGAGTGACTGAACTGAACTGAACTGAACTGAAAAACAGGCATTCATCTGTTGTCAAAGAGAATGCCTTACAAACCATGTTTTTGTCTTTTAAAAGGCCTCCTGTCTTCTAAAAGAATGTTTTTAGAAGTGCCAGGTACTAGGAAAGTTAATTCTTTGGGTACGTATTTAATACAGAAAATGTGTACATTGAAATTGATTATTTGCCTTTCTATAAGGTTTTTTTTTTTTAAATTTTCTAAGTATCAGGGATTTACTCTCTACTTACAGTTATATGTGCAGACCTAAAAAAAAGTCGACTACTAGGTATTTCTCCAGCAAAGATGAATTTATTTGGAATCGGTGTGTGTACGTGCATGCTGTCGCTTCAGTCGTGTCTGACTCCTTGTGACTGCGTGGACTGTAGCCCAGAAGGCTCCCTTGTCCATGGGATTCTCCAGGCAAGAGTACTGGAAGGGGTTGCCATTTCCCTCTCCACTGGAATCAGCAGAGAATTGCAATTTCAGGCCTGCAACCACAGCTTACCATGTGCTAATTTACCCCAAAAGACTCAGGTCTCCTGCATTGCAGGTGGATTCTTTACCAGCTGAGCCACCAGGGAAGTCCAAGAATACTGGAGTGGGTAGCCTATCCCTTCTCCAGCGGATCTTCCCAACCCAGGAATCCATCTGGGGTCTCCCACATTGCAGGTGAATTCTTTACCAACTGAGCTATCAGGGAAGCCAAGAACTATCATATGATCCAGCAATTCCACTTCTGGGTATTTTTCTGAAGAAAACAAAAGCACAAATCCCAAGGGTTGGTGTGCACCCCTAGGTTTATTGCAGCATTATTTACAGTTGCTAAGATATGGAAACAATCTAAGTGCCCATCAGTGGATGAGTGGATGAAGATGTGCCATCTCTCTGGGGTACACTGCAGCAGCTCATCCTGAGGCAATTTTAATTCTGAAAAAGATCCCATTTGCACCTGTGAGTAAGTTGCTTCTCTAGATTGATCCAGAAGAACATCTTCTGGAACTATGGAGCTAAACTACAGCACCTACCAAATGAGTAAAGCCATACTTGTTCTTGGAACACTAGCATAAGTCAGAGGGAGGGTAGGAAGAAATTCTGATATCAGCCCTCTAGAAATTGTTTGAGGCTGGATATTGCCAAAAGATAGCAATATATATGCATTGAATGAGAGCTTATTACAGTTAGGATTCCAGAGAAATTTCCATGAGAAACCTCAGGTAAGGGAGACTTTGAGTTAGCATGCCATTGTCTCTGGACATAACATGTCTTACAATTGTTGTCTTTCTTGGTAGGGGAAGGAAACCTATGGCAGAAGTGTTTGCACATGCTGTTATCTGCTTTATTTGCCAGCATATAACCCGGTATTGATCTTATATCAAATAGACCATCAAGACAACTATGGAAGCCACAAGCTAACAAAATTCCGTATCTCCTGTAAGGACAAAGCCAAGAACTAGAGCGTGATAAGATATTGGATGGTAGCTAGAACACACCACAGAGATATTAAAATGCTAGAAATGCTCTAGATAGTGGAGTACTGACTAAAGTTTTTGTGTCCTTTTTAAAAGTTATCCACAGTCTGGGAACATTTAGTGCTCCAGGGTTTGACTGATAATCAAAATGATACTTCTCTAAGTTTGCACATTGAGACCTGCATGAAAATCTACCTATGGCTGCATAGTCCCAAAGTCTGGTGCTTAAAAAACACTATTGATTTATTATTGTGTTCCATGGTTCTGGAGTTAATAGAGTTCAGCTCTGGTGGTGGTGGTGAGGGTGTTCCTCATCTGTGATCGCTTAGTTTGTTTGATGGTGACTGAGGACAGAGTTATTTGAAGACTCCCGTCACATATGTGGCCTCTGCGCTCAGACGGCTGGGACACCTGGAACTGGACAGACATGTGTCCCATACAGCCTCCAGAGTGGCTGGTTTGGGCTTCCTTACAGTATGGTGGTCTCAGGGTGATTGGATGTCTCAATGGCAGCTTACTTCTTCTGGAGTGAGAATTTCAAGAAAACTAGGGGGAATCTGTCAGCTCAAAACTCCCATATTGTAACTTCTGCAGTACCCTCCTGATCAAAGCCACAGGCCAGCCTAATTCAAAGGGGTAGAAGAAAAGACTCCATCTCTTGCTGGAAGAAAGGTATCCTCAGACAAGGAGGGAAGGAACTGATGCAGCCATCTTGGAAGCAAGCTACCGCATACCTCCATAAGCTTCATACCTGCATTAGTATTACCTGGGCAGGAGCTCTACATTTTAAACAAGTACCCTTAGTGCACTACCCCTAAGTGCACTACATTTTGAGGATCAGTTTAGTTAATATTTGGTAGTGGTTGGAGCTCTCATTTAAAATTTTTGACCATAAATTTAAAGAAAAGATGAGGAGATTCTATTTATAGGTTTGGATCCAAAAGGTTGGTTCATCAAGTCATGTAGATGAACATTACCAAGAAGAAACTGTAACCACTACTAAAAGGATTGACTTCTGGGGCTCTTTACTGTAAATTCACACTAATTAGAGTTCTGAAAGAGGGCTCAAGTCCTCTTTATCAAGGTTTAGAAAGTGTAAGAAAGAAAAGAGCATATTTTCAGGGAATAACAGCACCTTACAGGAAGTTTATTCTCAGCTTTAGTGAGAGATTTTCCAGTAGTCATATATGGATGTGAGAGTTGGACTATAAGGAAAGCTGAACACTGAAGAATTGATGTTTTTGAACTGTGGTGTTGGAGAAGACTCTTGAGAGTCCCTTGGACTGCAAGGAGATCCAACCAGTCCATCTTAAAGGAGATCAGTCCTGGGTGTTCATTGGAAGGACTGATGTTGAAGCTGAAACTCCAATACTTTGGCCACCTGATGTCAAGAGCTGACTCATTTGGAAAGACCCTGATGCTGGGAAAGATTGAAGGAGAGGAGAAGGGGACAACAGAGGATTAGATGGTTGGATGGCATCACCGACTCGATGAACTTGAGTTTGGGTGAACTCTGGGAGTTGGTGATGGACAGGGAGGCCTGGCATGCTGCGGTTCATGGGGTTGCAAAGGCAGACACGACTGAGCAACTGAACTGAACTTATGGAGAGGACGTGATGTGAGTCAGGGAATCCATTTACAGCTCCAAGTTTGGGACAGGCTGACCTTGCACCTCCAGTCAGATTGCTTCCAGAAGAGGCGACCACTCTTTCTCGTCAACTACAGGTTGGGGTCAGGTCACACATCTCGTCCAGAACTTAACAAATAACAGTCTCTATGGGGCAATCGTAAAAGGGCACAAGAATCTAGAGACAGCCTTTAAGCCAATAGGAAGCACAGAAGCTCAAAGGAGTGAGCAGGCATCTAGGTTCCACCAGTTCATTCCATGCTCATTGTTGAATGAGGCTCCACACTATTCTTCCTTAACCCTACAAAGAGTGAGTATTACAGTCATCCCTGCATGGTGATAGGGAGAATGGAAGACCAGCTAGATTCACCATTGCTCAGTGTCCTGAGCCCCAGGTCCTTGAAGGAGAAATCTGACAATATTACAATTATATAAATTAGCCAATAAAATAAGTTAGCACATAAAATTAATCTTAGAGTTTCAATACAATAAAGTGACTGTGTTCAACCAGGGCACAGAATGGAGCATGAGAGAACAAACCACTCATGAAATGAAATAACAAAAGAACCTGGCTTAGCACTTCCATTATCTGGCAGGACCTTGATGGCCTGATCTGCACACTCTTGAAGGTAAACAATTTAAAGCCATTTAAATTAGAATGTGAAATGAATTGTAATGACCCATCCTCCTCTCCAAATGTTTTAATGTCCACAAAATTCAAACATAGGAGACATCTCAGCTACTATAAACACAGAGTCTGTCTATGATGTTAGGAGCTATAATATATTATGACTTAAGATTATGATAAATTATGAAAGTTCCTTCTCTAAGAAGTACTGCAGAAATAAGTAATGTGAGTATGCAATACATAAAAGCAGAAATATTTTTTTATCCTCTCCTATTACTGTTAAGATGGGCTTCCCAAGTGATGCTAGTGGTAAAGAATTCACCTACCAATGCAGGAGACATGAGACACAGGTTCCATCCTTGGGTTGGGAAGATCCCCTGGAGGATCTTCCATGCAACTCACTCCAGTATTCTTGCTGGGAAATCCCATGGCCAGAGGAGCCTGGTGGGCTACAGTCCATAGGGTCTTGAAGGGTTGGGCAACACTTGGACACAACTGAGGTAACTTAGCATGCCCACATTGTTAATACAGTGACTGAAATGTGAATAACTTGAAATCAGGAAAAGATACATCAATGCTGCCTTGCAACGTGACTTTCTATTGCTCCAAATACAATAAACAGTCTGTTTTTTCTTTTTTTCAAGAATATTTCCTTGAGTATGGACTATGACTGGGGAGTCAGTTCAGTTCAGTTGCTCAGTCATGTCCAACTCTTTGGAACCCAAGGATTGCAGCACACCAGGCTTCCCTGTCCATTACCAACTCCCAGAGCTTACTCAAACAAATGTCCATCGAGTCGGTGATGCCATCCAACCATCTCATCCTCTGTTGTCCCCTTCTCCTCTCTCCTTCAATCTTTCCCAGCATCAGGGTTTTTTTTTTTTAAAATAAGTCAGTTCTTTGCATAAGGTGGCCAAAGTATTGGAGTTTCAGCTTCAGCATCAGTCCTTCCAATGGGTACTCAGAATTGATTTCCTTCAGGATAGACTGGTTGGATCTCCTTGCAGTGCAAGGGACTCTCAAGAGTCTTCTCCAACACCACAGTTTAAAAGCATCAATTCTTTGATGCTCAGCTTTCCTTATAGTCCAAATTTCATATCCATACATGACTACTGTAAAAACTGTAGCTTTGACAAGATGGAATTTGTTGGCAAAGTAATGTCTCTGCTTTTTAATATGCTGTCTAGGTTGATTATAGCTTTATCGTCTAAGCCACCAGGAAAGGCCCTCCAAGGAGCAAGCATCTTCCAATTTCATGGCTACAGTCACCATCTTCAGTGATTTTGGAGCCCCAAAAAATAAAGTCTGCCACTGTTTCCATTGTTTCTCCCTCTATTTGTCATGAAGTGATGGAACCAGATACCATGATCTTAGTTTTCTGAAGGTTGAGTTTTTTTTAATATAAATTTTATTTTAATTGGAGGCTAATTACTTTACAATATTGTAATGGTTTTGCCATACATCAACATGAATCCAACACGGACGGGTGTACACGTGTTTCCCATCCTGAATTCCCTACCCACATCCCTCTCCATATCATCCCTCTGGGTCATCCCAGTCCACCAGCCCTGAACGTCCTGTATCCTGCATCAAACCTGGACTGGCAATTTGTTTCACGTATGATATTATACATGTTTGAATGCCATTCTCCCAAATCATCCACCCTTTCCCTCTCCCACAGAGTCCAAAAGACTGTTCGATACATCTATGTCTATTTTACTGTCTCACATACAGGGTTATCGTTACCATCTTTCTAAATTCCATATGTATATATTAGTATACTGTATTGGTGTTTTTCTTTCTGACTTACTTCACTCTGTATAATAGGCTCCAGTTTCATCCATCCCATTAGAACAGATTCAAATGTATTCTTTTTAATGGCTGAGTAATACTCCATGGTGTATATGTACCACAGTTTTCTTATCCATTCATCTGCTGATGGACATCTAGGTTGCTTCCATGTCCTGGCTATTATAAACAGTGCTGCGATGAACACTGGGGTACATGTGTCTCTCTCAATTCTGAATGTTGAGTTTTAAGCCAACTTTTCATTCTCCTGTTTCACTTTCATCAACAGGCTCTTTAGTTCTTTGCTTTCTGCCATAAGGGTGATGTCATCAGCATATCTGATGATACTGCTATTTCTCCAGGCAATCTTGATTCCAGCTTGTGCTTCATTCAGCCTGGCATTTCACATGACATACCCTGCATATAAAGTTAAATAAGCAGGGTAACAATATACAGCCTTTACGTACTTCTTTCCTGATTTGGAACCAGTCTGTTGTTCCATGTCCAGTTCTAACTGTTGCTTCCTGACCTACATACAGGTTTCTCAAGAGGCAGGTCAGGTGGTCTGGTATTCCCATCTCTTTTAAAATTTTCTACAGTTTATTGTGATCCACACAGTCAAAGGCTTTGGCATAGTCAATAAAGCAGAAGTAGATGAAGTAGATGCTTTTCTGGAACTCTCTTGCTTTTCCCATGATCCAACAGATGTTGGCAATTTGATCTCTGATTCCACTGCCTTTTCGAAATCCAGCTTGAACATCTATAAATTCACAGTTCACATACTGTTGAAGCCTGGCTTGAAGAAGTTTTAGCATTAGTTTGGTAGCATGTGAGATGAATGCAATTGTATGGTAGTTTGAGCATTCTTTGGCATTGCCTTTCTTTGGGGTTGTAATGAAAACTGACCTTTTCCAGTTTTGTGGCCACTGCTGAGTTTTCCAGATTTGCTGGCATATTGGCACTTTCACAGCATCATCTTTCAGGATTTGAAATAGCTCAACTGGAATTCTATCACCTCCACTAACTTTGTTTGTAGTGATGCTTCCTAAGGTCCACTTGACTTCACATTGCAAGATGTTTGGCTCTAGGTGAGTGATCACACCATCATGATTATCTGGGTCATGAAACTCTTTTTTGTACAGTTCTTCTGTGTATTCTTGCCACCTCTTCTTCATATCTTCTGTTTCTGTTAGGTCCATCCCATTTCTGTCCTTTATTGAGCCCCTCTTTGCATGAAATGTTCCCTTGGTATCTCTAATTTTCTGGAAGAGATCTCTAGTCTTTCCCATTCTATTGTTTTCCTCTATTTCTTTGCATTGATCACTGAGGAAGGCTTCCTTATCTCTCCTTGCTATTCTTTGGAACTCTTCATTCGGATGCTTATATCTTTCCTTTTCTCCTTTGCTTTTCGCGTCTCTTCTTTTCACAGTTATTTGTAAGATTTCCTCAGACAGCCATTTTACTTTTTTGCCTTTCTTTTCCATGGGAATGGTCTTGATCTCTGTCTCCTGTACAATGTCACGAACCTCAGTCCATAGTTCATCAGGCACTCTATCAGATCTAGTCCCTTAAATCTATTTCTCCCTTCCACTGTATAATCATAGGGGATTTGATTTAGGTCATACCTGAATGGTCTAGTCCAATGGTCCCTACTTTTTTCAATTTAAGTCTGAATTTGGCAATAAGGAGTTCATGATCTAAGCCACAGTCAGCTCCTGGTCTTGTTTTTGCTGACTGTAGAGAGCTTCTTTATCTTTGGCTGAAAATAATATAATCAATCTGATTTCAGTGTTGACCATCTGGTGATGTCCATGTGTAGAGTCTGAGGAACCCATGGTTCCTCAGGTGTAATTAGGATGGGAGCTTGTGTAGGGACCCCAGGCACACTCAGTCCCAATTGTTTTAAGAGTCTGATCCTGGAGCCTACACCCTGAAGGGCAGTCTTTGCAGACCATAGGGCTGCGGATTAGATGCCTGAGGCAATCCTGCTGGAGATGCCCCTCCTTTCCACAGTAATAACAAGTCCATCCATTTTCACCTGTGTCCCTCTGGGCATTTTTCCTCAGGCTGTTTCAGAGCATATCTAATAGCCATTGTTGGGACTTCAGTCTTTCCCTGTCTCTTCTTTCTCTCCTCGTATTCTCTACCATAATATACCATCTGGGCCAGCTGAAACAGTTTTCTAAAGACTGATTTGGTCCAAACACCTGCTTTTGTAACTTAATGGCAGATACCTGGAGCCAGCTGAGTGAGAAATCTATCTTTTAAGGTCATTCCTCCTTCTGGACTTTCAGGATCAACATTAATAAACTTGCGGAGAGCCTCCCACAGTCTATCTAGGAATTTATCAGAAGTTTCCTCCTCTCTGTTCTATGTCAGCCAACTTAGCATAGTCTAAAGTCTTAGTATGCATTTGCTTGAGTCCTTCAAGAATACATCTGGCAAAGTAGTTCTGATCTCACCTTCTTTTAGCCATGTTATAGTCCCAGTCTGGCTCTGTTGTGTGAACTGCTTGGCTCCCAGTAGGGAAGAGGGCTATTTTGTGTTTCCTCTTTCTCCTTGTCTCACGCTCAAGCCATTCATCTCCAAAAATAGTAGCTTCCCCCAAAACTCATGTTTTTGAGTCAGGAGTCAGTGCCTGTCCCAAGACATGCATTACATCTCTCCAAGTAAGATCATAAAGTAAAGTTGGTCCTGTAAAGGCTTCTGTGTACTTTTTCAGTCTTCTAGTCTCAACCACAACTGAGACTGTTAGAATTTCTACCAAGACTGAGGCAACCCCTCCTGGAAGGGTGCCCTGATTCTCAGCCTGTTCAGCTGGGAGCCCTGAATACAGAAGCAAAGTAAGAGGGCAGGAGAGAGCTGAAGATTTCACACCCAAATCTGCACCCTTCAGACACAAATCTGGCATGTCTCACAGAGAGATAAAGAGCAACATATATGGTACTTCTACCCATTTCTCTTGTTTTCTACGGAATCGATCTAATTGTAAAACAGTATTATAATTGAGACCCTTCAACCAGCCAGTGTTCCCCATCTTTCAAAAGATACTGTGGCCATTCAGTATCACAGAAGAGTATCAGGCATGTTTTTTTAAACTCGGGGGATCAAACTTGTCCCAGTTTTTAAAATACATTTTAAAGGAGTGGTTCTGGAACTGCTAGCTCCCACCTGTAAGAGAGAAAAATACGGCATCCACAGACTTGGCTTCTTTCCGTTGGAAGTGTCCTTCCCTGCTCTAGATTGGCGTGGGGTGGGGTGGGGGGGGCGGTATAGACAGACTTTCCACCGAAGCTTTCCTTCCCTGCTCAGACTTAGTCTCTCCCTTACCGACGTAGGTGCATTACTTGTCCCTTCCGCTTCTACCACTGAGGTGGGGTGGAGATGCACCAGGGGTAGACCTGATGGCATCCCAGATTTCTTTCGAGTTCCATACTGCCAAGACCTTTTTTTGATTTCCCCCTTTCCTCTGACGCCTCTCGGGGTGGAACAGAATAGCTTTCCAGGAATGTATCCCAAGCCAGGACTCCCAGGGGAAGCATCCGTCTTAGGTGTGCCTGTGCACATTCCTGAGTACCGTCTTGACCACAGCAGAAATAATGAGTCATGAAGGGATGCACAGCAACAAAGATGTCCCTCCTGAGTCCCCACGCCAGTGTATGTGATAGCAGAAGAGGTGGTGGAGGGCCAGTCAGTGAGGATAAAGTGATTTTTGCCCTCAAGCTACTAAGACCAATCCTTCCAGTTCATTTCCACAGCTTCCACAAAAGGAATATCTAGGGAGTGGAGACAAAAGCCATCAGAGAGCCTTCTCTGGTCTGCTAAGAGCTGGTACTACCACAAGAAGAAGCCCATTGCACTTCCAATCTGCCCAGATCCTGCAATTCCCAGTCTGTGTCCTCAAAAACATCATGGTCACCGGCAGTGCTTCTATCCACGTAGATCAGAGGCACAGCCATGACAAAGAGTCACTCTCAGGTCACTGGCCCCTGAGGCAGGCAACCAAGAAAGTGACCTCTAGCCTGAGAGACGTTCCTGGAGTTAGAGCTCCACCTCACTCCCAAACATGCTCTTGTAACTTTCAGCTCCTAGCAAGGCTAGGTGCTTCCGTACATGGAGTCTAAGTAAAAGTACACAGTAATGGCATGAATCACAAGTCCCTTGAAAGCCTATGACCCACAGATTGGTTAATAGTTCTAATTCCCCATGCAATTGCGAATGGTCAAAGAGACCAGGAAAAGGTGACCAAGAAAGGAAAGTTCAGTCCACACGCTTTCCCCATCTCTGGCCGGTCCCCTCGCAGGGATGTTGGGTGTCTCTTGGCATTAGCAGGTCAATATAAACCCCCAACAAGGCTCCATTTCGGAGACTGCCTTCAGTCATTACGAGGCACCCCAAAACCGCAGAGTAGGGCTCATCACTTTCTTCACACAGGGCATGTCGTTCATTTAGAAAAGCACACTGTAGAGTCAGTAAATTAAAGCATCAAATGTGTATACTGAGAAGGCAGAGAGGCCAGAGCTCTTGAATGTTCTCACCTTGTCCTGAAAATCCCAGATGAGCTCCCAAAGTGATAACTTATGGTGAACAGTATCGGATTTGTGATTTCCAGAGAAGAAGATTTAGCTTAGGGACCAGGGACCAGGCTTGATCACTCAAGAGCTTTTGTGTAGCAGAGTTTTACTGAAATATGAAAAAGGGTCAGAGAAAGCTTCTAACATAGACATCAGAAGGGGGATGGAAAGTGCCCTAAAAGGGTCATTTTTTTAAACCTTTACTTTATCCTTATTATTCTGAACTGTTTATTAATTCAACCTTGCTTAATCTTCAGGAAATCCCTGTAAGATAACTCAACATTATTAAGCTGAGATACAGAAACATTAAATGATTTGCCCCAAGTTCTTGCATAGAAAACGAATGCGGAGAGGCAGACTTAAGAGAAAAAAGGTTCCTCTAATGGGCCATTTTCTCTCTGGACTTTGAGTTTTATAATAGACTTTATGTTTTGTAATAGACTATCAAGAGTTTTGAAAGTTTGATAATGACATTTTGAAGGTATCCTTGCCTTCTAAAAGAATAAAGTAATGAAAGATTGATGTGACTTCACATGGAAGCAATTATTTCTTCACAGAAGGGAAGTGACCAGCGAGTACTGTGTTAGGGCCTAGGACAAATGTGATGGAGTCACAGAGACAAGGGCACACAAAGGCATCTTTCTCCTTCAGTGATGATCTGCCATTTTCCAGGGAAGATTAAGCAGCAAAAGAGTGGGCTGCAGCATGGTCAGAGAGGTATGCTGCTGTTATCTGAGGCTCCGGAGACTTAAAGAGAGGGAAATGGAGTGCAGGGGAAGTGGTTTCTTAAGGCTCTGTTAGTTTGCTGTGTGAGCATGCTCAGTCGCTGGGTCATGTCTGACTCTTTGTGACGCCACGGACTCTAGCCTCCCAGGCTCCTCTGTCCATGGGATTTCCCAGGCAAGAATACTGGAGTGGGTTGCCATTCCCTTCTCCAGGGGATCTTCCTGACACAGGGATTGAATCTGTGTCTCCTGCATTGTAGGCAGATTCTTTACCAGCGAGCCACCTGGGAAGCACAAAAACGTTAGTCTAGATCAGTAAATAGTTAATTTACCTCTAGGAAGTCTACCTTTTAAATGAACATGCATTTTTGAGTCTTATGAAAATGATTATTAATTGGAAAAAGATCCTTATCATTGGGTCTATTTTTGGTATAAAGGGAAGAAAGATGGTTGGGATTATTGGATACAGAAAGGATTTAGGAAGAAGAACTGAATAGATTTGCAATGGTGTTTTTTTCCTTTAATCTTTGATGTAGCGATATAACGTGACTTATAATGGAACTGAAAATTGTGTTTTTCTTGAAGTAAGAGAATTGCTTACTTCGTATATATACTCTGCTCCTTGCTTGGAAGTGTCAGGGTTATACTGAAAAGGAGTCACATCATTAAAAGTTTTTTTTAGGGCTGGAGTGGGGTCTGGTGATAGGAGTGAAGATAGGAACAGGACCCAGATGAAGAAATAATAACATTAATGTCAAAGAAAATCATTACTTGGAATTTCTTTGGCTGAGCTCTTGCTGGGAACTTACTCAATCACTGAAAATAGATTAGACATGCTTAATTTGCTTTAGGTCAAGGTCTTCATTAAAATGAGAATTTGCTATTTATTTGCCTTGAGAAATGTGAAATTTTCGATTCAATAAGAAATAGTGATGGTGATGATCTTAAGATGCATTGTGATCCATCCTAGAAAGTATAAATACTATTTTTCAAAAGAGTAAACAAGCAATTTGGGAAAAGAACAAGATGTAACAGAGCCAGGAATGGTACTAATGGTGCTGTTCTCACATTCTTGCAGAATCTCTCATTCAAGCATCTAACAAATTAGATACAGGAGACAACTTGTTCTGAGGAATTAGCACTGTGCAGTAGAGATATCACAAAGCTGCGCTCAGTGACTAGCAGCTCTGGGCTTGACCTTCAGCCGCCTCATTTGTCTTCCTCTTCATCATCATTGTTGTCATCACTTCTGTGTAGAGAAATCTCTAACTCTCCTCCTAGAGTTTATCGTTCCATGATTGTTAACCCTTTTACCCTATCTTAATTTTTCTCATTGTGTAGTTCAACATCAGAAATTACATTTTCTGTTCATTTGTTCATTCTAGCTACACAGGGAGAGGATGGGTGAAGCTGGATGTCTAAAAAAAAAATGTGTTGTAATTCACATATAGTGAAGACTAGAATCCCATAGTCAGTAGGACTCAAGATTCAACTAGGTATTCTGGGGCCATTTATGCCCGTGGATGGAATCAGCCATCTTTTTTATCTCCTCCTGGAAGTGGTCTGCTGGTTAGGTTAGGAGCATAGGAATTGGCTTTTCTCTGTGAGACTATATACTTTCTACTATTTTTTTTTAATGTCACCATTTGCCCATTTTATTTTTTAAATATAAATTTATTTATTTTAATTGGAGGTTAATTACTTTACATGTTTGCTTGTTGAATTAATGAATCCCTGGTGGCTCAGGAAGTAAAGAATCTGCAATGCAGGAGACCCGGGTGTGATCCCTGGGTTGGGAAGATCCTCTGGAGAAGGGGATGGCAATCCACTCCAGTACTCTTGCTTGGAGAATTTCATGGACAGAGGAGCCTTGTGGGCTACAATTCATGCGTTTGCAAAGAGTCGGACACAACTGAGTGACTAACCCCTGATATTTGATTATATAGTCACTAAATATGTACGAATCATAGTTAAGGTGTGTGCATGTGTGTGTGTGATCCTGAGTTTGGTGTTGGCCTTTGTAGTTCTATGTTACATCTAATATAAACATGTAACATGGTTCTAATTCATCCAAGTAAATTAACTGTGAGAATTATATTACAGCAAATGTTGCTTCCTGAGCAGAGTAGAATCAAACTGTCAAAAGTGATTGGAAGTTTTAAATGATCCCTCCAGCTTTTAATTTTACATATATACCATTAACGTAGTTTGAATGAGGCAATAAATGTGGCTTGCAATATTCTTGATTATCAGTGATGGTTTAATTTAAAAAGAGCAGATAGTAAATTGAAATACACTTTACTCCCTTCCAAATTTCAGTTAAATTGAATTGCAAAGTTCAAGTTTTATGTGAACAAAAAAGGCCACTGGAAAGGCCAATATAATTAAAATTCAATTAATATCTTACATATTTTTTGAGCCTACAACAAATCATCCATTGTATTTTGGCAATGAGTAAATTCCCATTTGTCATAGAATTAGCCATTTACTTTCTTCTCCAATTTCAAAATCGAGTAGCAGTCTGATTATATTCATTTCTTTCTTGGTTGAATTCATATGTGCATTTTTCATTCATAGTTCTTGTGAGATTCTTTGATTAATATTTATTTACTAAGCTTTCTGAAATATGAACTTTTATAGGTCAACTCCATTAGAGAAATAATTGGGTTCTTTGCCAACATCAGAATGTAATAAGTGATTGTAAATCAGCCTTTTGAACAAGGAGAAAATTAAGATAAAGTGTCTATCATGGAAAAGGGGGTTGAGTTTGTTTTTAGACTCCCCTCCCAGCAAGAAAAAAATTCCAAGACTTTGGTTTCAGTTCCTTTCGGGTCTTGAAAAGACCTTGGGGACTGATTTGGTTTTACATCAACATGTAAAACCATGGTTAGGTTAGCGTGACAACATTTGGATTAATAACTTTTTTTGAGTAAATTGAGCAATAAAATTCATTTATAATAAAAATGTATATATTGTTCACTCTATAATAATTATGTATGCTGTCTCATTTAATACTTACATTTAATCTGTGAGAGGTATATTACTTTTCCAATTTTTCAGATTAAGAAACTAAAGCTCAGAGATGTTAAGCAATTTGTCTAGGGTCAGAACATAATTTTGCTGGCAATCAATAAACGTAAGAGCCATGAAGTTACATAGTTTGAGGAAACTCTGGGAGGTAGTGAAGGACAGGGAAGCCTAGCATGCTGCAGTCTGTGGGGCTGCGAAGAGTTGAACACAACTTGGTGACTGAACAACAACAAACGAAGTCACATACTTTTCATCTGCTTATTGAATGCTATTTTCACTCAACAGCCTTGTTCTATGCACAGTTGTTCACACTTGTTAAGACTGGTTCCTAATGAAAACCTTAAAATACAATAATACAGTTGCCAACTCAATGTTGTTAGCTCAATTGTTTTAACACTAAATATTTATCCAATTATGCCTTGCATTTCTTGATAGTAATTTCAAATTTTAATTATACTATCATATTGATTAAATTTGGGGTTATTTCCCCCTAAAATAAACATGTATGCGACTGTAAATTTGTGGACTTTGAGTGAAATATCTTCTTGGGGGCATCACTCCCTATCAGATGGCTTTGCAAAAAAGGCCTGGTCCCATGGATGGAGGAGCCTGGTAGGCTGCAGTCCATGGGGTCGCTAAGAGTCGGACACAACTGAGAGACTTGACTTTCACTTCTCACTTTCATGTATTGGAGAAGGAAATGGCAACCCACTCCAGTGTTCTTGCCTGGAGAATCCCAGGGACGGCAGAGCCAGGTGGGCTGCCGTCTGTGGGGTCACACTGAGGACATGACTGAAGTGACTTAGCAGTAGCAGTAGCAGCTATAACTGAATTAGTCTCTCGGATCATTCATAAATTTAAATATGCTATCTGGTGTCTATGTGACATAAATTAGAGCTGAGATTTTTGAAAATTGGAAGCATAAGAGAAATTCCTAACCATCGACCATTGAGGCATCTTCTGATACTACCCAGCAATCCTTCTGAGTTTCCCTAGTCTGTGTGTTTCATTATTCTCCACTGTGACTATTTGAAAATTTCCCCTCTCATCCTAAACCTCTGTTCATAGCAACTCCTGCTCACTCTCAGCATCCTACTTTGCAGAGAAGGTATGGCAGGCAGACCATGGTATGATGGGCCCCAATGATCACCACCTCCTGCTGTTCACACACCATTGTGACTTGCATCTTGTGGACAGGCTGTATTGCTTACTTGGCTACCACACTTCAATGAATCAAATTGCCTCTGATGGCAGAATTTCTAAACTGGCCCCTAAAAGATGTTGAGTTCTAATCCCCAGAACCTATGAATATAATCAGATATCACTCTCATGATTATGTCATGTTACAAGATACACTTGACCATAAGATATCTGGGTGGGTCTAATCTAATTGGTTCAGTTCAGTCTCTCAGTCATGTCCAACTTTTTGTGACCCCATGGACTGCAGCACGCCAGGCTTTCCTGTGCATTACCAACTCCTGGAGCTGGCTCAAACTCATGTCCATTGAGTCAATGATGCCATCAAACCATCTCATCCTCTCATCCTAATATAATCACACCAGTCTTTAAAAACAATGATCTTCCTCTAGCTGATGGCAAAAGAGGAAGTAAGAGAAACCTGAAGCATGAGAAGGATTCACCACTTCATTGCTGACTTTGCAGATGGAGGGGACTATGTGATGAGTAATCCATGTGGCTTCTAGGAGCAAAGACCAGTCTCCAAGTGATGGCCCACAAGGGAACACAGACCTCAGTCCTACAGCCACAAAGAACTGGATTCTTCAAATAACCTGAATAACCTTGGAAGTGAATTTTCCTCTGTTGAGTGGAAGTCAGTGGTAGACTCTGGTCAACAGCTACAATCTAAGCCCTTCCACCCAATAGTCACTGGAGAACTAAACTCTACTAAGGACCACATGTACCTGGAAACAGTTTCTTCCAAATCAGAGGTGTTTAAGGCAAATATAATAGTAAATTTAAGATTCTTTGAAGAACAAAGCCTGCTTTTAGATGAGGTCTTAGGGAAGGACTGATCTAGTACCAAAATTAAGATGTCAGACCAGCCAGGATGAAAACAAAGAGATCACAAATGGAGTCAGAACTTGGAGGTGAGAGTTACTTTCTTGCATCTCAAGGAGTTGATCTCAAGCCACAGCAAAGTCCTTACCAAATGAGACAGAGATACTAAAGCCTTAAGGCCAATGCAGAGAAGTTGTTGAACATGGAAAGGCCTGGATCTTCTGCCCTCCTATATGAAAAACGAAGGCCACTACTGATCTTCTTGATTGGCAGGTCACTTAAGAGAAGGTAATAATCAAATCTGTCTGTACAGTCTTGGGAAGAGACTACAATCCCCTGACCTAGAATATAGTTGAAAGACCAGGAAGACCCAAACACACACCAACAACCAGAGGAGATTCCATTACTTCACCATTAAGTCATTTACACTGCAGTGGTTTTATCTCAATATATTCAATGAAAGTAAAGAAGATATGGTGGCTCAGTGGTTAAGAATCTGCCTGCAATGCAGGAGCCAGAGGAGATGCGGGTTGGAACCCTGGGTTGGGAAGATTCCCTGGAGGAGGACATGGCAACCCACTCCAGTATCCTTGCCTAGAGGATCCCAAGGACAGAGGAGCCAGGCGGGCTGCAGTCTATAGGGTTGCAGAGTCAGGCATGACTGAAGTGACTTAGCATGCACGCATGCAAAGAAGATATGATATATAGGCCAGGTTTTGTCATCTAAATACTAATTCAGTCTCATATTTGCTCTTGAACTGTGAGTTTCACCTGCACCAAAACATAACTCCATGTACAAATAAACCACATTTAATTATTTGATGTGATGCTGGTGTACATGATCTTGTACATATGTTGTTGTTCAGTTGATAACTCATGTCCGACTCTTTGTGACCCCATGAACTGCAGCACACCAGGCTTCTCTGTCCTTCACTATCTCCCTGAGTTTGCTCAGACTTGTGTCCATTGGGTCAGTGATGCCATCCAACCATTTCATCTGCCTTTGCCTCCTTCTCCTCTTGCCCTCAACTTTTCGCAGCATCAGGATCTTTTCCAATCAGTCATCTCTTCACATCAGATGGCCAAAGTATTGGAGCTTCAGCTTTAGCATCAGTTCAGTTGAGTTCAGTTCAGTCGCTCAGTCATGTCCAATTCTTTGTGACCCCATGAACCGCAGCATGCCAGGCCTCCCTGTCCATCACCAACTCCCAGAGTGCATCCAAACCCATGTCCATTGAGTCAGTGATGCCATCCAACCATCTCCTCCTCTGTCGTCCCCTTTTCCTCCTCCCCCAATCTTTCCCAGCATCAGGGTCTTTTCAAATGAGTCAGCTCTTCACATTAGGTGGCCAAAGCAACGGAGTTTCAGCTTCAACATCAGTCCCTCCAATGAACACCCAGGTCTGATCTCCTTTAGGGTGGACTGGTTGGATCTCCTTGCAGTCCAAGGAACTCTCAAGAGTCTTCTCCAACACCACAGTTCAAAAGCATCAATTCTTTGGTGCTCAACTTTCTTTATAGTCCAACTCTCACATCCATACATGACCACTGGAAAAACCACAGAATTGATTAGATGGACCTTTTTTGGCAAAGTAATGTCTCTGCTTTTTAATATGCTATCTAGGTTAGTCATAACTTTTCTTCCAAGGAGTAAGCATTTTTAAATTTCATGGCTGCAATCACCATCTGCAGTGATTTGGGAGCCCCCCAAAATAAAGTCTGACACTGTTTCCACTGTTTCCCCATCTATTTGCCATGAAGTGATGGGACCAGATGCCATGATCTTTGTTTTCTGAATGTTGAGCCTTAAGCCAACTTTTTCACTCTCTTTCACTTTCATCACTTCCAATGAATATTCAGGGTTGATTTCCTTTAGGTTTTACTGGTTTGATCTCCTTGGTCTCTGAGGGACTCTCAACAGTCTTCTTCAGCACCACTGTTCAAAAGTGTCAATTATTACACATTACAGAAAATTATCTCCTTACTCTAATTTTGCCTCTCAAAACCAGAGGAAAAGAGGAAAACTAGAGGAAAAAGAGGAAGATTCCCTGGAGGAGGACATGGCAACCCACTCCAGTATTCTTGGCTAGAGAATCCGAGGATCCTCTAGTTTTTTCTCTCAAAACAAGAGGAAAACAGTCTACTATTCCATATATGTGGTGAGAATAAACTAAATTTTACAAATCTGGAAGCATCCATTTAAAATCAGATCAACCATGGCTCATATCCCAGCATCAACACTTTTCTAGCTAAGTGATCTTTGAAATGTTATTTAATCCCTCAAATCTGCTTTGAGGTAATAATGTCTCCAGAAGAGGATGGTTTATACGACCTGGAGGAGGGAATGTGTACAAATTGCTTCTCAGACAATCATAACCTAACAGAGACTAAACTAGGTCAATTCTCCTTCCCACTTGTTCTAATAAGGACTTATATGGAGAGGGGAAGATCACTGAGGGGTTGAAAGAATGTTATTGGCCAATGAAAATATGTTTTTCATTAAGGGGGGGTTCACGTTTAAGGGGCTTCCCTGGTGGCTCAGATGGTAAAGAATCTGCCTACAACGGAGGAAACTCAGGTTTGATCTCTGGATCGGGAAGATCCCCTGGAGAAAGAATGGTACTCATTCCATTATTCGTGCCCAGAGAATCCCATGGACAGAGGAGCCTGGCGGGTTACAGTCCATAGGGTCGAAAAGAGTCGGACACAACTAAGCCACTAACACTTAACACACATTTAAAGTCAAGTCTTGATATATCTATGGACCAATCTCCCTAAGAGATGTTTATCATAATGGTGCCCTAAGAAGTCCTAAAGGAAATCAGTCCTGAAGATTCATTGGAAGGACTGATGCTGAAGCTGAAACTCCAATACTTTGGCCAGCTGATGTGAAGAACCAACTCATTGGAATAGACCCTGATGCTGGGAAAGATTGAAGGTGGGAGGAGAAGGGGATGACAGAGGACGAGATGGTTGGATGGCATCACTGACGTGATGGACATGAGTTTGAGTAAACTCCAGGAGTTGGTGATGGACAGGGAAGCCTGGCATGCTGCAGTCCATGGGTTGCAGAGTCAGACACGACTGAGTGACCTGAACTGAAGAAGTCAGAACATTTTTGCTTGGATGAGAATTCGAACTTATAGATAATAAAACATAGCATTATTTTTACTGAAGTGTGTTAAGTATGTGAAAAACAATTGCCTGGACATTATTTTTTAATTATTGAAACAAAGGAAGAGGGATTCTGTTTAAATGTTAGTATTTGTGAAAATGCCTGTGAGTTCCCCTTATTTTTAGCTCCTAGTAGCTGACAGTTCTAGTTCCAGGGGATGACTGTGCAAGTGTTTTCAGTATTTACCAAATAGGACTAAATAAAAAAAATAAGTGTCTGATAGGAAATCATATTCACAGAAGTCAAGCCACTGAAATCTGCTGTGTGAGGAAATGGAAATGAATTAGAGAAGAAGACCATTAAACTCTACCGACTATTCAGTTCCGTGTAAACCATGTCTGTAAACCGTGAGAGTCCCTTGGACTGCAAAGAGACCAAACCAGTCAATCCTAAAGGACATCAACCCCGAATACTCATTGGAAGGACTGTTACTGAAGCTAAAGCTCCAATACTTTGGCCACATGATGCAAAGAGCTGACTCACTGGAAAAGACCTGAGGCTGGGAAAGATTGAGGGCAAAAGGAGAAGGTGGTGACAGAGGATGAGATGGTTAGATAGCATTACCAACTCAAGGACATGTATTTGAGCAAATTCTGGGAGACAGTGAGGATAGGGAAGCCTGGCATGCTGCAGTCCATGGGGTTACACAGAGTCAGAGATGACTTATGACTGAAAAAAAAACAAACTGCATCAAAGGAGTTGAGAGGTGACATCTCCTGGATGCTGGCACAAGTCCTATGGGGATGATGCTATCTGCGAGGGCTCTTCTGCAGAAAACTTCAGTGTCTCTTAGGCCCTATGCTTGTAAGTGACACTCTGCCATTTTCACTGTATCCTAGAGTTATGCATGTTAGCCTGAGTCTATGTGGGAGGGGACTGCCCAAGGGTAAAGTACTAGGATGCAAGGACCACTGGAAGCCATCTTAGAGGTCGTCTCTGAAAACATCGTTGCACAGTTTATAGATGAAGGTAGGACTATTGAAAAATAGGGGCAGGGCAAATTAATGTAAGAAGAGGCAACAGAAGGGGTCAATTTCTTCAATTTCATAAAAAGCATCTGCAGAATTGATTAAGATGTAGTACATGTACACAGTGGAATACTACTCAGCCATAAAAAATCAAATAATGACATTCAAAGCAACGTGGATGCAACTAAAGATTATCATACTAGGTGAAAGAAGCCTTGATGCCAGAGGGGAACCGAGGAAGGGTTAGAAACAGAGGGTCCTCAAGAAGGAGCACCTTCTACAAGCACTCTTCTTAATGACCCTTTGGGGATGAAGGGCACACTACTCATGCAGCTTTAGACCAAGATTTAGAGGGACGTAGGCAGGCAAAAACACATTCTGCATCTGGCCCAAACCTTCCTGTTATCTAAATAAGTTGCTAGATAATGTCTTTCATATACTTGAAAATCTCTGCTTTGCTTTTCTGTTTTTTTAACTGAAGTATAGTTGATTTACATGCTAAGTCGCTTTAGTCGTGTCCGACTCTGTGCAACCCCATAGATGGAAGCCCACCAGGCTCCCCTGTCACTGGGATTTTCCAGGCAAGAACACTGGAGTGAGTTGCCATTTCCTTCTCCAACGCATGAAAGTGAAGTCACTCAATTGTGTCCGACTCTTAGCGACTCCATGGACTGCAGTCTACCAGGCTCCTCTGTCCATGGAGTTTTGCAGGCAAGAGTACTGGAGTGGGTTGCCATTGCCTTCTCTGAGTTGATTTACAATGTTGTGTTAATTTCTGTTGTACAGAGGTGACTCCGTTATATATATACATATATATTCTTTAATAGTATTCTTTTCCATTATGGTTTATCAAAAGATATTGAATATAGTTCCCTGTGCTATACAGTAGGACCTTGTTGTTCACCCATACTAATTTGCATCTGCCAACCCTGAAGTTCCAGTCCATCTCTCCCCCAACCCTTCCCCATGGCAACCACGTCTGTTCTCTATGTCTGTGAGTCTGTTTCTGTTTCACAGATGGGTTCATTTGTGCCACGGTTTAGGTTTCACATATAAGTAGTATCATATGGTATTTGTCTTTCTATTTCTGACTTTTAGTATGATAATCTCTAGTTGCATTCATGCTGCTTCAAATGACATCATTTCATTCTTTTTTATGGCTAAATAGTATTTCATTGTGTGTGTGTGTGTGTGTGTGTGTGTCTTCTTTATCCACACAATTTCTGCTTTGAATCTCAATTTTATTAGCCTCAATTTAAATAGAAGCTAGAAGAATTCTAATCCAGTATTTTCTCTGGAGGGGGTGGTGCCGTGGTTCTGATATTTTATGCTGCTGACCCATTAGAGTTTAGGTGAGGTGAACAGCTTGCAAAACATCTCAATGGTTCTTCTTTTTAAAGACTTTAAAGATCTGTCTGTTACTAGAATATATTTCTCCTTTCTTTCTTCTCCCATAGCAGTTTGTATATATGTATATCTACAAAATATTTCTAGAGGCTTCTAAAATTATTTGTTTATAGAATGTTAATTCTCTGAGGGCAAGAACCTGGTATTATTCATGCTTAAACTCTCAGCACCTAAGAAATGACTGATATATGGCAGGTCTTCAATACTTACTTGTAGTGAATAAATAAATTCTGACATTCCTTTACAACACTTGCAAGGATGGAAAGCCAAGAATGATTGGAAGGGAGTTTTACATAATTTTCATATCCATATATAATTGAATATACATTGAGTTTGTTTTTGTTCAATAAATTTTTACTGAATATCTACAGGTACCAGCCAATGTTTTAGGTAAAGGGGACGCACAGATGATTATGATATTACCCCTTCTCGAGAAGAGTTCAAAACAAATTATTAATTTAACATTTTTTTCTGGATAAAAGAAGTAGCCTGACATGTCTTTGGAACTGATTGTGTGTCTGATGGCAGTTAATCCATTTGTGCATATGATGCCATTTGAAAGGGTTTTCTTGTTCTAATATAGAAACCATTATCAGTATTACAAATAAAATATTAGACAAAAGGCGATGCAATTGCCGACTAAGGTCCATCTAGTCAAGGCTATGGTTTTTCCTGTGATCATGTATGGATGTGAGAGTTGGACTGCAAGGAAAGCTGAGCACCGAAGAATTGATGCTTTTGAACTGTGATGTTGGAGAAGACTCTTGAGAGTCCCTTGGACTGCAAGGAGATCCAACCAGTCCATTCTGAAGGAGATCTGCCCTGGGATTTCTTTGGAAGGAATGATGCTAAAGCTGAAACTCCAGTAGTTTGGCCATCTCATGTGAAAAGTTGACTCATTGGAAAAGACTCTGATGCTGGGAGGGATTGGGGGCAGGAGGAGAAGGGGACGACAGAGGATGAGATGGCTGGATGGCATCACTGACTCGATGGGCATGAGTCTGGGTGAACTCTGGGAGTTGGTGATGGACAGGGAGGCCTGGCATGCTGCGANAAGAGGCTTTTGAGTTCCTCTTCACTTTCTGCCATAAGGGTGGTGTCATCTGCATATCTGAGGTTATCACTAAGTGCCAAGCATTCACTATTCTTGGTGTAAGACAGAAGGCAGTGAACAAAGACAGGTCTCTTGGCCTCATGGAGTTTATACCCAGTGACAGAAAGACAGTAAAAAATTAGAGTATATAGACAATATGATTTCAGGAAGAGCTAAGGGCTGGGAGGAAAAGTAAAGCTTACCAGTGACTGAAGGATAACATGTTAATCTCTCAGTCGTGTCCAACTCTGTGGCCTCATGGACTGTAGCTCACCACTCCTCTGTCCATGGAATTCTCCAGGCAAGAATACTGGAGTGGGTAGCTATTCCCTTCTCCAGGGGATTCTCCTTTACCATCTGAACCACTGGGGAAGCCTCTGGGTAGGTACCCCAAGACAGGGTGGATGAGCAAAGTTTTAAAAAATCACATCTATAACTTCACCTTTACATCTATAACTTCCTTTTCCTTACTACTCATTGGGTTGTATTTGCATCCAGTTAACACTTCAGCTGGTTAGGATTACCTAAATACTCCAAACTTTCATTCTTAAAGGATCTAAGTGAAAGTGAAAGTGTTAGTCACTCAGTTATGTTTGACTTTTTGCAACTCTGGGAACTGTAGCCCGCCAGGCTTCTCTGTTCATGGGATTCTCCAGGCAAAAATGCTGGAGTGGGTTACCATTTCCTTCTCCAGGGGATCTTCCCGACCCAGGGATGGAACCCAAGTCTCCCGCATTAGAGACAAATTCTTTACCATCTGAGCCACTAGGAAAGGATCTAAGTTCTCAATAATTTTACCTTAATTGAATTTACACTGTCTTCTTTAATTGTCATGGATATATCAGAGGGTATCCCATAGAATCCTCTAGACTTCAGACACATCCCTCCCTTTCTGTCCTTATACAGCAAGAAACAAATTTCATCGTGCTATTTAGGATCTATAACATTAGCTACCACAGTCATCTCCTTTCTATGTCTATGTGTGGTGTTTTTTGTTTGCTTTTATTGAATTTTTTTTTTTAACTTATCTGGCAGTGTGGGATCTTAGTTAAAGCATGCAGGGTCTTTGATCTTGTGGCATGCAAACTCTCAGTTGTGGCATGTGGATTAGTTTCCTGACCAGGGTCGAACCTTGCCTCCCTGCATTGGAAACACAGAGTCTTAGACACTGGACCACCAGGGAAGTTCTTCTTTTCTTTGTTTGTTTGTTCTACAGAATGATAACACACAATGACTAAGTGGCCATCCTAGTTTTCAACTGGGAAATAATTGTTACATCCTCAGGGGATGTATCAGAGTTCAAAGCTATGAAGGTGGGAAGTAAAAATTTTGTGACTAAGTTATTAGGTATATTAGATAAACCCTTCCTATTTTCACGCTTGGTCTTAGACTCACATATTCTGACTGTGGGAGGAAACAGAATCAAATGGTTGTTGCCAATTTTATGTACACACTGCATCCTATTGGACACTATGGAGAAACTTTGCAGAAAATTAGCTCTATAGCTGAGGTTTCAGTAGGCCAATTCTATCTGAGAGCTCAGTTGGTAAAGAATCTGCCTACAATGCAGGAGATCCCAGTTTGATTCCTGGGTCAGGAAGATCTGCTGGAGAAGGGATACACTACCCACTCCAGTATTCTCAGGCCTCCCTGTGGCTCAGCTGGTAAAGAATCCACCTGCAATGTGGAAGACCTATGTTCGATTCTTGGGTTGGGAAGATCCCCTAATGAAGGGAAAGGCTACCTACCCCAGTATGCTGGCCTGGAGAATCAATCAATGTGATACACCATACTAACAAATTGAAAGATAAAAACCATATGATAATCTCAATAGATGCAGAAAAAGTCTTTGACAAAATTCAGCATGCATTTATGATTAAAACTCTTCAAAAAATGTGCATAGGAAGAACCTATCTTAATGTAGTAAAGGCCATATATGATAAGCCTACAGCAAACATTATTCTCAATGGTGAAACACTGAAAGCATTCCCCCTAAGAGCAGGAACAAGACAAGGGTGTCTTCACTTTCACCACTATTATTTAACATAGTTCTGGAAGTCCTAGCTACAGCAATCAGAGAAGAAAAAGAAATAAAAGGAATCCAGATTGGAAAAGAAGTAAAGCTGTCACTGTTTGCAGATGATATGATACTTTACATAGAAAACCCTAAAATAGTAGCAGAAAATTACTAGAGGTAATCAGTAAATTTAGCAAAGTTGCAAGATACAAAATCAATACACAGAAATCACTTGCTTTTCTATATACTAACAATGAAAAATCTGAAAGAGAATTAAGGAATCAGTCCCATTCACCACTGCAACAAAAATAATTAAATATCTAGGAATAAACTTACCTAAGGAGACAAAAGATCTTTACACAGAAAATTACAAGACACTGATGAAAGAAATCAAAGATGACATAAGCAGATGGAGAGATATTCCATGTTCCTGGGTAGGAAGAATCAATATTGTGAAAATGACTCTACTACCAAATGTGATCTACAGATTTAATGCAATCCCCATCAAATTACCAATGGGGAATTGGTTTTTACAGAACTAGAACAAAAAATTTCACAGTTCCTAAATAGCCAAAGCAGTCTTGAGAAAGAATAATGGAGTTGGAGGAATCAACCTTCCTGACTTCAGATTATACTACAAAGCTACGGTCATCATGACAGTATGGTACTGGCACAAAAACAGAAATACAGGCCAATGGAACAAGATAGAAAGCCCAGAAATAAACCCATGCACTTATGGGTACCTTATTTTTGACAAAAGAGGCAAGAATACAAGGGGGCAAAGACAGCCTCTTCAATAAATGGTGCTGGGAAAACTGGACAGCTACATGTAAAAGAATGAAATTAGAACACTTCCTAACACCATACACAAAGATAAACTCAAAACGGATAGACCTAAATGTAAGACCAGAAACTATAAAGCTCTTAGAGGAAACCATAGGCAGAACACTTGAAGACATAAATCAAAGCAAGATCGTCTGTGACCCACCTCCTAGAGTAACGGAAATAAAAACAAAAGTAAACAGTGGGACCTGATTAAACTTAAAAGCTTTTGCACTATAAAGGAAACTGTAAGCAAGGTGAAAAGACAACCTTCAAACTGGGCGAAAGTAATAGCAAATGAAACAACTGACAAAGAATTGAGTTCCAAAATATACAAGCAGCTCATACAACTCAATGCCAGACAAACAAACAACCCACTCAAGAATAGGAAAAAAACCTAAACAGACATTTTTCCAAAGAAGAGATACAGATATCTATCAAACACATGAAAAGATGCTCAACGTCACTCATTATTAGAGAAATGCAAATCAAAACTATGATGAGATATCACCTCACACTGGTCAGAATGGCCCTCATCAAAATGTCTACAAACAATAAATGCTGGAGAGGGTGTCACAAAAAGGGAATGCTCTTGCACTGTTGGTGAGGAATGCAAAGTGATACAGCCACTATGGAAGACGGTATGGAGATTCCTTGAAAAACTAGGAATAAAACCACCATATGACCCAGCAATCCCACTCCTACATATATATACCCTGAGGAAATAAAAATGGAAAGAGAAACATGTATCCCATTGTTCACTGCAGCACCATTTACAATAGCTAGAACATGGAAGCAACCTAGATGTCCACTGACAGATGAATGGATAAAGAAGTTGTGGTATATATACACAACAGAATATTGCCCAGCCATAAAAAGGAAGGCATTGGAGTCAGTTCTAATGAGGTAGATGACCTAGAACCTATTATACAGAGTGAAGTGAGTCAGAAAGAGAAAGATAAATACTGTATTCTAATGCATATATTTGGAATCTAGAAAAATGATACTGAAGAATTTATTTACAGAGCAACAATGGAGAAGCAGACTTATGGCCATGGAGAGAGGAGAGGAGAGGGTGAGATGTATGGAAAGAGTAACATGGAAACTTACATTACCATATGTAAGATAGATAGCCAACAGGAATTTGCTGTATGACTCAGGAAACTCAAACAGGGGCTCGGTATCAACCTAGAGGGGTGGGACGGGGAGGGAGACAGGAAGGAGGTTCAAAGGGAAGGGATATATGTATACCTGTATATATGTATATTTGCTGTATATATGCAGCAAAATTCTGTAAAGCAATTATCCTTCAATAAAAAATAAATAAATTAAAAAAAATACAGAAAGGGAGGCAGCTAGAAGGAACTTTGTGGAACTGGGTTGGAATTTAGAGGTATCAGTATAAACTGGTGGTTATGGATAGAGACAAGTGTGTGTTTATATGCATAATTTATTTCTAGCTCTTTCTTCTGAGTTCTTAAAGCGATGATTCAAGAGAGATTGAGAGGTTGAGTGGTTCCAGTAGCAATGAGTACACATAAAGCCCAGATCTTGGCAACTTAAAACCATTTGCCACTATAAAACATTATTAGAAAAGTCATTGATTAGGGGGCTGAAGCAGAGAAGGGACAAAAGGAGTTTGGAATTTCTCTCTGGACCTGAAATTAAGGAAGATCTTAAAGAATGATGTGCATATGTACTAAGTCGCTTCAGTCACACCTGACTCTTTGCGACCCCGTGAACTTAGCCCACAAGGCTCCTTTGTCCGTGGGGATTCTCCAGGCAAGAATACTGGAGTGGGTTGCTATGCCCTCCTCCAGGGGATCTTCCCAACCCAGGGATCGAATGATGGGCACATGTCAAAAGTGCAGATGCCACCCTAACTGAGAAATCAAAGTTAACCTTCCCTGTAATGTCACACATCATGGGTCTCTTGTTAAAATGCCCTGAAAACAGTACAACTCTCTTCCGAACTTTCCTGGCAAATATGTATATCTGCATCAAATGATGAGGAAACATCAGCTAAAGCTCATATGGAGGAGGTTTTCTACAAAATTATCAAGTCAAAGAAAGACTGGAACCATTGCAGATCAAAGAATATCATCTAAATGATACATGGTGACTGTATACAATGTGTGAGCTTTTCATGTGTAGCTTTGTTTGCAGGGTTTGAGGCGCTAAAGAATTCAGCAACCTCTGTATTGTTTTCAAATGATCAGAAAACATAATAGGGGGTTGGTATCCCAGGGAGCTATCTGGGTGCAAGGCTTGTTATACTTTGTCTTATAGACAAAACAGATCTGCCTTATGTACAAAGCTTTGCATAAACCAAATCATATTTGTTTTAATCAGATTAATCTCCAGACTATTTGCCTGCCTTATTTTGCATGCATCTCTAAGTTCTGTTACCTAAAAGGATATAATTTTCTTCCAATTTTATCTTATCTTCATCTCCATGTACGTATCCTTCCCACCATGATTAATAAAAAGGACACAATTTTAGATTTGAAGATTTTTTGATTAATAGTATATATGTGAAGTCAAGTGGGCCTTAGAAAACATGACTACGAACAAAGCTAGTGGAGGTGAGAGGATTCCAGTTGAGCTATCTCAAACCCTGAAAAATGATGCTGTGAAAGTGCTGCACTCAATATGCCAGCAAATTTGGAAACTCAGCAGTGGCCACAGGACTGGAAAAGGTCAGTTTTCATTCCAATCCCAAAGAAAGCAATGCCAAAGAATTCTCACACTACCACACAATTGCACTCATCTCACCCGCTAGTAGAGTAATGCTCAAAATTCTCCAAGCCAGGCTCCAGCAACATGTGAACCGTGAACTTCCAGATGTTCAAGCTGGTTTTAGAAAAGGCAGAGGAACCAGAGATCAAATTGCCAACATTTGCTGGATCATGGAAAAAGCAAGAGAGTTCCAGAAAAACATCTATTTCTGCTTTATTGACTATGCCAGATCCTTTGACTGTGTGGATCACAATAAACTATGGAAAATTCTGAAAGAGATGGGAATACCAGAGCACCTGACCTGCCTCTTGAGAAACCTATACGCGTGTCAGGAAGCAACAGTTAGAAATGGACATGAAACAACAGACTGGTTCCAAATAGGAAAAGGAGTATGTCAAGGCTGTATATTGTCATCCTGCTTATTTAACTTATATGCAGAGTACATCATGAGAAATGCTGGACTGGAAGAAACACNAAAGCCTTTGACTGTGTGGATCACAATAAACTATGGAAAATTCTGAAAGAGATGGGAATACCAGAGCACCTGACCTGCCTCTTGAGAAACCTATACGCGTGTCAGGAAGCAACAGTTAGAAATGGACATGAAACAACAGACTGGTTCCAAATAGGAAAAGGAGTATGTCAAGGCTGTATATTGTCATCCTGCTTATTTAACTTATATGCAGAGTACATCATGAGAAATGCTGGACTGGAAGAAACACAAACTGGAATCAAGATTGCCAGGAGAAATATCAGTAACCTCAGATATGCAGATGACACCACCCTTATGGCAGAAAGTGAAGAGGAACTCAAAAGCCTCTTGATGAACGTGAAAGAAGAGAGTGAAAAAGTTGGCTTAAAGCTCAACATTCAGAAAGCGAAGACCATGACATCTGGTCCTATCACTTCATGGGAAATAGATGAGGAAACAGTGGAAACAGTGTCAGACTTTATTTTGGGGGGCTCCAAAATCACTGCAGATGGTGACTGCAGCCATGTAATTAAAAGACCCTTACTCCTTGGAAGGAAAGTTATGACCAACCTAGATAGCATATTCAAAAGCAGAGACATTACTTTGCCAACAAAGGTTCATGTAGTTAAGGTTATGGTTTTTCCTGTGGTCATGTATGGATATGAGAGTTGGACTGTGAAGAAAGCTGAGCACGGAAGAATTGATGCTTTTGAACTGTGGTGTTAGAGAAGACTCTTGAGAGTCCCTTGGACTGCAAGGAGATCCAAACAGTCCATTCTGAAGGAGATCTGCCCTGGGATTTCTTATGAGGGAATGATGCTGAAGCTGAAACTCCAGTACTTTGGCCACCTCATGCAAAGAATTGATTCATTGGAAAAGACTCTGATTTTGGGAGGGATTAGGGGCAGAAGGAAAAGGGGATGACAAAGGATGAGATGGCTGGATGGCATCACTGACTCGATGGACCTGAGTTTGGGTGAACTCCGGGAGTTGGTGATGGACAGGGAGGCCTGGCGTTCTGCGATTCATTGGGTCACAAAGAGTCAGACATGACTGAGCCACTGAGCTGAACTGAACTGATACATGTGAAATCTTAGTTTCTACCTATGTGTGTGTGTGAGCCTGTATACTCAGTCATGTCCGACTCTTTGCAACTCCCTGAACTGTAGCCTGCCAGGCTCCTCTGTCTATGGAATTCTCCAGCAAGGATACTGGAGTGGGTTGCCATTCCTTCTCCAGAGGATCTTCCTCACCTGAGGATTGAACTCACGTCTCTTGGATCTCCTGCAATGGCAGATGGGTTCTTTACCAGCTGAGCCACCTGGGAAGCCCATGTAGGGTTAAAAATGTAAACTGATCTTTTTTCATTTTTTACTTTATTTTATTTTACAATACTGTATTGGTTTTGCCATACATCAACATGAATCCGCCACGGGTGTACACGTGTTCCCAATCCTGAACCCCCCTCCCACCTCCCTCCCCTTACCATCTCTCTTGTTCATCCCAGTGCACCAGCCCCAAGCATCCTGTATCCTGCATTGAACCTAGACTGGCGAGTCATTTCTTATATGATATTATACACGTTTCAATGCCATTCTCCCAAATCATCCCACCCTCTCCCTCTCCCACAGAGTCCAAAAGACTGTTCTATACATCTGTGTCTCTTTTGCTGTCTCACATACAGGGTTATTGTTACCATCTTTCTAAATCCCATATATATGTTTGAAACAGATTTCAACGATGTGGATTTTAACAGTGTTTCTCACTAAACATTATGAAGAAATCCTCTGTGTATGTCAATGTATGTCAGTGACACACAAAAATATGTTTGATATTTGAATCATTCCCCAAAAGGGTGGATATTCTAACTAGAATGCTAAAAGCTTTGGCGGGTGATGGAACATAAGTTTGAAGTAGAGCTTGGGACAGATGAATTGCTCTGCATGATAGATGCCTGAAATTGCGAGGAGGTATACAAAACACAAGGTCGGCTGGCATCCACCAGATGGGGAGGTGAGCTGAGATGCAGGATGTGTCCCAAGCATAAGAAGTAGGGGATTGGAAAGGAAGTGGTCCAAGAGGAATTTTAGGGCAACAGGCTCTTGAGTGTGATTCATAAATCTCATAAAATGCTTAGTGTACTTGGAGCAGTGGTAGAAACTAATGAAGAGGCATAATTCCGTGATTGACACGGTGTGGAAATCATAAGGCTTTGTGGATGAGGGCACTGTAGACAACTGAGGTCCATAAGTGTACATGGGCATCTTGTAATATGTCAAAGAACCCATCTGTGGATATGTTCTTTTATGGGTCTTGGTTTGCGGGGTCGGGGGTGGGGGTTCATGTTTTTCTGTAATATAATGACTGGTCAACAGTCATTTCCTGCCCTTTTTCTTTACTAAGCCATTTTTACAGTGGGACAGTTTGATAAATTTGGTAAATATCTGAGGCTAGTTCACAGACAAACAAAGTCATAAGTAGATGGGTAACAGTCTGTTCACTGGTTTTCTCTAAATAGATACGATGAGTCACATCTTCCCCTTGGTTTACCATCTGCTGTGATTTAGAAAGCGGTCCTCATTTAAACAAGACTTAATTCTTTTTCTCTTCCTTTGATTATTCTTGCATTTGAGAAGGATTGGCCTGAGACTCACACTGTTATTTCTTTCTTGTTGTACATGATAAACTCTTATTGTGCTGTGTCAACCCTTGTCTTGCCACCCTGTACAAATCACTTAAAGGGGGCATCTATAGCAAGAGTACCACTGAACTGTCTCTACAGATGCAGCCCTGAGTGCGAGCTCATTTGCTCAGTTGTATCCGACTCTTTGTGACCCCATGGGCAGTAGCCTAAGAGGCTCCTCCATCCATGGGATTCTCCAGGCAAGAACACTGGAGTGGGTTGCCATGCCCTCCTCCAGGGGGTTTCCCGACCCAGGGATTGAGCCCAGGTCTCTTAGGTCTCATGCACTAGCAATTCCTCTCTCCCAGGGAGTGTCTGTGATGTTCCCTCGCCATCACTATCTGGCAGAACTGATTTTACTGTTGATTGTCACTAGCAGACATTTGAGATGAACTACAGGTCACTTGGGATGATTTTGTGAAGAAATCTGTCATGACTGGGCAATTGGGCAGAGAAGTTGGGGCAATCTGAATATAGGAAAGTCCTATCCAGAGCTGTCATATAATTTTCTTCCATATGAGCTTACCCTCTATTTTCTACACGCTATGATGAGAGAGCCAGTTCTTACAATTTGATCATGAGTTTCATTTCATTCTTAGCTTCCCTGGTGACTCAGATGGCAAAGCGTCTGCCTGCAATGTGGGAGACCCGGGTTCAATCCCTGGGTTGGGAAGATCCCCTGGAAAAGGAAATGGCAACCCACTCCGGTACTCTTGCTTGGAAAATCCCACGGAATGAGGAGCCTGGTAGGCTACAGTCCATGGGGTCACAAAGAGTCGGACATGACTGAGTGACTTCACTTTCATTCCAGAGTTTTGTAAAGGGACTTCCCTTGTGGTCCAGTGGCTGGGACTTCACACTTGCAATACAGGGGGGGAGCTAGGTTCAATCTGAGCACCGAGGAATTGAAGTTTTTGAACTGTGGTGTTGGAGAAGACTCCCGAGAGTCCCTTGGACTGCAAGGAGATCCAACCAGTCAATCCTAAAGGAAATCAGTTCTGAATATTCATTGGAAGGACTGACGCTGAAGCTGAAACTCCAATCCTTTGGCCACCTGATGTGAAGAACTGATTCATTGGAAAAGACCCTGATGCTGGGAAAGATTAAAGGCAGGAGGGAAGGGGCCAACAGAGGATGAGATGGTTGGATGGTATCACTGACTCGATGGACATGAGTTTGAGCAAGCTCCAGGAGTTGGTGATGGACAGGGAAGCCTGGCATGCTGCAGTCCATGGGGTCACAAGGAGTCAAACACAACTAAGTGACCGAACTGACTGGGTTCAATCCCTGGTCTGGGAACTGGATCCCACATGCCACAACTAAGCGGTCATGTACCACAGCTAAAGATTCCCCATGACGCAGCAAAAATCGAGGGTCCTGCGTGCCTGGACTAGGACCCAGCACAGCCAAATAAATAAATATATATTTTTAATTTGATAAAACTTTTGAGCATCTACTGAGTACAGTCATTGAATAAGATAAATTCCTTGCTTTTAAGCAGCTGAGTGAGCAAACAAACAATTGTAACTGCAAAGACAAAGATATACAAAGAGCCTAAGCAGGGTGATGTGTTCTAACCTGGGAATTAAAAAAAGCAGTGTCTTAGAGGAAAGAGTGCCTGAGTTGTGCCTGAATAAGGAGGAAATAGTCAAGAAGTAGGGTGTGTGTCTGGGGGTAGGGGTGGCAGACCAAGGTCCTAAGAGTGGGAACATTATGAATAAATCCTCAGAGGTTTGAAAGGAAAGGAAGGAAATGCAGAGAGGTGTTCACGGAGGAACAAGCATTGCAATCATGGCAGGACAAAGCGTGAGGCCAGAAGGAGAGCAGTCAGGGCTGGATAGTTAGTGCAGTGGGTCATGGAAACATTGCAAGACACAGTGCAAGAGGCTTAGCGTTGATCCTTAGGCAACTTGGGAGATACTGGAGGGTATAAAATGGAGAAGCTGTCTTTTAAAAGACATGGTTATGTGGAGGAAGGGTTGCAAGTGAACAGAATAAGGAAACATTGAGAAGGTTGCTGCTGTGGGAGAGAAATGATGGAAGATTGAACAGGGCAGTAAATACAAAGATGGAGAGAAGGGAGTTGGGTTTGAAAATTATCAGGAGCTAAAATTAGTAGAACGTGGGGATTAATTACATCATGGAACAGAGTGAAGGAGCTCAGTACCTGCCGTGGTAACTAGTTGGCTGTAATACAGTCTATTTGAAGAGCCCACTTAGCGGAATACAAATTTAGCTTTGAGTATTTTATCAGAGCTCCCCAAGTGGAGATATCCACTAGCCAGGGGTCCCTAATCACCAGGCCATGGACCAATCCTGGTTCATGACCTGTTAGGAACCAAGTCCTAGAGCAGGAGGTGAGCAGGAAGCCGAAGAGGGAAACTTCATCTGTATTTACAGCCATTCCCTAACATGCTTGAATCATTCTGAAACCATACCCCCTCCCATCACTGGTCTGTGGAAAAACTGTCTTCCATGAAACCAGTCCCTGGTGCCAAAAAGGCTGTAGACTACAGCACTAGGCAATCAGATTTGTGCTGAGTGGCATAGCCAGATCAGGGATGCTGCTAGGGATTAAGAAATCAACAGCAGAGAAATGGAATGAAAGCCCAGGGAGAATGTGTAGAACACAGAGGTCAATGGTCAGAAGCAGCAAATGGATGGAATGACCAAAGAGCAATAACAACAACGAGAAAATCCATCAGTATAGACAGGTAGGAAGGCATGGATTGGGGGATGATGGTGGCGAGCTTTAGAAAGAACCAGAGGGAATCCTGAGAGTATATCTAGAGAAAACTCTAATTTGAAAAGATACACGCACCCTAGTGTTCACTGTAACACTATTTACGACAGTCAGGATATGGAAGTAACCTAAATAACCACATGCAGGCATGCCCAGTCACTTCGGTTGTATACGACTCTGCAACCCAATGGACTAGAACCTGCCACAGGCTCCTCTGTCCATGGGATTCTCCAGGTCAGAATACTGGAGTGAGTTGCCATGCCCTCCTGCAGGGGATCTTCCCGATCCAGGGGTCGAACTTATGTCTCCTGAATTGGCAGGGAGGGTTCATTAGCACTAGTGCCGGCTGGGAAGCCCAGGTAAAGAATGTGGTATATTTATACAATGGAATATTACTTGGACATAAAAGAGAATGAAATAATGCCATATGCAGCAACATGGAAGGATCTAGAGAACGTCATACTAAGTCAGGAGAAAGACAAATGCCAAATAATATCATTTATATGTGGAATCTAAAAGAAATGACACAAATGAATTCTTCATAAAACAGAAATAGATTCACAGACATCTGAAAAAACTAAAGTTACCAAAGAAGAGTGGGTAGAATAAATTAGGAATTTGGGCTTGATATATACACACTACTATATACTGACTAGATAACCAACAAGGACCTACTGTATATCACAGGGAACGATACTCAAAATTTTGTAATAACCTATAAAGGAAAAGAATTTGAAAAAGAATGAATATCTATATATATATAACTGAATCAATGTGCTATACACTTGAAACTAACACAACATCATAAATCAACTATACTTCAATTAAAAAAAAACAATATTGTAAAAGAGTTTAATTTGGAAGCAGTCTTTTCTGACTAATTGACCTTAAGATAGTTGCTGCTGCTGCTACTAAGCCACTTCAGTCACGTCCAGTTTTTTGTGACCCCATGGACTGTAGCCTGCCAGGCTCTTCTGTTTATGGGATTTTCTGGGCAAGAATACTGGATGGACTGCCATGAGCAAGCTTTAAACCACAAAGTAACATTGATCAGTTTGATGTCAGGAGAAAAGTTTCGATCATTTGACCAACTCACTTGTGCCATCTAGAACTGTATTCTCCAGGAGGGTAGCTACTACCATAAAAATTAATTCATAGTAAATCAAATCAAAAATTGAGCCCCTCGGCAGCACCGCACACTTACCACGAGTGCTGCCTACTAGCAGTAATAACAGCATCAACGCATATGAAGTGCTCAAAGGCCACATGTTTTGGACAGGGTAGGTTCCCAGGTGAGTCAGTGGTAGAGAGCCAGCCTGCCAATGCAGGAGACACAGGAGACATGGGTTCGAGATCTGGGTCAGAAAGATCCCCCCTGTAGGAGGAAATGGCAACCCACTCCAGTATTCTTGCCAGGCTCTTGACAAGAGCCTGGTGGGCTACAATCCATGGGGTTACAAAGAATCAGACACGACTTAGGGAATGAGCATGCAAGGTATAATATTACCACCATGGTAGAAGTTCCGCTGGATGTTCAGTTCAGTTCAGTTCAGTCGCTCAGTCGTGTCCGACTTCTTGTGACCCCACTGGATGTTACTTACCTAGAAATGACTCCTTGGTCTGTTACTGCCCAAGGAAGGAGCCAGGTGCTAATCAAAATGCCATTCACTAGTAGAAAAACTGTAGATGTGGTTACAGTGATGGTGTAGTCCTTTGTTCAAAATACAAAGCAATACAGTATTAGAATTAGAAATCTTTGAGGATCAGAGTTACATGAACAAAATACAGTATTTAGCCATACTGAGTAAGTGGAGGTGAATTCTTTTCCCTCATGTGTTCCAATGTAATAAAATTTGGATGTGCTGCCATCATCTGGGGGATTAGGAAAAATTAGCTAAGTCTAAGCATTTGAAATTTTGCATTTACTTTCTCAAAAATTGCCAAATAAAACAGTAGATGCCTATTGTGTATCAAGGCTACTTTGCTTCTAGGGAAAAAAAAAATCTTTCACAATCTCTAATTCAAAAAATGATCTAAACTGTTTAAATTTTCAAAATATAAAATGAGAGGTCAAGAGAGCCCCCAAATGCTGTTCCATGGGGGGGGGCGGGGCGGAAAGTAGTTCAAACATTTTAAATATGTTCTTAAATTTGTGCTTTTTAAATAAATTATCCCTCGTATTGGAGAGCAGTAATGCTAGCTTCTACTGAGAAGCAAACATTAGTAACAACTAAAGTATTATAAGGAAATTAATATTTATTATGGTAATGGATTAGAGGATAAAGGTAAGAGTTTCCTAAATAGCTTACTTGCTATTATATTGATTCTATTTTTAATAATCAAACCATTACCCAGGAGATGCTGGCCAAGTAGAAGATGCTGGCCAGTCTGGATGACCGAATCATGAGGGTTTGTGGTAAATAGTTACAGCCTGATTAACAAACAGGGCACTCTAAAAGTCTAATTGTTTTTGTGAGTATGTGCGTTTGACATTAAATTTTGTGTCTTATTGCTCAGGAAGGACCGAAGGAAAACACGAGGAAAAGCTTTGTTCTGAAGGTGACCAGCAGGTGGCGTCAGTGCTGCCGCTACAAGCATGCTTTCCGGGAGCCCAACTAAAAGAGATTGGTTTATGATCAAACTTCATTAACCATTTCTCTTTCTGACACGAAGCAAGAAGCACAATCTAAATATCGATATCTTCAGAATAAATCTACTTTCATCCTAGGAATGACTGATTTTAAACATAACTTACAGAAAGCTTACATACAGCACCAGCTTCAAAGTCTTGAGCGAATGTGGGGGGCGGGGCTAGAATAAGCATAGTCCAAACAGGAGATAAGACGCTGGACCACTTTCGACTCTAGGAGAAGCCATCCGGGAAGAACAACTCTTTTCTTTTCAAACTCCCCTTTACTGTCATTTCCATCTCCTCAGCATGTCAAAGAGAAATACCTTTCTATTCTAAAATACAAAATCCGCCCAACCTCTCTTGACCTTTGCTCCCACCAGCCACCATCCAATTTACGCCTCTCTTTATAATCCCCCAACTTCTTGAAACCATGATCAACACTTTCTCATCTCTCATTCACTCTTCAGCTCCCCTTAATCTGTTTCCCATCCTTGTGTCTTTCAAATAATCCTCCATGGAGCCCAAAGGGAAATTTGCCCAACTTCAAATCTCCTTGTGGTTAAACCTCTAGTCACTCAGGATAGAGTCCAGCTCCTAAGCAGAGAATTCGTGTTGCCTCCCTCCCTGGCCTTCTCTCTCACTAGCAGTCCCCAGCTGCATCAGTTCACAGCACACATTATGCCTTTTCTCACTTCTGTGCTTTAGTTCATGCTCTCTTCTCTCCCTGGAATGCCTTAACATTCTCCTTTCCCAGAGTTGTCTGAATTTTCCTACATATTATTAGCACCAAGCTCATATTCTTGGAGGAAATTTCCCTAACTGGAGGAATTTCCCTAATTCCCCCAGTCCTACATGAATAACTGAAGTCAGATCCAACTTTCTTATAATCCCCTCTGTATCTGTCTGGGAATATATTTACTAGTGAATATGTTAATTATCTGTGTCTGTATTATAATGTTTTGCTTGTATGTCTGTTTTCCCTTTCAGACTGAGAACTGCTTTAAAGAGGAGGCTTGGGAGTTTAATGATTCACTGAAAACTCCAAACAAAAACAATATTACAGTAAAATACTTTGCCTTGTACACATTATTGAAAACTTTTTTAAAACATCTGCTACCTATGTAAATACAGATATTTATGGTTATTTCCCAAAATTACTGTAACAGAAGAATCATGGAATTACTTAATCTAGGAGCCAATTATTTAGAAAATAATGGAATATGATTTTGGGGGAGAAAAAGCAGGCAAACTTTGGAAAATCTAATGGTGAAAAGATGGAAAAAAACAGAGAGCATGACAAATATGTAAATAAGGTCACTATTATGGTTACTACTATTACAAAATATCGTGCCCCTTGGTATGCTAAAAAAATTTTGAAATACAGTAAAATAAATATTTTTCTGGAAAACTACCAAATTGCTTCAGTATGAAGTATTTAATATTAAGGGACTAATAAGGGTCAAATTTAAACATTTATCAAATTGCCTACACAAAATACTTTCAGTTTTTACAAGTGAATTATTTAAATATTTCCTAGAAAATTTATGCACCATTAAAATTGTTTCAGAACATGTGAAGTGGTAAAATTCACAATTCAGCCTAACAAAGCAAACATAACACATACCAAAACCCAGTCCTTTGCCCTCAAACAAAACAGGGAAGATTCATTATCTGGAAAGTCATTAGTATTCAGTATCGCAAACTTGAAGGAAAAATTATACAAAATTTTCAACTTCATCATAATGATATTTAATTAACTTAGATGACCATTTATAAGAAATTTTCTTTTAATAGAATAATGGTCTTTAAATATAATAAACAGCTTCCAGTGTGGATTTTGATAAATTTATCATTTTCTCATTTTTAATGAAAGATCCAATGGTTTCAACTTTGTATCTTGAAAAGAGAATGTGGTAAAATGTTTTGAAATCCAAGTTGTCTACAATTATTTGGTGAATGACCCCATGTTACAGCTCACAGGATATTTATGCAGACAATTATTATGCCAGGTTGTGGTTCTTCCACAATAGGTCTAGATGATTTCAAACTTTGTGATTCTTTTCCTGGAAGCTATGTCTACATAATTTTGGAACTAAGCAATATGTCTATAAAGTATCCTTATAAAATTTGGTGAACTTTTTCCATACTATAAAAATAAATTATATGAAATACTGATGGAACAGTTCATTTAAAAATGATTTAAAGAATTAGAAATATGAATTTTCTCTTTGTCAAGAGCAATCCAATAGTAGTTACGTAGTTGTGTTATCTTTGCAGCATGATGCGGTTAATAAAAATGAACTGCTAAAATATCTTAACAAAACGTGATGGGCCACCCCTCAGCCTCTTATTGACCTTTATTCTTAGAGTTTGAGGGAGGTAAATAACATTCCTAGACGTGAGTCAGCTCCGTCGCCCCAAATTAAAGCTGACTAAGAAAAAAAAAAAAAACAAACTCCTCCCTCCATGGGATTCTCTAGGCAAGAGTACTGGAGTGGGTTGCCATTTCCTCCTCCAGGGGATCTTCCTGACCCAAGGGTTGAACCTGGGTCTCTGGCATTCCAGGCAGACGCTTTAACCACTGAGCCACCAGGGAAGTCCTAATACAAACTAGTGGAGGTGAAAAACATCAGTTTACATATTGATAAAGCTAGATGGGAGATGCAAGGCCAGGGGAGGCTGCCAAATAATTTCCTTACTGAGACTTACTTTCTCTCCCTGACTGTATTGCTTTCCTGCTGTGGGCAGAGCCAACCATGGTAAACTGACCTCAGGAAGAGCTGGAACTGCCTCACCTAAAAGAGACCTGTACTTGCTGTCTTTATTCCCTAAGTACACCAATGAGATCAGCTATTCTCTTTCCAAGTGAAAGAATGAGTGAGGTACACCTCTAAACGCTAGAGAAGAGGTGTAAGTTCCCAATTTGTAGAGAACAGTTGCTTCTATCAAGTATATTTTCAGTAAATTCTTAGAGAAGACACCATTGATCATTAAATTATTTCATGTTTTAAGATTACATTTAATTTATAAGGTTAAACAACTATGGCTTAAGCAAGAAAGAAGCCAATGTTCTTTTTATTAAAAAGACATCAGACACCAGTAGCACAATTACTTTAGCAGCTACAAAATCATCCAAAGTCCAGCCTTCTTTCTGCTATTTTCTCTACCAGCTACAAAATCATCCAAAGTCCAGCCTTCTTTCTTTACATGAAAAAATAATGGCAGCTAATTTCCTCCACTGAAAAGTTTTTAATCAAATTCTCTAATTTATTTATTTATCTGCTTATTTTTGGTTGGTTTAGATCTTGATGGCCCTGTGCAGGATTTTTCTAGTTGTGGCAAGTGGGAGCTACTCGCTGTTGCAGTGTGTGGACTTCTCATTGGAGTGACTTTCCTTGTTGCTGAGCACAGGCTCTAGGGCACATAGGCTCGGTAGTTGTGATACAGGGGCTTAGTGGTTCCGTAGGCATGTGGGATCTTTCCAGACCAGGGGTCAAACTCATGGCCCCTGCATTGACAGGTGGATTCTTAACCACTGGACCAGAGGGGAAGTCCCTCAAATCTTTTTAAATTAAGTTTTTACTTTTACCTTGTTTTAATAGTGCCAACAAAGGTCCGTCTAGTCAAGGCTATGGTTTTTCCAGTGGTCATGTAGGGATGTGAGAGTTGGACTGTGAAGAAAGCTGAGCACCAAAGAATTGATGCTTTTGAACTGTGATGTTGGAGAAGACTCTTGAGAGTCCTTCGGACAGCAAGGAGATCCAACTAGTCCATCCTAAAGGAAATCAGTCCTGAATATTCACTGGAAGGACTGATGCTGAAGCTGAAACTCCAAAACTTTGGCCACCTGATGCAAAGAACTAACTCATGAGTTTGAGTAAGCTCTGGGAGTTGGTAATGGACAGGGAAGTCTGGCCCAATTTAGTCCATACTAAAGGAGATCAGTCCTGGGATTTCTTTGGAAGGAATGATGCTCAAGCTGAAACTCCAATACTTTGGCCACCTCATGCTAAGAGTTGACTCATTGGAAAAGACTCTGATGCTGGGAGGAACTGGAGGCAGGAGGAAAAGGGGATGACAGAGGATGAGATGGCTGGATGGCATCACTGACTCGATGGACGTGAGTTTGAGTGAACTCTGGGAGTGGGTGATGGACAGGGAGGCCTGGCGTGCTGCAATTCATGGGGTTGCAAAGAGTCAGATACGACTGAGCGGCTGAATTGAACTGAACTGAGTAGTATATAGTTACGTGATAGTTTCCAGTTGTCAGTCAAGCTCTTTGTAAAACCAAAATTCCATGAACAGGGGAGCCTGGTGGGCTGCAGTCCATGGGGTTGCAAAGCGTTGGACATGACTGAGTGACTGAGCACACACACACACAACCATTTTATTCGCATGATATTTGTGCCAGTTTCTCAAGTTCAAGAGGAAGAGAAAGTGAAACAGCAGTTTATATTTCAGTAATGGAAAAGCAATCAGACCCACATAAGTATGGCAGCTTCTTTCTTTATGCTTAGAAACAAGTGTCCCTTTTTGGATCCCTATGCATTTCAACTGTATATGCCAGATCAAGATCAAACCCTTGAACCTGAGCCAGTCCAGGCTCCTATAGGATTAAATTCAGGTTCTACTCAATCCTAGGAAACCAGTTCTAACTAACTAACCACTCTATGGATGGAAAGAGAAGAATCCTGGAGGCTAATATGCTGAAATCCCCAAGTTCTTCCTATCTCCATAGTGACTTAGAGGTTCATATTCTTATTAGATTGGACACACTCAACACTCAGCAGACAGCCTGGGACTGAGCTGGTATACATTCAAAAGCCAGTGAATGCCAGGAATCTCTGAGCCTCTAAAGAGGCAAGCAAGGACCACTTTTTCTAAATGTTGTCCTCTTCTGTTCAGTCGAGTACACATTCATTGAAGTTCTCTGCTTGGGTGGCTGAACAATGTCATTCCTGACAAGGGAGTACCATTTGTTGTATTCCTCTGCAAACACAACATTCTTGCTCCCACAGGAATCCCACCTGGAACACCAAATTTCAATATCCTTGACTATAATCTAGTTGCATCTGCCACCTACCACTATGACCCACCTTTGGTTACTTGCCATTCCAGGTAACTAACTAAATAACAGCTTCAATTGGCAGCAGATGAACTCAGACTTTCCAGTAAATATCAACTCCCATGAATTCTGGAAAAGGAAAGAGAACACAGGAAGCTTTCGTTTCTCTATGTGGTATCTGACTGGTGTGCAGGTCATGGCCTTAATGATCCCTAAGCACTCTAAGTGCTGATCATTCTTGTTTTTCCATGACTCAGTCTTTTGCTCAGTAAACCCAGCAATAAATATGACTTGGATTTAAGAAATCTGGACAACAATCCCTGTTCTTCTACCAACTAGTGATGTACTTTGTGCAAATTTCTAAATTTACTTGTCTGTTTCATTTTATAAAAAAAAAAATCCAAAAGTTGGAATAGATAGCTTCTAATCTCATTTTCAATTCAAAAATTCTGACTTGAACTTTTTGAAATTTGTTCCTTGGATGATGTCTAAGGGAAATGTATTTCAACATTTTCACATTTAAAAGAGGCGATCTGCTTGAAAGGAAACAGATGTAGGTACAACATGGATTTCATTAATCCTATTTGTAAATCCCCATTAAGTAAGAGCTGTAACTTGTTGATTTCCAAAGTAGGAAAGAATTTTTCATAATTCAGGTTGAAATATTGTATCCTCAAAGGAAATTTTGGCAAAAGATTTCTTAAGCACATAGCTGATGAAATGTGGTCATGTAGCCAATGGCTTTCTTAATTTTATAAATCTTAATGCTCTCACTGCTACAGCACTAGACACAGTTGTTAGAGGCAAAAAGGGAAATAATCTGTTGAGAAAGAACATGCATTTTTTCCAAGGGTAAATAAAATCTGGTAAACTTGGAATAAGGTTAGAAAGAAATTGAATTGTGTAACAGCATCACCCCATGAACTCTTTCTTGGATGAGTATGTCTACAGAACCACAAACCAGAGGGCCAACAGAGCAGTATACAGTAGTTTCTTTCAGAGGGAGTAGGGAAAAAAATGTGAAAGTGAACTTTATGAGAGATATTATAGGTCTAAGTTGATTGAATGTTGGCAATTTGATATGGATGGGTCAGATAGTTCTACTTCCTGCTTGTGGATATCAAGTGCTGGAAGTGAAAGCAAAGTTGCTCAGTCGTGTTCGACTCTTTGCGACCCCATGGACTGTAGCCTACCACGCTGCTCCGTCCATAGGAATTGCCAGGCAAGAGTACTGGAGTGGGTCGCCATTTCCTTCTCCAGAGGATCTTCCCAACCCAGGGATCAAACCTAGGTCTCCCACATTGTAGGCAGATGCTTTACCATTGGCGTCACCAGGGAAGATGAAGGAAAGAAAGTGAAGTCTCTCAGCTGTGTCCAACTCTTTGCAACCCCATTGACTGTAGCCTACCAGGCTTCTCTGTCTTGGAATTTTCCATGCAAGAATACTAGAGTGGGTTGCCATTTCCTTCTCCAGGAGATCTTCCTGACCCAGGGATTAAACCTGGGTCTCCCACATTGTAAGCAGACACTTTACCATCTGAACCACTGCTGCTGCTGCTAGGGAAATCCAAGTGCTAGTTCTACCCAAATGTGGTACACGGGCACCAAGGATGCAGAAATATCATCATTCTTAGTGATGAAGTAGCCTTAGTAACAAACTGAGAAGTGTTAGGCTGGACTTGTAGGTTAGGGGAGCAGAACCCTGACCACAGAGGAACCTCCAGGGAAACCAAAGGCCATGATAGTGGGAATGGAAGCGTAAGAAGAGAGACGAAGCTGAGAGTGAGTACACAGGGCGGCTTAGGGCACTGCCTGATCTGCATCCACTTGCACCAGAATTAACTGTAGCCCCTGCTAAGCATGATGGGGAAGGGATCAAAGTGTAACTGAAACTGCTATGTTTGGGAAAAACACACTTGAACCCTCTACTAAGAGAATGCATATAAACAGAGAGATTCTTTTTTTTTATTTTTTAATTGAACTCTAGTTGATTTATATAAGGTGTTAACTTCAGGTATATGGCAAATTGATTCAGTTATATATTTATATCTTTCTTTCAGATTCTTTTCCATTATAGGTTATTACAAGATAGTGAATACAGTTCTCTGTGCTACCCAGTAGGTCCTTGTCATTTATCAATTATATAATGGTATACATATCTGTTAAAAAAAATACACATTTAAAAAATTAAAACATTTTTTTAATGTGGGCCATTTTAAAACTCTTCACTGAATTTGTTATAATATTGCTTCTGATGTTTGTGATCTGGCTCTTTGGCCATGAATTACTTGAGATCTTAGCTCCCTGACCAGGGATCAAACCAGCACACCCTGCATTGGAAAGTGCAGTCTTAACCACCGGACTGCCAGGGAAGTTTCCATAGGCTCCTTATTAAGAGGCAATTAATGATACAGTATTATACTTCAGGTGCTGCGGTTCCTCCCCTAATATTCTCCCCAACCCTTACCAAGGTGCATTTCTTAGGACTCAGTCTTAGGCTCTCTGCTTTCTTTCCTCCTGGCCCACTACCAAGAGCTCATTTCACTTACATAATTTCATCTGATTCTCTGATCCCCAGAGAGGGATCTCATCTTGCCTTCTCTTCAGTCCCCTGGGGACAGACATTTCTTTCCTGGTTAATTTCACCCATGTGCCACTCTATTTAATACCCTGTAAACATTTTTGGGGCTCCAAAATCACTGCTGATGGTGATTGCAGCCATGAAATTAAAAGACACTTACTCCTTGGAAGGAAAGTTATGACCAACCTAGATAGCATATTCAAAAGCAGAGACATTGCTTTGCCAACAAAGGTCCGTCTAGTCAAGGCTATGGTTTTTCTGGTAGTCATGTATGGATGTGAGAGTTGGACTGTGAAGAAAGCTGATTGCTGAAGAATTGGTGCTTTTGAACTGTGATGTTGGAGAAGACTCCTGAGAGTCCCTTGGACTGCAAGGAGATCCAACCAGTCCATTCCAAAGGAGATCAGCCCTGGGTGTTCTTTGGAAGGAATGATGCTAAAGCTGAAACTCCAGTACTTTGGCCACCTCATGTGAAGATTTGACTGATTGGAAAAGAATCTGATGGTGGGAGGGATTGGGGGCAGGAGGAGAAGGGGACGACAGAGGATGAGATGGCTGGATGGCATCACCGACTCGATGAACATGACTTTGAGTGAACTCCAGGAGTTGGTGATGGACAGGGAGGCCTGTGTGCTGCGATTCATGGGGTCGCAAAGAGTTGGACACGACTGAGCAACTGAACTGAACTGAAACATTCTATTAAGGTCTTGAAATGTCTTCTTCTTTGTAAATGTTCTCAGTCTTTTTCATTAAGGTGCCTTATGTAGTTCAACAAGACTGTGAACTGTTTGGAATTAGAGACAGCTTTCTTAGGAAAGCCTGATATAAGAGCTGGGTTCAGAGGAAAAGTGATCCTGTAAGTGAAAGTGTACTTGTTATTGTTGATTTGTAGGATGGTGCCTTGCCTATCAACAACTCAGATGTTTGGAAACCTCGAATTTCTGGGATCACAACTAACAGACAGAAAAGCTGAGAAAAAGTACTGAGAGAATCTAAGAAACCCAAATAAGTGTCACATCATCCAAACACCAGTACTCATGAATATTTCACCCTTGGTGTTTAATCCCATTTCTGCTTATTTGCAGAGGAATCAAAGAAGTGTGAGTGCCTGGTTTCTACGATAGATTAAAAGAAGCAAAAATGTGTGTACAAAGCAAGAATAGGTTAATAAGGATATATGCAAAGATACAATGTCTAGGGAAAAGGCAGAAAAAAATGAGATTCTTCCATGTCCTGGCCATTGTAAATAGTGCTGCCACGAACACTAGGATATATGTATCTTTTGGAATTATGGGTTTCTCTGGGTTTATGCCCAGGAGCAGGATTGCTGGGTCATATGGTAGTTCTATTTTTAGCTTTATAAGGAACCTCCATGCCCTCCATAGTGGCTGTACCAATTTACATTCACACCAACAGTATAGGAAGGTTTCCTTTTCTCCACACTCTCTCCAGCATTTATTGTTTGTAGATTATTTTTTGATGATGGCCATTCTGACTGGTGTGAGGTGACACCTCATTATAGTTTTGATTTTATTTTCTCTAAGGAATTATGATATTGAGCATCTTCTCATGTGCTTTTTAGCCATCTGTATGTCTTTGGATAAATATCTGTTAGACCTTCTGCCCATTTTTTAACTGGATGATTTGTGTTTTGATCTTGAGAGCAGCATGAGCTGTTTGTGTATTTTGGAGATTAATCCCATGTTGGTTGATTCATTTGTAAATATTTTCTCCCATTCTAAGGGTTGTCTTTTTGTTTGGCTTATAGTTTCCTTTACTGTGCAAAAGATTTTAAGTTTAATTAGATCCCATTTTTGTTGTTCTTGCTGTTTTCTTTGGTTTTATTTTCATTACTCTAGGAGGTGATTCAAATAGGATCCTTCTGTGATTTATGTCAAACAGTGTTCTGCCTGTGTTTTCCTCTAAGCATCTTATAGTGTCTGGCCTCACATTTAGGTTATGGAAGAAACCGAAATGTTCATCAGCAGAGGAGTGGATAGAGAAGATGTGGTGCATATACACAGTGGACTATTACTAAGCCATTAAAAAGAACAAAGTAATGTTATTTGCAGCAACCTGGATGCAACTAGAGATTGTCATACTGAATGAAGAAAATCAGAGAAAGATGAATATCATATGGTATTACTTATATGTGGAAGCTTAAGAAAGGGTACAAGTGAATTTATTTATAAAACAGAAGTAGTCACAGATGTGGAAAACAAAGTTGTGGTTCCCAGGGAACAAGCACGGGGAGGGATAAATTGGGAGACTGGGATTGGCATATACACACTGCTAGATATAAAATAGATAAACAATAAGAACCTGCTGTATAGCCCAGGGAACTGTACTCTGTAGTAGCCTATATGGGAAAAGGATGGGGGGAAAAAGAGTGGCTCTGTATATATGTTGGCTTCCCAGGTAGTTTAGTGGTAAACAATCCAATCCACCTGCTAATCCAGAAGACACTGGTTGGATCCCTGGGTCAAGAAGATCCTTGGAGAGGGAAAAGGCAACCCATTCCAGTATTCTTACCTGGAGAATTTCATGGACAGAGGAGCCAGGTGGGCTACAGTTCATGGGGCTGCAAAGAGTCAGATATGACTAAGGGACCAAACAACAATAACAACAAATACGTGTATGTGTGACTGATTCACTTAGCTGTATACCTGAAACTAGCATGACATTGTAAGTCAACTATATTCCAAAAAAGATCGTTTAAGAAATCAGATTCTTGTATGAGAGTCCAAAAGAACAATTTGGGGCGACTTTAGTGAGTCTTTAGTGCAGGGACAAACCATATTTTTTGACAGAGTCTATGGAAATGGCAATAACAAAATCAGAACAAGAGTTCTTTTTTATACTGATGAACATATTTTCAACAGAAGTTAAAGACAAGTAGCTTTTAAAGTAAGTTGCAAAATACAGACTTTAGTTGAGAAAAAAATTATATCCAAAGGTTATTTATTGATAAATAACCTTTTTAAACTTTTTTTTTGTTTTGTGGAGTATAGCTGATCAACAATGTTGTGACAGTTTCAAGTGCACAGCAGAGCAACTCAGCCATTCTCCCCCAAACTCCCCTTCCATCTAGGCTGCCACAAACACTAAGCAGGGTTCATAAGCTATAGAGCAGGTCCTTGTTGGTTTTCCATTTTAAATATAGCAGTGTGTGTATGTTCATTCCAAACTCCCTAACTATCCCTTTCCCCCCACCCTTCCCTTCTGGTAACCCTAAGTTAATTCTCTTAGTCTGTTTGTCTGTTTCTGTTTTGTAAATAAGTTCATTTATATCATTTATTTTTCTTTTCTGCTTATAAGAGATGTCATAACATCTTACAGAAGAACCCAAACGAACGTTTTGGCCAACCCAGTAATTACGGAGTTAAGATGAGTAGGACGAGTCCCTAATTCAGTGACTGGTGTCCTTATCAAAAGGGGAAGTTTGGACCTGGAGACAGATGCGTTCAGGGAGAACATCATATGACAAGGAAAGCAGAGGTTGGGACGAGGCTTCTATCAGCCAAGGAACACCAAAGACTGCAGGCAAACCACCAGGAACCATGACAGAGACCTGAGGCAGATTCTCCGTCACAGCCTTCAGAGGGAGCCAACCCTGCTGAACACTTCATCTTGGACCACTAGCCTCCAGAACTGTGAGGCAATACATTTCTGCTCTTTAAGTCGCACGGTTTGTGGTACTTTGCTATGGTAGCCCTAGCAAACTACTAGGACCATTGAGCCAGTTCCTTAAGAAGAATTAAAACTCATTACCAGGCTTCCCTGGTGGTTCAGACAGTAAAGAATCTGCCTGCAATGTGAGAGATCTGGGTTCAATCTCTGGGTCGGGAAGAGCCCCTGGAAAAGAGAATAACAATCTATTGTGGTGTTCTTGCCTGGAGAATCCCGTGGACAGAGGAGCTGGTGGGCTCAAGTCCATTGGGTCACAAAGTGTTGGACACAACTGAGTGACTAACACCAGAACACTGCTGTACTGAACTTACAATGATTGTGTTCCTAGAACAGGATAGATGGAGAGAAGGAAAAAAGAGTAGGTAATTAGGCTTTCATTAATTTTAATTGCTTTATTTCTACACACATATGCCTACCTGTCTACCTAATCACCTTCCATAATGTAGATAACTGCACAGAGAACTGTCCATCAATGTTATTCCATGCAGTGGGGTCAGTCACTCTCAACTGCTTCTTGCTGTTGCTGTAGTATGTTCTAAGCACTATTAGAGATATTCATCTTCAAGATTCTGTTGGCCAGGGGGTTGGTCAATTAAATGGTGTGTCTCATGGAGAGACACTTTAACTACATTCCCGCTGGGGGTGGCGCGAATCAGATCCAGGAAATTAAACAACTGTCTCTTAAGCAACTATTATGTACAGGGCTCACTGTGAGGCATTTGGGGACAATACATATATTAATAATTAACTACTGAGCTGGACATTAACGGGGACACATATATCATATCTGAAGCTTTTCTTTAATAATATGCTGAATGGAAAAAAAGACCCTGAATCATAGAACCAAGTCATGGGCTGCCTCCTTTGAATTTATGATGGGTTTTATACTTCCAGGTTTTGGCAGACCCAAGTATACAGCACTTCTATCCTCCTCCTCCCCATAAAGAGGTCCATTCTCTGGGGTCCCTACTTCCTGCCCAGTGAAGCCCTATACCCTGGAAACATAATGATAATAAAGTTAATTTATTATTGTATAATTAAAACAACTTGTTTACGTATACCTCTTCCATTGATGAAGGGCCAGGGTATCTTCCCAACCCAGGTATCAAACCTGCGTCTCCTGTGTCTCCTGCATTGGCCATGGATTCTTCAACCACTGAGCCACCTGGGAACTTACCTTCATATATGTTGTGGAAGAATATTTATTCATTTATTTAGGGATAATTTTATTATGAAATAGTCATTTTCCTACTTGTTTTCTTCTATTTTTTTCAGTGACTTTCTGGAAGATGTTTTATGAAACACTTTAGATGTCATATCCACTCTTCTGGGTTCAAGAGGCACCCGGGCGATAAAAACTTCCCATATGTGATATTTGATCTTGCCAGATAAAAGGGCTTCTTTTTATGCTCCAAAATAGCCTTCTATTTCAACAGCATCATTTAACTACAATTAGAAGGGGCTTCTGGACTTAAATGCTAATGAAACTACGTACGGCAGGAAATAATTTGCTTTATTGATGCAAAGAGATAGCGAATGCAATTATAGAAGCAGAGAGCAAAAATTATTAAGATTTTGATGGAAAGATTATTCAATCTGAATCTGTTCATTAGAATCCACTGTTTTGTTATATAATGGGTTTGTTATATAAATGGGTTTGCATAGAATGTTTTCAAAGTAATGAGAGGCCCCTTATATGAATGTGTCTGGATCGAGCCATGGGGGAAGATCTTGATATATGTTATTTCTCAGTTATTCGGCATGATTAAATGACCTCTCTATTCAAGAAATTGTATAATATATGAAGATGAATGATAACTGGAAGTCAAAACAAAATATTTAATTCAGATTTTATAAAGATCCTTATTTATACTATTTAAAATATAAATTTGTGTGTTAGTTGCTCAGTTGTGTCCATCTTTATGTGACCCCATGGATTGTAGCCCACCAGGCCTCTCTGTCCATGGGCTTCTCCGGGCAAGAATACTGGAGTGAGTTGCCATTTCCTTCTCAGAGGATCTTCCCAACCCAGGGATCAAACTTTGGTCTCCGGCATTGCAGGCAGATCTTTTATTCTTTACCATCTGAGCCCCCAGAGAAACCTCAAACATAAACTTGCCTCTATTAAGACAGTCATAAATTCTGGACCCTAAAAATATATTATTAACTTCTACCCCCCAAACCCTTTTATTCTCATTGCTTTCCAGTATAACCTAACTTATGTGACTGAACATTAGATGAGGTGCCTTTCTAACTAAAAACGGATAGAAATTTTATCTGAGAAAAGCTTAAATGGAGATTTCTGTAAACAGTTGGACCTGAGATCAAGGTGGACTGAGAGAACATTTTTGTCTAATGGGTTTCCTTTCAGGAACTCAGCTGATAGCTGATTCCCTTGTTATGGGTGCCACTCCCAGAGGAAAAGTGTGCAAATGATCTGAACCCAAGAAAGTAGGGGATGCTTTTGGAAAGCTAATGAGCTTTAAAAGCCTCATCTCCATCTAGTGAGAACCCTGATGGGCAGCATTAAGCCTCTGGAAGATGAGTAGTGCTCTCTGAGAGCACAGTTTTAATATTATTAACCTTCTTAGAGTGAATTGAAGTTTCTTGTTCAGAGAAGTGCTGAGCAAAACCTCAAGCCTGTTGACCTGTTGAACTATAATAATGTAGATACTTGAGGGTGGTGGGGAGCAGTAGGCGCAGAGCCTCAGTAATTGGAAACTGATGCAGCAGTGAAGGAAATGGCATCCCACTCCAGTATTCTTGCCTGGAGAATCCCATAGACAGATGAGCCTGGGAGATGAGCCTGGGTTGTTGAGCACAACTCAGCAACTAAACAACAACAGCAGCAAAATGTAAAGGGTTCTCCTAACAGAGTTCAGCATCATTGATAAAGGAGAAGGAGATTGCCCAAGGTCCTCAGAACTTATTCGACAAATCCCAACTGCTACTGCCACTGCTAAGTCACTTCAGTCGTGTTTGAGTCTGTGCGACCCCATAGACGGCAGCCCACCAGGCTCCCCCGTCCCTGGGATTCTCCAGGCAAGAACACCGGAGTGGGTCACCATTTCCTTCTCCAATGCATGAAAGTGAAAAGTGAAAGTGAAGTCGCTCAGTCGCATCTGATTCTTAGCGACCCCAAGGACTGCAGCCTACCAGGCTCCTCCGTCCATGGGATTCTCCAGGCAAGAGTACTGGAGTGGGGTGCCATTGCCTTCTCCCAACTAGTGGAGGTCATTGTGAGCCACTGTTGGTACATTGTGTCATTTGAGGCAAATCAAAACTTTCAAGACACTAGAAGCAGAAGTCCCTTCTTAATATGTTCCAATTCTTTAGGAGAAAGAATATTAACTTTCTTTGGGAATAAAGAAATATTATATTATTATTATTAAGAAATATTTATTATCAATAAATATTAATTTTCTTATGTCTGGGAATAAGAAGCATTCCCAGAAGGATTCTGTAATCATTTAAGATGAAGACATCCTTATCCAAATGACCTTTGTAGTTTGAACAAGCCAGAGCGTTGAGAGTCTCTGGATATGATGATAGGGTCACAGGTGCGGACCTGGCCTCCAGCTTCCTGCTTTTTTAAACCCATGCCAAGAAAGCATCTCTTGGCTCCTAAAGTGCCTTCTAATTTTGTTGTTCTTATTGCTGTTTAGTAGCTAAGTTATGTCCAACTCCTTTGTGACCCCCATGGACAGTAGCCTGCCAGACTCCTCTGCCCATGGCACTTCCCCAGCAAGAATACTGGAGTGGTCTGACATGCTTTCCTCCAGGGGATCTTCCCAACCCAGGGGTTGAACCGGTGTTTCTGGCGTCTAGTGCATTGGCAGGTGGATTCTTTACCACTAGGAACCTGGGAATCCCAAAAAACACTTCTAAAAGAGTGTAAAAACAACCCACAGAGTGGGGGAAGATATATACTTGGAAAAAAAAAAAAAACTTTATACCAGAACATACAAAGAGTTCTTATCAATCAATTAGAAAAANGTTTCTGGCGTCTAGTGCATTGGCAGGTGGATTCTTTACCACTAGGAACCTGGGAATCCCAAAAAACACTTCTAAAAGAGTGTAAAAACAACCCACAGAGTGGGGGAAGATATATACTTGGAAAAAAAAAAAAAACTTTATACCAGAACATACAAAGAGTTCTTATCAATCAATTAGAAAAACATCAGTTCAGTTCAGTCCCTCAGTCGTGTCCAACTCTTTGCGACCCCATGAATCGCAGCATGCCAGGCCTCCCTGTCCATCACTAGCTCCTGGAGTTTACCCATACTCAAGTCCATCGAGTCGGTGATGCCATCCAGCCATCTCATCCTCTGTCGTCCCCTTNAACCTCAGTCCATAGTTCATCAGGCACTCTATCTATCAGATCTAGTCCCTTAAATCTATTTCTCATTTCCACTGTATCAAATAAGGGATTTGATTTAGGTCATATCTGAATGGTCTATTGTTTTTAAGGAATTGCAAATTCAACCACAATATACCACAGTATTCCTGTCAGAAATATAAAGTGAAGAAAGGCAGAAAATTTCAAGTGTTGGCAAAGCTGTGGATAAAGTGGAATACTTAGACAATGCAGGTGTGAATATCAATTGGTATACTCCCTTTGGTAGGCCATCTAGTGCTGTTTGTTATAAATGAACGATACACATCCTATAGCCCAATTCTTCTCAACAACAACAGATATAATCAACAACAAAAATATGAATATACGTTTCTCAGAGGACTTGGCATAGAACTATCATAGTAGCACTAATTTGTAACGGTAAACAATCTGAAAATTTCAAATGTCACTCGATAGTAGAATGGATCAGTAAATGTTGGTATAGTCACACATTGGAATATATTTGTACAGCCATGAGAATGAGTGATTTACAACTACCTAAAAAATTCCATAATAATTCCCAAATATTGAAAAATCCTCCTAATATTGAATTAAAAACCAAGGTACATAGAAGTGTTCCATTTATATAAATTACATAAATTAGCAAAGATATGATGTGAGAAGCCAGGATGGTGCTCACTCTTGGGAGAGTGGGCATGGGGAGAGGTATTCCAATAGTAAAAAGGGACCCAAGTAGGGTCTCCTGAGATTCTGGTAACATTGTGTTTTTCCCTTTGGATGCCAGTTTCTCAAGTGTGTTCAAGTAAAGGAAAATGAGATTTCCCTTACCAAGTTTTTTAACAGTAGACCAAACCTGGTAGGCTGCAGTCCATGGGCTCACGAAGAGTCGAACACACTGACTTCACTTTGACTTTTCACTTTCATTCNGAGATTCTGGTAACATTGTGTTTTTCCCTTTGGATGCCAGTTTCTCAAGTGTGTTCAAGTAAAGGAAAATGAGATTTCCCTTACCAAGTTTTTTAACAGTAGACCAAACCTGGTAGGCTGCAGTCCATGGGCTCACGAAGAGTCGAACACACTGACTTCACTTTGACTTTTCACTTTCATTCATTGGAGAAGGAAATGGCAACCCACACCAGTGTTCTTGCCTGGAGAATCCCAGGGATGGGGGAGCCTGGTGGGCTGCCGTCTATGGGGTCTCACAGAGTCGGACACGACTGAAGCGACTTAGCAGCAGCAGCAGCAGCAAACATTATAATGAACCATCATGTATCCATGTGATCATACTCAGCTACAATGATCAGTTTATGATTAATTTTGTTTCAAGGATACTCCTGCTTCCCACTTCCCATATTGCTTTGAAGCTAATTCCAGACATTATATCATTTATTTCATCTGGAAATATTTTAGTTAGTATCTCTAAATCACAATGACTCTTTTAAAATTAGAGCTATGGTAACATTATCATACTGAAAAATTGGCAATAATTCCTTGATATTATTAAAAAAATCAGCATTAAAATTTTCAAACAGGGCATATACATAATTCATTTTATAGCTAGAGAAGTTCACCCTACTTGAAATTCACTCTTCTTAAATGAAGTCCATTTCAAATGGGATCTGATTCTCACATTGTTTTCCTGATTTTTCTTTTCCATCTATTAGTTCAACCCTATCATCATTTATGGGGCTTCCCAGGTGGTGCTAGTGGTAAAGAACTCGCCTGCCAATGCAGGGGGCATAAAAGACATGGGTTTGATCCCTGGGCCAGGAAGATCCCCTGGAGAAGAGAATGCAATCCACTTCAATATTCTTGCCTAGAGAATCCCATGGACAGAGGAGCCTGGTGGGCTACAGTCCACAGGGTCACAAAGAGTCAGACACAACTGAAGTGACTTAGCATGCATGTACCATCATCTATATACCTAAAAGCAAGCTTGCTGCTGCTGCTAAGTAGCTTCAGTCATGTCCAACTCTGTGCGACCCCATAGACGGCATCCCATCAGGCTACCCCATCCCTGGGATTCTCCAGGCAAGAACACTGGAGTGAGTTGCCATTTCATTCTCCAATGCATGAAAGTGAAAAGTCAAAGTGAAGTCATTCAGTCGTGTCCGACTCTTCGCGGCCCCATGGACTGCAGCCTACCAGGCTCCTCCGTCCATGCGATTTTCCAGGCAAGAGCACTGGAGTGGGGTGCCATCGCCTTCTCCAAAATCAAGCTTAGTTAGTTACTAATGGTTTGTTTGATGAATAAATGACAATGTTTCCTGAACATTAGATACACAAACACACCCACACATAAATACACATATTCAAACTCCATGTTAAAAATATCCCCCTTTTCTATGGGTCTCTATGATAGAATTTTCTAGTTTTGCTAACTATCTTTTACAATATTCTGTTTTTTCGAATGATGTATGTGAGCAAATAAATTAGAAGAAATTGCTTTTTAAAAATCAATATTTGAACTTATAATTAGAAGAGGGTTCAGAAGATAATCAAGGCAGAAAATGAAATTTTTGCTTTCTGTAGAAAATTATAGGGCTTCCCTGGTGGCTCAGATGGTAAAGAATCTGCCTGCAAGTTAGCTTTGTGGATTCAAGTGACATATAATAATACATGGGGCATGTTTATTGCTGTGGTTTGAACATTTGTATAAAGGAATTATGGTTCTTGAGTACAGGATGTTTACACCAAATATATTCTCCTTTATGATGGCAAAAGGTATTTATATTACCATGATCTGTATTTACTCCACAGGTCTTGATGTTGGGAGCTCTGAGTCATCATTAAGGAAGCTGGTCTAAGCCCTGGAAATATAGTGATGCTTTGCCAGATAATGTTTCCATGAGCAAACCTTTGTGGTGACAAAAGAAGAGTGCTTTGGCAGAGTTGTCAATACTGACTCTTCCCTCATTGTAACTGGCCCTGGCAAAAAATAAGTAGGGCATGGAAGAAACTCCAGCCAGTTGATTTTATTCTTGACAATATGCGTGAGTTCGCCTGTCCCAAATAAAAAAATGAAGCCAAAATTTGGGAGCTAATCTCTTTTAGAATTTTAATTGGTTTCTTCTTCTTCCAGCACCCAAGAGGCATCTTCTAAATTTGTGTCATTTTTAGTACAGGGGGGATGATAGTGATAAGGGCTTTTTGATGCTGCTCTTTTGTTTTTAGAATGAGTTACTAGTATTCTTCCTGTGTCTTTAGTGAGAAATTGGGAGAGGCTATGTATTAGGAGAAGTGATATTATGATTTATTATATATATATTACATATGTATATTATATATGTATATTTGGCCTTTGTCCCCTTTTCTGGCAGAGAGCTCCTAAAACCATTGGAATTCCCTACTTTTGGAATCCACAGAGGTATCTTTTGTATTGTTAATGTGATTTTTGGGAAGTGGGTAGGTAACTTAAGGATGGGGGATGGTGTTCAGTGGAGACAACCACATTATTAGAGGGTTAAAACTTTCAGTTCCACCCCCACTGACCCTTAGGAAGAGGAGAGGAGGTCAAGTTCAATCACAGTAGCCAGTGATTTCATCAGTCATACTTATGTGATGGAGTTTCCATTAAAACCCCAAAGGAGAGGGTTTGGAGTACTTCCAAACTGGTGTATACATGAAGATCTGTGGAAAATCTGAGAGGGCATAAAAGCTTCATGCCCTTTCCCCATAACCTTGGCTTTGCCTGTCTTCATCCAGATGTTCCTGACTTATATCCTTTGATAATAAACTGGTCATCTAGTGAGTAAATTTTTTCTCTGAGTTCTGTGAGCCACTCTAACAAATTAATTGAACCCAAGGAGGAGGTAGTAGGAACCTCTGATTTATAGCCAGATGGAAGAACAGGTAACAAGCTGAACTTGTAACTGTCATCTGAAGTCCAACAAGAGGGTCATTGGGACCTCCAATCTGTAGCCAGTGGGTCAGAAGCATAAGTGACAATCTGGGCTTGCTACTGGCATCTGAAATGGAGGTGGAGGAGTACAGCGCCTAGCCTGTAGAGTCTGATGACACCATCTCCAGTAGATGGTGTCAGGATTGATTTGTAGGGCACCCTGATGATGTCTGGAAAACTGTTAGTGTGCAGAAACCTCTTCTGCCAAACATTGATACTGGATCCAAGAATCTAAAGAGAAGAACTGTTTTTAACTACAAGGAAAAAGGTCTTTATTGTTATTCTAACAAAAAGCACAGTATGAATGAAGTTGCTCAGTCGTTTCCGACTCTTTGCAACCCTATCGACTACAGCGAACCAGTCTTCTCTGTCCGTGGAATTTTCCAGGCAAGAGTACTGGAGCGGGTTGCCTTTTCCTTCTCCAGGGATCTTCCCAACCCAGGGATCGAACCCAGGTCTCCCGCACTGTGGGCAGACGCTTTACCCTCTGAGCCACCAGGGAAAAGTACAAAGTAGACCAATTTCAAAGTTGCTTCAGTAGCTCAATGATCATGTCATAGACACAGATTCTGTTCATCCTTTGGTACCATTCATGTCCCAAGCTAACAAAAGGAGGTAGACAAAAAGAAAAGGGCCTTTCATATGGTCCTTCTTCAAACAAGGAGTAAGGTTATTCTCAGAAGCCCACCATCCCCAGCCAACCTTCTCATGTCTCAAGTTCTAGTTGTTCATGCACAAACCAATCACTGACAAAGTAGAACAGGATTATCTGTTCAATTCAGTCACTCAGTCGTGTCCGACTCTTTGTGACCTCATGGACCGCAGCACATCAAGCTTCCCTGTCCATCACCAACTCCCGGAGCTTGTTCAAACTCATGTCCATCGAATCAGTGATGCCATCCAACCATCTCATCCTCTGTTGTCCCCTTGTCTTCCTGCCTTCAATCTTTCCCAGCATCAGGGGCTTTTCTAATGAGACAGTTCTTTGTATCATGCGTCCAGAGTACTAGAGCTTCAGCTTTAGCATCAGTCTTTCCAATGAATAGTCATAATTAGACCTATTATGGTTCAGTCCCAGGGGCTTATCAAACAGAACTCAGTATTATCAAATAAAAAGATGGAATGGAATGTCCTGGGTTGCATCGTGGTTTTCTGCCACGCACCATTTTGAACAAAGTCCTCACACAAGGTTTCCAACCTTGCATGTGTCAACATATGTTATACACCAGATGTAGAACAACAGAAATCAACATGAAAAGAAAGAAAACCAAAAACAACTTATTTATTAAAACTTTTCATGCACAGACACAGCAGTATACTTTGTCTATCTATTTTATGGAAGGTTTATGAGCCATGTCACTTCAGTAAACTTGTTCTAGATCAAGCATGAGTTGAGAGGTAAATAATATTTGAGCAGACATTTTCAATCCTACAACACTACAAAGAATCAATAGAAAGGAATACTAACAGATGAATGCAATTTTATCACTACCATAAAAAATAATTAAAATATTTATCTCTGATGATATTTTATCTTTAGACACCAAGTCACCAAGAAGTTTTTTGGAAATCAAAACAACACTGTAAAAATATATCAAAGAACTCAAAAGATAGACCAAAAATCTACTGAAAGAAGGAAAAATCAACAAGTGGAGTTGGAGATTTTATCTTGGTTACTATTGCAGAACAAACACATCTGAGCTTATCTTCTCCCCAAACATGTATTTCATTTGCTAAGATAGCTTTTTTGATGTTTAAAATTTTTTCATGTGTCTAGACGCCCTTGTGCCTAGGCAGCAACCCTGTGAAATAGTAATGAGGCAACTTTACCAATAAGCAGGCAACATTTGGTAATATAAACACCTGCTCTATTAATCCTAATGGAAGATTAACATCTGCACAGAAAGAAAATTAGTAGTTCAAACAGGGAGATACAGGGAGATCAAAGTCGGAGGTGCGCAGTGCATCCTTGGTGCCAGATTGGCCAGCATTTTGTGTGACTGCAGTCCATAGGGGAGCAGAGTTTTGCTGTTTTAACAGATAGATGGAACTGGATCAGATTATCCCCATGAATATGACTGAAATTCTCGTTAGATGATGCTCTCTCAAGAGGAAAGAATGAAAAAAAAAAAAGAAAAAGAAAACCCAACCACATAAATCTAGGAACGCAGGGCACAGGAGAGAAAGTGAAAGGGGATAGTATTGGGAAGCAGCTGGGGGATAAGAAGAGATGAACGAGGGCTGCGCTTTGCAGTTCTGCTGCCCCCAGTCAGACTCTTGTGATCCCTGCCTGTTGCGTGCATGCATACTCAGTTGCTTCGGTTGTGTCTGACTTTTTGCAAATCTATGGATCGTAGCCCACCAGGTTCCTCTGTCCTTGGGATTCTCCAGGCAAGAATACTGGATTGGATTGCCATTTCCTTCTTCAATGGGATCTTCTGACCCAGGGATTGAACCTAGGTCTCCTACACTGCAGGCAGATTCTTTACTGCCTGAGCCACCAAGGAAGCCCTCTGATATATACAGTAGGACCTTGTTCATCTATGAAGTGATTTATAAGGAAAGAGCGTAATGATGTTCACCTTGACTCTTACTTTGATCTTTCTTAGAGATTAACTGGTTATCTCCCTTGGGTCTGTGCTTAAAGTCTCCCAAGGAGGACGGTACACAGTTTGTCCAATATTAACCCTAACTTGGATTGATTCTGTGCCTTCCGGAGCAAGAATGTACTTTTACTTTGTTTCATTTTCTTAAACCACAACACAGGAAATTTATATCTGGAAGGATTGGCTCTTGGGCAAGCAATTTGTCTAGGAAGTTTTTATTGAGCTGAGTCAAGATGAATCAGACTATGAAATTTCAATGTTTACAGCTGAAAATAACAATTGCATGATTAGAGGGATGAAAGGAGTAGGTGAGGCAACTTGTTGATGCGTGGAGATTATTAAATGTTGGAGTTGGCAGTCAAGGATGTCAAGGAATATCCATCCCTGCGTGCATGCATGCTAAGTTGCTTCAGCTGTATCTGATTCTTTGCGACCATATAGACTCCTCTCCCACCAGGCTCCTCTGTCCATGGGATTCTCCGGACAAGAATACTAGAGTGGGTTGCTATGCACTCCTCCTGGGGATCTTCCCTACTCAGGGATAGAACCTGTGTCCCTTACATCTCCTTCTTTGAGAGGCAGGTTCTTTACCACTAGTGCCACCTGGGAAGCCCATCTCTATCCCTAACAGTCCTTAAAAGTCATATATTGGATTGGCCAGAAAGTTTGGGTTTTTTCCATAACATCTATGGACTTTGGGAAAGGCAGTCTACCATTCTATGCCTAAGCTTTCTCATTTGTAAAATGGGAAAAAATTAAGGACCTATTTTCATAAGCAGTCATAAGAATTCAATGACATAAGAAATATAAAGTACTGAAATGAGATAAAAAGTATGAAATCTGGCTCGTTGTGATCATTAATAAATGTTAGCCATCCACCTAGTGTATGCCATCCAGTAATTGTGGTAAATATCCTGTGACTTTGGGATAAAAATCATAAGATATTGGTTCCCTTTTGTTAGAATGATTCAATTAAAAAATTATAGTCATGTCCTCAATGGTTTACCTTATTCCCAAGAACCACAATAAAGCACCTTTGACTTTAGAAGAGTCCAGAGGAGTCCAAGATTAAATGCTTCTCCATCTGAAAGGTTCATAATGGTCTGTCTTGTATTGAACTCCTAATGCTTTCTCCTGTTACTAAAAGGATCATCAGCATAATAAATAAGCATTTTTGTAATGCTGCTCATAAAACCCAGATTAGGCTGCACAGAATTGTGTAGTTTGAGAGCACTTTCTCATACACTAATTTGCTTTCAACAGAATGCTAGTGGGGCTGCCTTTACTTCTGTGCATAAGAAATCAGAAAATCAGAGAAATTAACAACCAAGGATTATGGAATTGCCAGATGGCATGCTGGGATTCAGACTTTGGTTTTCTTACTTCAACTTCCATGTCATTGCATGACCTTTGATCTCCTGGCCTGGAAAAGGCTAGATTAATAGAGCATGAGGGAGATCTTCTATGGGTGGATGGCATTTTGGCCATGAGTTTGCTTATTTCCTACTGGGGCCATAGACCAACCTTTGCAGTGTTCTGTATATGGTCTCAAAGAGTCAGACATGACTTAGTGACTGAACAACAACTATATTGGTCTATAGTTGTTTTAATTTCTAAAATGAAATTACTGTATTCATTTCATCCCTGGAAATCCCACAGAAAAACAACACCAAAACAAGTAAATGTGAAAAACAGTTACTTCTTTTTTTCCCCTCTGTAATTGTTGTTCAATCTTTAGGTTGTGTCTGACTTTGTGACCCCATGGACTGCAGCATGCCAAGCTTCCTTGTCCTTAACTATCTCCCACAGTTTGCTCAAATTCACGTCCATTGAGTCTGTGATACCATCTAACCATCTCATTCTCTGTCATCCTCTTCTCCTTTTGTCTTCAATTTTTCTCAGCGTCAGTGTCTTTTCTAATGAGTGGATGCCTCGCATCAGGTGGCCAAAGTATTGGAGTTTAAGCTTCAGCATCAATCTTTTCAGTGAACATTCAGGATTGATTTCCTTTAGGACTGACTGGCTTGATCTCCTTACAGTCCAAGGGACTCTCAAGAGTCTTCTCCAGTACCACAATTCAAAAGCATCAATTTTTCATTGCTCAAACTTCCTTACGGTCCAACTCTCACATCCATACATGCTACTGCTAAGTTGCTTCAGTCTTGTCCAACTCTGTGCAACCCCATAGACGGCAGCCCACCAAGCTCTGCCGTCCCTGGGATTCTCCAGGCAAGAACACTGGAGTGGCTTTCTATTTCCTTCTCCAGTGCATGAAAGTGAAAAGTGAAAGTGAAGTCACTCAGTTGTGTCCGACTCTTCACGACCCCATGGACTGCAGCCTACCAGGCTCCTCCATCTATGGGATTTTCCAGGCAAGAGTACTGGAGTGGGTTGCCATTGCCTTCTCCACATCCATACATGACTACTGGAAAAACCATAGCTTTAATTACACAGACCTTTGTCAGCATAGTGATGTCTTTGATTTTTAATATGTTCTCAAGTTTTATGATACCTTTTTTTTCCAAAGAGCAAGCATCTTAATTTCATAGCTGCAGTTACCACCTGCAGTGATTTTGGAGCTCAAGAAAATAAAATTTGTCACTGCCACTTTTCTTCCTTCTATTTGTCATGAAATGATGGGACCAGAAGCAACAATCTTAGTTTTCTGAATGTTGAGTTTTAAGCCAACTTTTTTCACTCTCTTCTTTCAGCCTCTTCAAAAGGCTCTTTAGTTTGTTTCTCTTTGCTTTCTGCATTTAACGTGGTATCATCTGCATATCTGAGGTTGTTGATATTTTTCCAGGCAATTTTGATTCCAGCTTGTGATTTATCCAGGCCAGGATTTCACATGATGTACTCTGCATATAAGTTAGATAAACACGGTGACAATATATATACAGCCTTGTCTTACTCCTTTCTCAAATTGGAAACACTGTTGTTCCATGTCTGGTTCTACCTGTTGCTTCTTGACCTGTATACAGGTTTCTCAGGAGACAGGTAAGGCACTCTGATAGTCCCATCTCTTTAAGAATGTTCTACATTGCTTTGATCCACATAGTCAAAGGCTTTAGCACAGTCAGTGAAACAGAAGTAGATGTATTTCTGGAATTCCCTTGCTTCTTTATGATCCAACAGATGTGGCAATTTGATCTCTGGTTCCTCTGCCTTTTCTAAATCCAGCTTGAACATCTGGAAGTTCTCGGTTCATGTACTGCTGAAGCCAAGTTTGAAGGATTTTGAGCAGAACCTGGCTAACCTGTGAAACAAGGGCAATTGTGTGGTAGTCTGAACGTTATTTGGCATTGCCCTTGTTTGGGATTGGAATGAAAACTGACGTCTTCCAGTGCTGTGGCCACTGCTGAGTTTTTCAGATTTGCTGACATATTAAATGCAGCATTTTAACAGCATCATGTTACAATTTTAAGTAGCTCGGTTGGAATTCCATCACTTCTACTAGTTTTGTTCACAATGATGCTTCCAAAGGCCCACCTGACTTCAGACTCCAGGAGTCTGGCTCTAGGTGAGTGACCTCACTCTCGTGATTATCCTGGTCATTAAGACCTTTTTAAACAATATTTCTCCTGTGTATTTTTGTCATCTCTTCTTAATCTCTATTAGGTCCTTACTGTTTCTGTCCTTTATCGTGCCCATCCTTGCATGAAATGTTCCCTTGATATCTCCAATTTTCTTGAGGAGATCTCAGCTCCTTAGGACATCTTAATATACTACCTAGTATACAATTTCTGCTCAAAAAATGTTTCTGAGTTAATAATTGACTGACAATGAAAATGCATTAGAAACAGAAAGCAAAGGGCATATCAGCTGGACCGTCTCCAATCAAGTTGTCATATTTGATGTACAAAGCTACTGTAACTTAAAAGGTATTACAGCTTTCACAAAGTATCTTGGTAATTACTTTCTTAAGAAATTTATTTTCTCTTGAATAATGGCAGACTCAAATATATGCTTATGGCATGAGGCATTTGTCATATTCTATTTTGGATAATTTTCTCTTGATTAACTCAGTTTTGTCCCCATTTTACTGGTATATAGCACATTTTATATGTGAATGACTATGCTGCAAACTTTTACATACTTTTCTTGGTCATCCGTCTTTTATTCAGTAGAAGGATGGTGATTAGTTTCCCGCAGAAGCTAAACAACTCTCCTGAGGGTACCGCTTTTAACTAGTTTGATTTGTGATATTACATTATAAGAGTAAGTGAGATAAACTTTAAGCAATAATAAATCAGGTGACTCCTTTTCAGTAGCCATAATCAAATTTCAAAGCTCAAAGTATGAAAACTTTGTGTTCACTCAGCATTTATATAAGGTAGTCTAATAAAAAGACACAATATTGACTCCTAGAATGAACCACCCCTTGTGTAATTATATGCGACTATAAATGTGGGTGCAACCTACGGACTCTGTGAGAAAAGGAACAGCTCTCTACCTGGGCAACATCGGGCACAAGACATCAATTTCCACGAATAAAGGTAAGCATGATTTTTATTCACTATCTTGTAACTTGAAGATTTTTAAATGTCCTAACATTTCAGATGTTAGGTGAGTCAAGTTTTCATATATAAGAAATTAACATAATGATACTACTAATTATATACTTCAAAGGCTAGTTTGTGTTTCAAGTCTAAGGAATGTAAGTTCTCATTTTATATTTGATGTTGCTGCTGCTGCTGCTGCTAAGTCACTCCAGTCGTGTCCGACTCTGTGCGACCCCCTAGGCGACATCTGGCCTAGTTCCTATCATGAACTGGATGAAATTAAAACTTCATTTTTACATATAATTTTATTCAGATTGTTTGAGCTATGGTTGTCTGGAATTACTGAGAAGCTTAATTAAGACTTAAAAATCTAAAAAGTTTTTCTCTTTACAGACTGGAAAATTGAATGTATTCTTAAAATAATAAAACAATAATATTTTTATACACTGAAAATACATTGAACTACAGATATTATTTGTGTTAACAGCTTTAGATAAATTCAATAAGACATTTTCATGTGTTAGTTTAAAATATCCTTGTGCTTAAAAGGTTCCATATATAATAAAGTTATTAAGGTAAATAGCAGAGGTGCTTTCTATTGTACTTTTACTGCCCCAGTCAACAATGACCTTGGTATAAATGAATTAAGTGTGTAGCAGGTAAAGTTGTACCACAGAGGCTTTTCATGATCATCAGAGAGCTTCAACTGTACTTTCAAATCCTATAGAGTAACATTGTTAATACGAGAAATGTACTATTATCTCCTTCATGGGCAGACATCATGGAAACATATTTTAAATTTTGACTGTTGTTTCAGGTTAAATGGTTAGAAATAAAAATTCAGAACATGAAGATTAACCCACCATCTGATTAAGCTTTTTAGCAAATTTACAGGAATAGAATACAAGTAAAATAAATTTATATATCTTACTTTATTCTAAAATTTGAATTACTATTTGCCATGACACAATTGACTCTTAGCAAGGTTTTCTTGGTCTGGGGGCCAACTTAATTAGCTTTTAAAAAATAGCTCACCTTTGAAATAACCTTATCAGATTTGCATTTTTATTAATTGCACTAATAATCTCTCTAGACCACAGTTGCCAAGGGCCCTGGAATGGGGCTGGTTTGGATAATCTCTGTCTTATCAGTTGGTCTTCTGGGAGGTAGAGAGGGAAGAATCTGCTTCAGGCTTCTCTGTATCAAATCTCATGGACAGTCTCTGATTCCTGATAGAAATGACTGACTATTCATCCACAGTAATATGTGTATGGTGTGTGCGTGTCTGTGTGTCTCTGTGCTTGGGCATGTATGTGTGGCTCAGACAGTAAACAATCTGCCCACGGTGCAGGAAGCCTGGGTTTGATCCCTGAATGGGGAAGGTCCCCTGGAGAAAGGAATGGCAACCTATTCCAGTATTCTTGCCTGGATAATTCTATGGACAGATAAGCCTGGCGAGCTATAATCCATGGGATCGCAGAGACTGAGACATGACTGAGCGACTAACACACACACATATGTGTATAACATCTATATATCTGTGTTAAGCAGAATTTTCCACGTGGGACTTGGCTGTCACCAAACTAATGACATGGCCTAGTGAGAAGTAGAATTTATTAAATATTAGTTTCTACCCTTCCTCCCAAACCCAACCCTTTTCTAATGTAACTTAATCATTTCAAGACGCATTATACGAAAAAAAAAAAAAAAAGACATTTCCACACAAGTTGGCAGACACAGGATAAAATTTTTTAAATTACNAATTTATTAAATATTAGTTTCTACCCTTCCTCCCAAACCCAACCCTTTTCTAATGTAACTTAATCATTTCAAGACGCATTATACGAAAAAAAAAAAAAAAAGACATTTCCACACAAGTTGGCAGACACAGGATAAAATTTTTTAAATTACATAGAAAATAAGAGAAAGTGATTGAATTAAGATGGTTGTCTGAGACACATCTACTTTCTTTCCCATCTGAAAATGTGAAATAAAAAAAAAAAACTTTTAATAAAGAGAAAATCCAAATGAAAGCAGGAAAAGAAAAAAAATGCGTGCAACCAACAGTTTAGAAATGTTAAAAGATTCTGGAAAGGTAAGAGGTCAAAACTACATCATGAAATTTTATAGAGCTGATGGAAAACTCAGTGATCATACCAATGGTCATAAACTTGGAAGAGTGGGAGCTTTCAAACAGTAGAGAAATTTCTCTTTCTTGATGAAAAAAGAGATAGAAGAGGAGAGAGAAACAGCTTTGATGACATTCAGTCCCAGATCAATGTGTCTTACATTAGTACACTACATTAACACAGACTTTTTAGTTCTATGAGCCAATCAATTTTACTATTGGTTAAGCCAGTTTTGGTTGTGTTTTTCTATTATCTACCATGAAAAGATACCTAATGTTGTATATACAAAACAAGAGAATAAATAAAATGGAAGACAATTTCCCAGGGCAAAAAAGTCATTAGATTAGAAGTACAATAGAGTTCAGAACAAGGCAAAATAGAAATGCCTCACTGAGTTACATATTGGTGAAATTTCATAACACTTAGGATAAGAGCAAAATCCTAAAACATTCCAGAGAGAAAAATAAAACAAATTACCACAAAATGAATGATAAACAGATTGATATAAGATACTTCATCTGTAAAAATGAATGATGAAAGAGAAAAATAAAGTCTTCAAATTTTTCAGAGAAAATGACTTTGAAATAGTTTTATATCTATTAAAACTATCATCCAATCAGTTCAGTTCAGTCACTCAGTTATGCCCAACTCTTTGCAACCCCATGAACCACAGCACGCCAGGCCTCCCTATCTATCACCAACTACCAGAGTCCACCCAAACCCATGTCCATTGTGTCGTGATGCTATCAAACCATCTCATCCTCTGTCATACCCATCTCCTCCTGCCCTCAATCTTTCCCAGCATCAGGGCCTTTTCAAATGAGTTAGCTCCCTGCATCAGGTGGCCAAAGATTGGAGTTATCATCCAATAGGAAGCCAAAATAAGGAAAGTTTTAGACATGTAGGGCCTAGAATTTTTTACCACCAATTTCTCTTCAACAAATGTTTCTTCTTTAGAAGAATCACTTATATATGGAATCCAGGAAAAATTTATATGACTCTAAGAAAAGGAATGATAAGGATTGTGAGAAACAGTAATATAAAAAATAATGACACAATTTACAATTGTCTAAATACTTTTATAAAGCTTAATTTTTACATCTGAAACTAAAACCCTGGATATATGACTATGGGTTACAGGGATAGTCAGCAAGAGAGAAATGTAAGCTGTTGTACTGTAAATGGGAAGATATAAACAAGCATTAATTTTTGAGATTGACAAAAATCTTAAGTGAGGAGCAACAATAAAATATTTTTATTGTTTCCCATCAGAGACAATGTAGGTCAATATAATAACATTTAAAGTGATTAAAAAATCTTTTGAATAAAAGTTATACATCTAGTAAAATTATCCATTAATGATTTTTTTCAAGCAGAACAGCCTTACAAGAAATTCTAAAGGAAGTTCTTCAGATTGAAAGGAAATGATACCAGACTATTATGCAAATCTACTGGAAGAAATGAAGAGCAGTAAATATGGTAAATATTATAACACTTTTATTTTGAATTATATAACATACATAGATTTAGTATATATCCATAAATGCATTACAAATAACAATAATAGTATAAAGATGGGAGAGGAAATGGAGGTATATTGGAACAAAGTTGATATAGTTTACTGGAATTAAATAAGTACTAACCTGAAGTAGCGGAGAAGGCAATGGCACTCCACTCCAGTACTCTTGCTTGGGAAATCCCATGGAGAGAGGAGCCTGGTAGGCTGTAGTCCATGGGATCGCGAAGTCGGACACGACTGAGCAACTTCGCTTTCATTTTTCACTCTCATGCATTGGAGAAGGAAATGGCAACCCACTCCAGTGTTCTTGCCTGGAGAATCCCAGGAACAGAAGAGCCTGGTAGGCTGCCATCTCTGGGGTCGCACAGAGTCGGACAGGACTGAAGCAACTTAGCAGCAGCAGCAGCAACCTGAAGTAGACAATGATAAGCTGAATATTGTAATCAACACACAAAGAAAATAACTTATTAAAAATTCTACCAAAGAATAAAAATAGTTTTCTAAAAGAATTGTTGAACACAAAATAAGTCAGTAAAAAAGGAACAGAGTAGAAGAGAAAGATATGAGACATAGAAAACAAATATCAAAACAGCAGTACCATAGAAACAATTACAGTTAATTCCAAGGGTTGAACATTGTAATTAAAAGACAGAGACTGGAATTGGATAAAAGAACAAGATTTATCTTGACACAATGTATTAGAAACACTTTAAAGATACATAAAGGATACAAAAAGGTCTACCATGTAAACAATAAATATAGGTGATCTGAAATAGCTATCTCAGACAAAATAGACTTTAACACAAAAAAGATTACTAAAGACAAAGAAATTTCATAATAATAAAATATGCATACACTTAAGAATAGATAGCTACCCATAAAGAAGTAAATCCTGAACAAAACTGAAAGAATAAATCAACAATTAACAGTTATGACTGGGGGCTTCCTAGGTGGTGCAGTGGTAAAGGCTCTGCCTGCCAGTGCAGGAGATGTGGGTTCAATCCCTGGGTTGGGAAGATCCCCTAGAGGAGAAAATAGGAACCCACTCCAGTATTCTTGCCTGGAAAATTCCATGGACAGAGGAGACTGGTGGGCTACAGCCCACAGGGTTGCAAAGAGTTGGACACCACTGAGCACGTAGGCACACACACAGTTATAACTGGAGATTTTAATACTCTTCTCTCAGCAACTGATAGAAGAGTAGATAAAAAGTCACTAAGAATATGGAAGACAGGAACACTGCTATAAACCAAGTGGACTTTAAAATATGCAAAAATGTTACCAAAAGAAAGAGAAGACGCATTCTTTTGAAGTATACATGAAACAATTTCTAGGAGAGATCGCATGACATCCATAAAACAAGTCTCAGTGACTTCACATTTGAATTTAGATGCACTGAAATCATACAAAGTATTTCTCTGACCACAACCAGATTGCCAAAAACAACAGAAAGAAATATGGGAAAACCCCAAATACTTGGAAATTAAACACACACATTTCCAAAAAATAACTTGTGAATTAAAGAAACCACAAATGTAAACACAACAAATCATGGGGTTTATTGGATGCAACTAAAACAATGCTTAGAAAGTATCTTGTAGCTTTAAATGCTTATATTCAGTTCAGTTCAGTTCAGTTCAGTCACTCAGTCATATCTGACTCTTTGTTACCCCATGAATCACAGGACACCAGGTCTCCCTGTCCATCACCAACTCCCGGAGTTCACACAGACTCATGCCCATCAAGTCAGTGATGCCATCCAGCCATCTCATCCTCTGTTGTCCCCTTCTCCTCCTGCCCCCAATCCCTCCCAACATAAAAGTCTTTTCCAATGAGTCAACTCTTCACATGAGGTGGCCAAAGTACTGGAGCTTCAGCTTTAGCATCATTCCTTCCAAAGAAATCCCAGGGCTGATCTCCTTTAGAATGGACTCATTGGATCTCCTTACAGTCCAAGGGACTCTCAAGAGTCTTCTTCAACACCACAGTTCAAAAGCATCGATTCTTTGGCACTCAACTTTTTTCACAGTCCAACTCTCACATCCATACATGACTACTGGAAAAACCATAGCTTAGACTAGATGGACCTTTGTTGGCAAAATAATGTCTCTGCTTTTGAATATGCTATCTAGTTGGTCATAACTTTCCTTCCAAGGAGTAAGCATCTTTTAATTTCATGGCTGCAATCACCATCTGCAGTGATTTTGGAGCCCCCCAAAATAAAGTCTGACACTGTTTTCCACTGTTTCCCCATCTATTTGCCATGAAGTGATGGGACCAGATGCCATGATCTTCATTTTCTGAATGTTGAGCTTTAAGCCAACTTTTTCACTCTCTTCTTTCATTTTCAAGAGGTTTTTGAGTTCCTCTTCACTTTCTGCCATAAGGGTGGTATCATCTGCATATCTGAGGTTATTGATATTTCTCCTGGCAATCTTGATTCCAGTTTGTGCTTCTTCCAGCCCAGCGTTTCTCACGCTTATATTAGAAAGCTTTAAAATCAACTGCCTCTAGGTTACATATCGAGGAAGTAAAGAAAGATCAAGTCAAATCCAAAACTATCAGAAAGAAAAACAAATTGAAGAGAAAAATAATTAAAAATAGTGAAACCAAAAGTATCAAAAATATCAAGAAAAATCAATACAATTAATAAGTTTCTTCTTTGAAAAGATCAAAAAATTGATAAACTATTTCTGAGAAGAGACAGATGACACAAATTACCAAAATCAGGAAGGAAAGAGGGGACGCTACAAGAATTAAAAGGATTGTAAGAGAATTTTATGAACTACTTTATAGCAAGAAATAGGCAAGTTAGATAGACAAATTTCTGAACAGAAACAAATCACCAAAGTTTACTCAAGCAAAAATATAAAATAAAATAAAAAAATCTATAAAATAAAAGTGGATTGGTCATTAAATATAGTCCCAGAAAGAAAATCAAAAGCCCTTGTGGGCTACAGTCTATGGGGTCACAAAGAATTGGATACAACTGAGCAACTAAGCCCAGCACAGCAATAAAATACTTAAGGATACACTTAACAAGAATAGTTTATGATCTGTACATGGAAAAGTATAAAATGCTGCTTACAGAAATCAAGAAAGACCTAAATAAATGGATAAAAACACCTCGCTTATGGATTAGAAGATGATATTAAGGTGGCACATTTCACCAAACGGATCTATGGACTCGATGCAATCCCTATCACAGTTTCAACAAGCTTTTCCATGAAACTGATGGGCTGATCCTAAATTTATCGTGCAAAGGACTTAGAATAGCCAAAACAATTTAGAGAAAAATAAAATAAGATTTGGAGGGCTTACAACATCTGAGTTCAAGTTTACCATGAAGCTATGAAAGCAAAACTGTATGGTATTGACTTAAGCACAAATATATCTATCAATGGAATAGAACAGAAAGTCCAGAAACAAGTCTCTATACTTAAGGTCAATTGATTTTTGACAGTAGTCCAAGGTTAAACCTATGAAGAAAATACAGGTTTTTTTCAACAAATGTAACAACTGAATATTCATATGAAATAAAAAGAAACTTTGGACTCTCACAGCACACACAAAAATTAACTCAAAATGAATCTTTGTACAAGCTAAAATCATAAACCTGCTGGAAGAAACCATTGAAGAGAACCTTATAATTTTAGCAGACAAAAATTTCTAATTATGACACACAGTGCACAATCCATAAAATGAACAAATTAAATTTTTATCAAAATTTAAAAGATTTTCTTTTTAACAGACAGCATTAAAAAAACAAAAAGAAGCCACAAGGTCTAAGACAATACTTGCAAATCACTTGCTTAATAGGATTCTTGGATATAGAGAATTAAGTAAGAAGTCGTTCTTAGAATGAAGAACTTCAGTTCAGTCAGTTGTTCAGTCACATCTGATGCTTTGTGACCCTATAAACTGCAGCATGCCAGGCTTCCCTGTCCATCACCAAATCCCGGAGCTTGCTCAAACTCTTGTCCATAGAGTCGGTGTTGCCATTAAACCACCTTATCCTCTCTTGTCCCCTTCTCCTGCCTTCGATTTTTTCCAGTGTCAAAGTTTTTCCAGTGAGTCAGGTCTTCCCATCAGGTTCCCATCAGCTGAAGCTGGAGCTTCAGCTTCAGCAACAGCATCAGTCCTTCCAATGAATATTCAGGACTGATTTCCTTTAAGATTGACTGGTTTGATCTCCTTGCATTCCAAGGGACTCTCAAGAGTATTCTCCAACATCACAGTTCAAAAGCATCAATCCCTCAGTGCTCAGCTTTCTTTATAGTCCAACTCTCACATCCATACATGACTACTGGAGAAACCATAGCTTTGGCTAGACAGACCTTCGTCTAGTAACATCTCTGCTTTTTAATATGCTGTCTAGCTTGGTAATAGCGTTTATTCTAAGGAGAAAGCATCTTTTAATATCATGGTGACAGTTACCATCCACAGTGATTTTGGAGCCCCCCAAATAAAGTCTGTCACTGTTTCCATTGTTTCCCCATCTATTTGCCATGAAGTGATGGGGCCAGTTAGAACTAGACATGGAACAACAGACTGGTTCCAAATTGGGAAAGGAATACATCAAGGCTATCTATTGTCACCCTGCTTATTGAACTTATATGTAGAGTACATCATGAGAAATGCTGGGCTGGATGAAGCACAAGCTAGAATCAAGATTGCTGGGAGAAATATCAATAACCTCAGATGTACAGATGACACCACCTTTATGGCAGAAAGTGAAGAAGAACTAAAGAGCCTCTTGATGAAAGTGAAAGAGGAGAGTGAAAAAGTTGGCTTAAAGCTCAACATTCAGAAAACAAAGATCATGGCATCTGGTCCCATCACTTCATGGGAAATAGATGGGGAAACAACAGAAACAGTGACAGACTTTATTTTGGGGGGGTTCCAAAATCACNGAAGAACTAAAGAGCCTCTTGATGAAAGTGAAAGAGGAGAGTGAAAAAGTTGGCTTAAAGCTCAACATTCAGAAAACAAAGATCATGGCATCTGGTCCCATCACTTCATGGGAAATAGATGGGGAAACAACAGAAACAGTGACAGACTTTATTTTGGGGGGGTTCCAAAATCACTGTGGATGGTGACTGCAGCCATGAAATTAAAAGATGCTTGCTCCTTGGAAGAAAACCTATGACAAACCTAGACAGCATATTCAAAAGCAGAGATATTACTTTGCCAACAGAGGTCTGTCTAGTTAAAGCTATGGTTTTTCCAGTGGTCATGTATGGATGTGAAAATTGGACTATAAAGAAAGCTGAGTGCCGAAGAATTGATGCTTTTGAACTGTGGTACTGGAGAAGACTTTTTTTAAAATTTATTTTTTATTGAAGGATAATTGCTTTACAGAATTTTGCTGTTTTCTGTCAAACCTCAACATGAATCAGCAATAGGCATACATGGTGAAGACTCTTGAGAGTCTCTTGGACTGCAAGGAGATCCAACCAGTCTATCCTAAAGGAAATCAGTGCTGAATATTCATTGGAAGGACCGATAGTGAAGCTGCAACTCCAATGTTTTGGCCACCTAATGATGCGCAGAACTGATTCATTTGAAAAGATCCTGATGCTGGGAAAGATTGATGCAGGAGGAGAAGAAGCCGACAGAGGATGAGATGGTTGGATGGCATCACCGATTCAATGGATATGAGTTTGAGTAAATTCCGGGAGGTGGTGATGTACAGGGAGGCCTGGTGTGCTGCAGCCCATGGGGGTCCTAAAGAGTTGGACACGACTGAGTGACTGAACTGAACTGATGGGACCATATGCCATGATCTTAGTTTTTTGAATGTTGAGTTTTAAGCCAACTTTTTCACTCTATTCTTTCACTTTCATCAAGAGGCTCTTTAGTTCTTCTTTGCTTTCTGCCATAAATGTGGTATCATCTGCATATATGAGGTTATTGATATTTCTTCTGGCAATCTTGATTCTAGCTTGTGCTTCATCTAGTCCAGCATTTCTCATGATGTACTCTGCATAGAAGTTAAATAAGCAGGGTGACAATATACAACATTGATGTACTCCTTTCCCAATTTGGAACCAGTCTGTTGTTCCATGTCCAGTTCTAATTGTTGCTTTTTGACCTGCATGCAGATTTCTCAGGAGGCAGGTCAGGTGGTCTGGTATTCTCATCTCTTTTAGAATTTTCCACAGTTTGTTGTGATCCACATAGTCAAAGGCTTTGACCTAGTCAATAAAGCAGGTATTTTTCTGGAAATCTCGATTTTTTTATGATCCAACAGATGTTGGCAATTTGATCTCTGGTTCCTCTGCTTTTTCTAAATTCAGCTTGAACATCTGGAAGTTCATGGTTCACATACTGTTGAAGCCTGGCTTGGAGAATTTTGAGCATTAGTTTGCTAGCGTGTGAGATGAGTGCAATTGTGCGGTAGTTGGAGCATTCTTTGGCATTGTCTTACCTACGCTTAAATGCTCTCCAGTGTAGCCTGCAGGGTAAGCAGTCAACAAACCTTTATTCAGTGCTGCTCTCTGTCAAGACTTGGGTCCACAGGGCTCTTATGTTAGGCTCTGGAGATTACAGGTGACTATGACAATCCAGAGTGTTTAAAAGAGCACGAGTGCTCAGTAATGTCTGACTTTTTGGGACCCTATGCCTGCCAGGCTCCTCTGTCCATGGAATTTTCCAGGCAAGAATACTGAAGCAGGTTGCCATTCCCTATTCCAGGGGATCTTCTGAACCCAGGGGATCGAACTCCTGTCTCTTGTATCTCCTGTACTGGCAGCCAGATTCTTTACCACTGTGCCACCTGAAAAGCTCCCCAACTGCCAAAAGAGTGTCAGTTAAATTCAAGACTGTGCAGAGTAACTAGCTTTGGAAGGAAGTTTTTGCTTTCCAAACTTGTGGCAGAAACATAGTGGCAACATGTGGCAAACATAGTTTCAGTGGCTATATTATTTGTAGGTAGATGTAAAACTAACTTTTCTCACAGAGAGGAGACACCTTCCACTCCACAATTACAACAGCTCTGTTGATTAATAAATTCAGCACTGGCCTATGAAGATAAGCCTGTTCAAACAGTGCTGAGGGTAAACAAGTGGACACTAGTCATCATGATTTCTTGTATAATCTAACAGTCATTTTATTAGCCCTGCTGAAACACCAATCCCTGAGGGGATTAGAATTGTTATGCACAGGAAATGGGGCCAGAGGTTCAAAGTAACTTCTAATCCCTCAACCCACTGCTAGTATTTAATCACTCCCCTTGTCTTCCCTAGTAGCTCAGCTGGGAAAAAAAAAAAAAAAAAAAAAAATCTGCCTGCAATGCAGGAGACCAGGTTCTATCACTGGGTTGGAAAGATCCCCTAGAGAAGGAAATGGCCACCCACTCCAGTACTCTAGCCTAGAGAATTCCATGGACAGAGGAGCCTGGCAGGCTACAGTCCATGGTATCACAAAGAATCGGACACGACTGTGCAACCAACTTTTACTTTCTTTTCTTTTGGAAAGCTAAGTTTTTCTAAAAACCTCTCCAGCTCAAAGAGCCTTCTACAATGATGAAGACACAGTAAGCTGAAGCCTGCTGACTTTTAGCTGGGAAAACAAATAAACCTATTCATTTATTTTTAAAATTTGGTTGTGCCACATGGTATATGAGATCTTAGTACCCCCACCAGCAATCAAACACAGGGACCTTGCATTGGAAGCTCGGATTCTTAACCACTGGACTGCCAGGGAAGTCTCACAACAAACTTTGTTTTCACTGTGTTGAAATAGGATTTATTTGAAACAGTTTTTTGTTAAAACAAAACAAAATGTTAAGTTTGGCTTTCAGCAGATATCCAGGTCACTGTAATGGCCTTTAGAAATATTAAAATCTTAAACATCAATGAACACTCCAAGTCTTCCTTAAACATAGTATGACAAGTTTCACAGTCTAGTAATCTTGAAGGCAAAGTTGTGTCAGATCTCACAATACTGACATTTTGTAGTGTTTATAAGTTAAGAGATCTATGAAACATTCCCCCCAAACCTGCTGTAAACATCATCATTACTTCAAAACTGTATGTAATACTATGTGCCAGGAAGAGGGAGAATACAGAGGTCTGTCAATTCTGCATTGCATAGAAATAAAACTCTACTAAAAGCCTTTCATTAACAAATGTAACAACTTTCTGCCTTAGTTTCCAAGAAGCCAGGACTGATCTCAATATTGGAAGCCTTAGAACACAATGTCTAATTCTAGGGTATTCTTTTGATTTACACCCATTTTACATGAGTTGATTGTCCCACTTTAAGAATGGTCTGAGTATTGTGATTTTCTTCTTTTCTAAATAAATATATAAATTAAAAAATATTTAAATAATAGAAAAATAAACATCTTCCCAGTGTACCCAGCCGCTCTCTTATCATTCTCTCCCCTGTCCGTCCCGCTGTCCGCCCCCTCCTTTCTCTTTGATTGCAGGACAGGACTGAGGCTCTCAGGGTTTTTATTACAAGTCTAGATTCGGTGGAGACACTCTGATATGACACCTAGACTCAAGGGTGCGCTGCTGCAGCCGGAACGGGCCAGTCGCGTTTACCGCCTGGGGACACACGTGGCGCGGCCTCCCGCTGGCCGCGCGTGGACGCGATGGCGTGTCCCCACCCCTCCATGCGCCCCTCCTGCTTCCTGCCCTACAAGTAGCCTGAGCCGGGCAACTCCGGCCAGAAGTCCTCCCGGCCTCACGCAGAGCAAACCTCTTTTCTCCCGGGGACCGCCGGGGTGGAAGAGCTCGGAGCTCCCGCGCGGACCCCAACGGCACGCGCGCCCCTAGCGCCCAGGCCGCGCCCGGCGCCGGCTCACCGCGACCGTCTCGCCCTAGGTGCCGGCGCCCGTGGGGAGCAGCTGCCCCAGGTGGCGCCCGGGGCGTGGTCAATGAGGCGAAGCCTGAGGAAGATGCTGCGCCCCGGGGAGAAGAAGGAGCCCCGGGACTTCGTCTGCCTGGGCGTGGAGGACCACAAGGACAACAGCAATGACTTCAAGGTACCCGGGCGGGCGCGCTCGCAAGTCCGGGCGCGGGTCGGCTCTTCCTAACTTTACCCTCCTCGACTCGAAGTTTCCTAGAGGGCAGCCCCGGGATGGGTGGACCCGACCAGATGAGGGCTGTCTGCTTCGGGGTGTGCGTGCGGTCCAGTATGGACCTCGGGAAGTGGGGAGCTCGGGGAGTCGCGTTCTTAAAAGGCGCCCGCCAGTTGGTGCCGGCTTTATCCTTCCTGTTTGCTTGTTTGTTCACCCTGCTTTTGCTTGTGGTGGGCAGCTGTAGCGTGGGGAGACCTACCCCCAAAGTACCACTAGCATTTGGCCGCAACTGCCTGGTTCCAAAATCGGAACCAGTTTTAGAGTGCGTGCTATTCTCCTTTTTATAGATTTTATTTAGAACCAAACAGCTAGATGGCTGAATCTGGCGGTCGGAGAGCTAGCTACCCAAGAGTTTGGGGTTCAGAAGCACGCTTGTCTCGCGGAGGGAAATGGAAGCAGAACCTAACTGTGAGGTGTTGCAGGGATTGGGAGGACGGCCCCCTCCAGGGGCTGGGGCAGTCAGTCGGAAGGGACTTTGAGGGAGGAGACCCTTCGAAGCTAGGTAGGTGGTCTTCCGGTGTCCCAAGGGCTAGAATGGGGCTTCTGTTTCTTCTGCGGATTCCAAAGTCGCTCTGACCAAAGGCTGCACCAGCTCAGGTTGCTGGCTGATGGCACTGAGGCGGAGGCGGTCGGATGCTCAGAAAACTCATCGCTGGATGCCTCAGGTTGTCAGTAGGAGGAAGCATCTCTTTTTAAACGTTAAAACAATTTAAAGCTCTCTCCAATGCCACCACAAATCTCTTTGCATGGTGAAACCATTTACATTTTGATTTGCTCATGGAATATATTTTAGAATACTTTCAAAATCAGCTGCTGGAGATGTATCTCATTCTTCTTAGCAGCTTTATAATATTCCCTTGTATGAATGTGTCATGCTTTACCAGACCAGCACGTGTGTGTTTGTTTTGTTTTGCTATTACACACGTGATTGAGTGTCTGTGGGTGTTAATATGGCTTCCTCTGTCTACAGTACCTTAATGAGTATGTTAAAGGCCTATTAGGATCGGAAGTCACCTATGGGCTTAATTTTGGTAGAAATCACCAAGTTGCTCTCTAAATAGGTTAGGTGAAGAGACGGTGTTTTTAGTCCTGCTTGTGAGTCAGGCATGCATAGAAAATTACGTAAAACCATAAACCAAGCCTCCCAAGGTGCATCCAGATTAAATCCAGATTAAATACTTTTCCTCCTCTTTAATATTAGTGTAATAACTATTGTCTTTTAGCTTAATAAAAAGAAATGAAGTTATAAGTGAAGGTCAAACACTAGGATAGTGTCTTTGGAATTAACATTAAGGGACTGTAAAAAAATTTTTTAATTTTGAAAATCACACAAAATGTACTTTCTTTACTTATCAATGTGGTCTGTGTTTTCTGGAGATAATTAGTGAAGGAATTCTGCAATACAGCGTCTCAAACTTACTTTCTTCGTGTTTTTATTTGTCTTCGTTTAGTTTTCTTGCCTAAATCCAGCAGAAGCATTTATGTTATCTAAGGCTTTTGAAAACCACAGTCAAGCTTGTAGGTTGAGGGATTTATATATTTTGTTCAGTTCAGTCGCCTCCGACTCTTTGCTACCTCATGAATCACAGCACAGCCAGGCCTTCCAGTCCATCACCAACTCCCAGAGTTCACTCAGATTCGTGTCCATTGAGTCAGTGATGCCATCCAGCCATCTCATCCTCTGAACTGAACTGAGCATTACTTTACTAGTGTGTGACATGAGGGCAATTGTGCGGTAGTTTGAGCATTCTTTGGCATTGCTTTTCTTTAGGATTGGACTTTAAATCATCCTGTAGAAATCTCAGCAGTGAGACTAATTACAAACGAATACATGTAGCACTCTGGAGAGTTCTGAACTCTAAGAATTTCCTCATTAAGAAGACATGGTGTACAATATTTTCTCCAGCATGTACACACAATATCTCAGGAATCCTGACAAAGTCAAAGTATGGCAGAAAACTTAACAAGATTAGAAATGTGGAATATGAATCATCTGACTGATGCTTTTAATCTTTTCCAATAACTTTCTTTCAAGGGAGTTAATACTTTAGCATTTGGTCTTAATTTCTCATTGTTATGGGCTTCCCTGTTGTCTTAGATGGTAATGAATCCACCTGCAATGCAGGAGACCTGGGTTCAATCCTTGAGTCGGGAAGATCCCCTGAGGAGGAAATGGCTAACTACTCAGTATTCTTGCCTGGAGAATTCCATGGACAGAGGAGCCTGGCAGGCTACAGTTCATTGGGGGAGTGCATAGAGTTGGGCACGACTGAGTGACTAACACTTACCTTACTTACTTACTTCTCATAGTTATAATCTCCCATTTGTTAAAATTTCTCATTGTAATCATTTCCTTCCTTTTTGCCCCATATTGCGTATATGTATTTCATTCAGTTCAGTTGCAAAGAGTCGGACATGACTGAGTATGCAGGCTCACACACACACATATGTAGAAACTAAGATTTCACATGTATCAGTTCAGTTCAGTTCAGTCACTCAGTTGTGTCTGACTCTTTGCGACCCCATGAATCGCAGCACGCCAGGCCTCCCTGTCCATCACCAACTCCCGGAGTTCACTCAGACTCACATCCATCGAGTCACTGATGCCATCCAGCCATCTCATCCTCTGTCATTCCCTTCNATTTTCCAGAGTTTATTGTGATCCACACAGTCAAAGGCTTTGGCATAGTCAATAAAGCAGAAATAGAGGAAACAACCTAAAACAGGTGTATTTGATATCTCAAGTTTAAAGGACTCAAAATTAGCTTCTTTAAACATAATAGGAGAACTAACCAATCAATTCTAAAGGAAATCAACCCTGAATATCATGGAAATATTGAATAATCATTGATACTGAAGCTGAAGCTCGAATACTCTGGCCACCTGATGTGAAGAGCCAACTCATTGGAAAAGATCCTGATGCTGGGAAAGATTGAGGGCAGGAGAAGAAGGGGGAGGCAGAAGATAAGATGGTGAAGAGAGTGTCACCTACTCAATGGACATGAATATGAGCAAACTCTGAGAGACCTTGAAGGACAAGAAAGCCTGGCGTGCTGCAGGCCATGGGGGTCGCAGAGTCAGACACGATTAACAACTGAGCAACAACAAACGAGATCTAGTCTGTTACATTCTGTGTCTAGTCATAGAGTTCAGAATCTGAAAGAATCTGAAGTGGCCCTGTGACAGTAGAAAACTATATTGACTGAATATGTAATAACTTGTCCAGATGACATCCTCGACTTTCAGTGCTTTCTTTAAAGAAATCTCTTCGAAGCCTAAGTAACATGCCATGAACTAAATTCAGACAGCACATCTGATGAGCTTATATAAAATATTTAGATGCTTTGTTATCATTGTGAACTCAGCAGTACCTCCTGAGCCTCTGAACCCCGGCCTGGCTGTCAAAGAGTGTGTAACTGGGTTTGTGTTGACTGCACATCACTAAGTAGGCCTGTAAATTGCTCTTTTTGACATTGTGGGGTAGATGAGAGAATTCCTTTATTATTACTGGAAGAACATATCAATTTCAAGTGCTGTAATACTTCCTAATGGAGTCAGGTAAACACTTCCTTTGATGGGGTGAAACACTGAAAAAGAGCCTACTTTTGTGAAGAGCTCATTTTAAATTTATTACTGAATATGTATAAATTTGGAAATTTCATACCTTGTGAGAATGAATCAAAAGCAGAATATCAACACCTTGAAATTTCACAAGGAAGAGATACACTGTCATCCATGATAAGTCATCTTTAGTGCAGTTATAATAAAGAATATAAAGAGCATGAAGAAAACAAATCTTAGAGAAAATTTACATATTCTAGAAAGTTCTTGCTCCTCCCCTGACATCAGTGGACATTAATGTCTGTTTGGAATCATATTTTTCCAGGCCAGTGACAACTGCCAACTATGCCCAAAACTTATGGAACTTGTCCTGCAAAGTTTGTTCTTATGATCTGGAAACTTTATCACACAGTTTCTCTATCACAACTTCAGTCTCCACTGTATGTTGGATTTTTGGCATTCATCAGTCAGACAAAATCTGCATTCCATGTACCTTCCGTTCAAATTCTAACTTTGTTCCTTACTGTGTGCCTTTGGGCAAACAATGTAACCTCTCAGTGTCGTGATCTCTGGTGGTAAATAAGTACATAGACAGTGGAAACAGTGAGAGAATTTAATTTGGGGGGCCTCCAAAATCCCTGCAGATGGTGACTGCAGCCATGAAATTAAAAGACACTTGCTCCTTGGAAGAAAAGCCACGACAAACCCAGACAGCATATTAAAAAGCAGAGATATTACTTTGCCAACAAAGGTCCGTCTAGTCAAAGCTATGGTTGTTTCAGTAGTCATGTATGGATGTGAGAGTTGGACTATAAAGAAAGCTGAGTGCCAAAGAATTGATGCTTTTGAACTGTGGTGTTCTTGAGAAGATTCTTGAGAGGCCCTTGGACTGCAAAATCAAACCAGTCCATCCTAAAGGAAATCAGTCCTGAATATTGATTGGAAGGACTGATGCTGAGGCTGAAGCTCAAGTTCTTTGGTCACCTGCTGTGAAGAACTGACTCACTGGAAAAGACCCTGATGCTGGGAAAGATTGAAGGCAGGAGGAGAAGGGGGAGACAGAGGATGAGATGGTTGGATGGCATCACCAGCTTGATGGACATGAGTTTGAGCAAGCTCTGGGTGTTGGTGATGGATAGGGAAGCCTGGCATGCTGCAGTCCATGGGGTCGAAAAGAGTCAGACACAGTTGAGCAACTGAACTGAACTAAACTAAATGCTAGCCCTTCCTGCCTGCAGAGAACCATGAGGCACTGCACCTGACCTGACTTGGCCTGCCTCAGAATCCCAATGGTGAAAAGAGGGGGGATAGTTCATTCCCAGAGGAGAGTGGGCAGCTGTTCTAGATAACTGACCAAGAGACTTGCATGACTATCCTTCAATATGATTCTATCTCCATTACCTAGGAACATGTTGGATGGGAATTGACTATCAGCAGGAAGGCCAAAAAAAGGACAGTAATTTAGTTTCTGCTCTTACTCCTTGCGTTCATTAAAATCTTTTTTCATCAACCAGAATCCCTTGTGCTGTGGTTTCAGTACATTATTCACCTGGATGAAACAATGCTTCTATGTTTTCACTCTACTTATTTTCCTCTCAGCTCGCATCTATTACATTTACTTCCAAAGTCTTCTCAAGGCCTTTATTTCTACAGCATATACAGGTTTTGGATCAGAAAATCAAATTATTTATTTAATGTGCTTATCGATGTGAAAGCATTTGCAGACCTGGGGTTTGATCCTTGGGTGACAAAGATCTCCTGGAGAAGGGAATGGCTACCCACTCCAGTGTTCACGCCTGGAGAATTCCATGGACAGAGGAGGTCGGCGGACTACAGTCCAGAGGGCTTCAAAGAGTCACACATGACTGAGTGACTAACACTTTCACTTTCTTTCTACATGTCTAAGAATCGGCCAGCCAATTAAGGAGACACAGGTTCGATTCCTAGGTTCAGAAGATCTCCTGGTGTCGGAAATGGCTACCCACGCCAGTATTCTTGCCTGGAAAAACCTATGGACAGAGGAGCCTGGCAGGCTGCAGTCCATAGGGTCACAGTGAGTCAAACACAGCTGAGCATGTATGCGCTGGGGCAGGCTCTATATGTCTAAACATTTTGTGTTCTTCAGAAAAAAAAATTATTCACTTTATCACAAGCATTAGAACTAGTTTGGATGATAATCTTTTGACAACGAACTTCTCATACTAACAAGTTTTATATATGCTTATTTAAGGTAACAATTTTGTATATACTTCTAGGTGGTGTTCGAGGGAAACAAAAGCGGTTCACAAAACTTTGTGAAGAAACACAAGAGATTAAAAAAATATGATGATGTGAATGCCTCCCCTTTGCACCACGCCGCAGAAGAAGGTCAAGTGGAGCTGATGGAGATGATTGTCAGTGAATCCTCCTGTGAAGGTAACAGGACTTTCCAGCTGGTGCTCGGTATTTCATCATCTCATTAGACTCATCTGGAAAGAGTGGAATGAAGTGATTTTGGAGCGTCAGTTAGCTCCAGATTATAAAGGGCCCGAATGTCTCACTCAGGAAGGTGGTCTTCCCTCCAGCCAGTGCCCTTCAAGCTTTTCCACAGAAATACTGCAGAGGACGGTGCAGGAATCTGGCACAGCCCACTGCCTGTGCAAATTTTCTTCATAATTGCATGACAGATCATTAAAAATCATGTATATTTCCTGTATTCTTCTATACTGTTTCCACTGAGGTCATCACATACTTAAATTGCTTGCTTGCTGTGTGCGCATCCTAAGTCATTACAGTTGTGTCTGTCTCTTTGGGACCCTATGGACTGTAGCCCACCAGGCTCCTCTGTCCATGGGATTCTCCAGGCAAGAATAGTAGAATGGCTAGCCATTTCCTTCTCCAGGGGATGTTCCCAACCCAGAGATCGAACTTGCATCTCTTATGTCTCCTGCATTGGCAGGTGGGTTCTTCACCTCTAGTGCCACCCTTATCATGTCAATAAAATTGACACCCCAAGATGTCACATCCTCCCCAGCCTTGTGCCCCCAGCCTTCTTTGAGAAACTTAGCTATAGCTGATAAGGAAGAGGGATGACACAGAGATTTAAACAGTGAGGTGGTGTAATAAGACCGTTATTACTTAAGGTAAGATGAAGGTCAGTTAAAAAGCTATTTTAGTAGTAAAGAGAAGTTGAGCATCTACTAGGGTTTTGAGATTGGAGTAAGGAGAAAGGGAGAGTTTCAGGGGCTATTTCACATGTAGAGGGGAAAGTGCTTGATAAAGATTGAATGCAAGGAGTAAGTGATGAAAAGGTGGACTGATGTTGACATTCTTAATTTAGGAATTAGATGAATAGTCTAGCCATCTGGAAAAGAAGGTTTATAAGAAAACAGAAGAAAAGTGAGTGTGAGGAGAAAATTTAAATATGGTCATACTGAGTTTAAAAGGCCCAGGGGATATCAACTTGAAAATTTCTAGTAGACTTGTAGCCTAATACCTTGTATCTGCTGCTGCTGCTGCTAAGTCGCTTCAGTCGTGTCCAACTCTGTGTGACCCCATAGATGGCAGCCCACCAGGCTCCCCCGTCCCTGGGATTCTCCAGCAAGAACACTGGAGTGGGTTGCCATTTCCTTCTCCAATGCATGAAAGTGAGAAGTGAAGTGAAGTCGCTCAGTCGTGTCCGACTCTTTGCGACCCCATGGACTGCAGCCTACCAGGCTCCTCCGTCCATGGGATTCTCCAGGCAAGAGTACTGGAGTGGAGTGCCATCACCTTGTATCTAGTAGACCAAAAATATAGAAGGAAAGGTTCACACCACAGGGCCAGTATTGCATAGGAAGTAGCTCAAATTGTGTAAATGCATGAAAATCCTTTAGAAGACCATAGAATTGCCAATGAAGGTGGCTAAGGGTAAAACACCAATGTTCAGGGGCAGAGGGCAGAGGAAAAGCCAGAAAAATGATGGTGAAGACAGTGATTGATGGCACATGAGCCAAGGGAGAGATTAGTTAGAAGGCTCAGGTACCACAAAGAGATCACATAGAAAGGAGACACAATAACCTTGACATTAGAAGGCCTCCTGACCTCTGTAAAAGTGATTTATGAAAAGCAAAGGTGGTAAAGGCCAAATTCAAGTTATTTAATTGATGAGTGGGAGTTTTTAAGTTTTGGCCATGGTTTCATGAGGTTTGGTGCTAAATGAAATGCTGTGTGTGGTGCTTTGTCTTGATAAGACAGAATGGTCAAGGGATGTGTGTGTGAGAGAGAGAGAGAGACAAAGTGTGTGTGTGTGTGTGTGTGTGTGTGTGTGTGGTTGAAGATGAGGCACTGGAGTGGCTTAGAGAAGATAGCAGGGAGATAAATGTTAAAAAGGAAAGAAACGAGAAATATGGCTGCAGCATGATTCCAGGCATTGTAGGTGGTCCTTAAGTCATATTTATGAATGAGCTCTTTTCCCTTCTCTTCAGACAAAAATATACTACCACCAATTAAAATGGTTGATAAAGCAGACAGTCGTGTCTATTTTAGAGCAGATATGAAGTAAATCCTGCAGTGTCAAAGGGCATGCTAATCACAGGGCAAATAATACAACGATAAATTGTAGAAATATGTCGAAACCATGTATGGCATCAAGGTGCACAAGCTCTAATTCCAGCCTTGTGTTTGTTAATGGTGCATCTTTTTGCTCATTAACATTTTTTTGAACCGCTGCTAAAGGCCAAACACTCCATTAAGATCTGTAAGGACATGATTTGATATTGTTCTAAAAATATCACAAGGTGTACCTATCTGTTACGCTCCCTCCTCTCCCTCCCTCCCCTCTTTCCTTCCTTCCACCAAATTTGACTCTGAGAAAACTGAGATTCAAAGAGCTAAGTCAGCTTACAGAGCTCCTTACTGGCTGCATGATGTTGGCAGGATTTTGAACCTCTCTAGTCCTCATCTTTCTGAAAAATGGTCATGGCCCCTTGTGAGCTATTAGAGGGTTGGATGAAATAACGGTTGCATGGAACTTAGAGTCGCCTGGTGTAGAATTGTTACTTTTATATAAGCTCAGTGCTTTGCAACAAATCCCCAGATTCATAGCACAGATAAAAGCATGTAGCAATAGGAAGACCTACTTCCTATGGATCCTACAGACTGATAGCTAACTCATTTGACAAAGTCAGTGCCATCACTGACATGCATCCCCAAAGGTGTCTGTTAGATGTTTCTGAGAACTGAAGCTATCTTTTTATTTCTCCTAAAGAAGGTGAAGCCTCTACCATGGCACTTGGCACCGAGCTTTGCAGTAAATAGGCATGCAGTAGGTGCCGAGTACAATCCAAGCAACGTCTCACCCATATGTTGGTGTCTTTTTCTAGTGCTCAATGTGATGGATGATTATGGAAATACCCCGCTGCACTGGGCCGCAGGAAAAAACCAGGTGGAAAGTGTTAAGTTTCTTCTTCGCAAAGGAGCCAACCCAAACCTCCGAAACTGCAGCATGATGGCCCCGCTGCATGTGGCTGTGCAGGGCGGGTACAACGACGTGATGAAGGTGAGCTTGCCCGTGGCTCCCCAGGCTGAGCAACGTAGCGTGGGCTGGGCCTCATGTCCAGTTATGTCTGCTTTGTCCAAAGGCCAACCTCGGCTGCCAGGGCCAACAACAGGTGATGATTTTAAAGTTGGCTTTTCTTCTCACCAAAACCATCTCCATAGTGATCGTGATGATGATGACGTGAAGAATAACAAGCACCATTTTATTTTCTTGATTAGTTCTTACATATCAGCTACCAGGAGCCTTCATTGTTTTTGGATTTTAAATCCTTATTTTAAAAAATCTATAAAGTAAGACCATTATTATCCCCATTTCATAGCTGAGGAAACTGAGGAAGAGAGAGAATCAAATAACGTGCTTAGTTAGTGCGTAAGAGTTAGGAGGAGAAAGCAAGAGTTAGGGAATTTGTCTTCATTTTTATGTTTCTCAAGTCAGGGTTTTACTGCTTTTACCTCGCTGATCTAATGCTTCAAAAAAAAGGAGGTGACCAGTGCCTCGGTGAAGAGAGGAAATATAATTAGGATTTATTGTTTTTGTGAGAGTCAATGACATGCCTTAGTGGATGACGTGTCTTAGCAGAAGACATAATAATATGGGGAAATTTGTTAATTTTTTTTAAGAGAGTGAATTGGGTCAGTTAGAGGAAGCCTTGAGAAATGCAGTTTACAAATGAATTATATTCTAGAAGTTCACTTCTGAGGTAGGTAATTTGGACCTTGCAGTAAATTTTCCTGTAGGAAAAACGTTGCGAAGGATGACATGGCTGTTGTGTTGTAGTTGCGGCTGCTTTCGCAGAAAACTGCAGACCCAGTGGCTTGAACAACAGCTGTCTCTCACAGCTGTGGAGGCTGGGTTGACCGAGATTGAGGCAGTGGAAAATTTGGTATCTGGTAAGGGCCTGATTCCTGGTTCACAGGTCGCCTCTGTCTCTCTGTATCTTCATATTGAGGAAGGAATGAGAGCTTTCTGGGCTTTCATTTATAAGAGTGTTAATCCCCTTGTGAGGGTTCTGCCTTCATGACCTAGTTCAGTTCAGTTCAATTGCTTAGTCGTGTCTGACTCTTTGCAGCACAATGGACTGCAGCACGCCAGGCTTCCCTGTCCTTCACCAACTCCTGGAGCTTGCTCAAACTCATGTCCAGTGAGTCAGTGATGACATCCAACCATTGCATCCTCTGTCAGCCCTTTCTCTTCCTGCCTTCAGTCTTTCCTGGGATCAGGGGCTTTTCAAAGGAGTCCGTTCTTCCATCAGATGGCCAAAGTATTGGAGTTTCAGCTTAAGCATAAATCCTTTCAATGAATTTTCAGGACTGATTTTCTTTAGGATGGACTGGCTGGATCTTCTTGCAGTCCAAGGGACTCTCAAGAGTGTTCTCCAAGACCACAGTTCAAAAGCATCAATTCTTTGGCACTCAGCTTTTTTATAGTACAACTCTCACATCCATACATGACTACTGGAAAAACCATAGCTTTGACTAAATGGACTTGTTGGCAAAGTAATGTCTCTGCTTTTTAATATGCTGTCTAGGTTGGTCATAGCTGTTCTTCCAAGGAGCATGCATCTTTTAATTTCATGGCTGTAGTCATTATCTGCAGTGATTTTGGAGCCCCCCAAAATAAAGTCTCTCTGCTTCCCCATCTATTTGCCATGAAGGGATGGGACCAGATACCATGATCTTCGTTTTCTGAATGTTGAGTTTTAAGCCAACTTTTTCACTCTCCTCTTTCACTTTCATCAAGAGGCTCTTTAGTTCTTCTTTGCTTTCTGCCATAACGGTGGGGTCATCAGCATATTTGAGATTATTGATATTTCTCCCAGAAGTCTTAATTCCAGCTTGTGTCTCATCCAGCCCAACATTTTGTATGACGTACTTTGCATATAAGTTACATAAGCAGGGTTACAATATACAGCCTTGACATACTCTTTTCCTGAGTTGGGGCCAATTTGTTGTTCCATGTCCAGTTACAACTGTTGCTTCCTAATCTGCATACTGATTTCTCAGGAGGCATGTCAGCTGGTCTGGTATTCCCATCTCTTTAAGAATTTNTATTTTAGTAGTAAAGAGAAGTTGAGCATCTACTAGGGTTTTGAGATTGGAGTAAGGAGAAAGGGAGAGTTTCAGGGGCTATTTCACATGTAGAGGGGAAAGTGCTTGATAAAGATTGAATGCAAGGAGTAAGTGATGAAAAGGTGGACTGATGTTGACATTCTTAATTTAGGAATTAGATGAATAGTCTAGCCATCTGGAAAAGAAGGTTTATAAGAAAACAGAAGAAAAGTGAGTGTGAGGAGAAAATTTAAATATGGTCATACTGAGTTTAAAAGGCCCAGGGGATATCAACTTGAAAATTTCTAGTAGACTTGTAGCCTAATACCTTGTATCTGCTGCTGCTGCTGCTAAGTCGCTTCAGTCGTGTCCAACTCTGTGTGACCCCATAGATGGCAGCCCACCAGGCTCCCCCGTCCCTGGGATTCTCCAGCAAGAACACTGGAGTGGGTTGCCATTTCCTTCTCCAATGCATGAAAGTGAGAAGTGAAGTGAAGTCGCTCAGTCGTGTCCGACTCTTTGCGACCCCATGGACTGCAGCCTACCAGGCTCCTCCGTCCATGGGATTCTCCAGGCAAGAGTACTGGAGTGGAGTGCCATCACCTTGTATCTAGTAGACCAAAAATATAGAAGGAAAGGTTCACACCACAGGGCCAGTATTGCATAGGAAGTAGCTCAAATTGTGTAAATGCATGAAAATCCTTTAGAAGACCATAGAATTGCCAATGAAGGTGGCTAAGGGTAAAACACCAATGTTCAGGGGCAGAGGGCAGAGGAAAAGCCAGAAAAATGATGGTGAAGACAGTGATTGATGGCACATGAGCCAAGGGAGAGATTAGTTAGAAGGCTCAGGTACCACAAAGAGATCACATAGAAAGGAGACACAATAACCTTGACATTAGAAGGCCTCCTGACCTCTGTAAAAGTGATTTATGAAAAGCAAAGGTGGTAAAGGCCAAATTCAAGTTATTTAATTGATGAGTGGGAGTTTTTAAGTTTTGGCCATGGTTTCATGAGGTTTGGTGCTAAATGAAATGCTGTGTGTGGTGCTTTGTCTTGATAAGACAGAATGGTCAAGGGATGTGTGTGTGAGAGAGAGAGAGAGACAAAGTGTGTGTGTGTGTGTGTGTGTGTGTGTGTGTGGTTGAAGATGAGGCACTGGAGTGGCTTAGAGAAGATAGCAGGGAGATAAATGTTAAAAAGGAAAGAAACGAGAAATATGGCTGCAGCATGATTCCAGGCATTGTAGGTGGTCCTTAAGTCATATTTATGAATGAGCTCTTTTCCCTTCTCTTCAGACAAAAATATACTACCACCAATTAAAATGGTTGATAAAGCAGACAGTCGTGTCTATTTTAGAGCAGATATGAAGTAAATCCTGCAGTGTCAAAGGGCATGCTAATCACAGGGCAAATAATACAACGATAAATTGTAGAAATATGTCGAAACCATGTATGGCATCAAGGTGCACAAGCTCTAATTCCAGCCTTGTGTTTGTTAATGGTGCATCTTTTTGCTCATTAACATTTTTTTGAACCGCTGCTAAAGGCCAAACACTCCATTAAGATCTGTAAGGACATGATTTGATATTGTTCTAAAAATATCACAAGGTGTACCTATCTGTTACGCTCCCTCCTCTCCCTCCCTCCCCTCTTTCCTTCCTTCCACCAAATTTGACTCTGAGAAAACTGAGATTCAAAGAGCTAAGTCAGCTTACAGAGCTCCTTACTGGCTGCATGATGTTGGCAGGATTTTGAACCTCTCTAGTCCTCATCTTTCTGAAAAATGGTCATGGCCCCTTGTGAGCTATTAGAGGGTTGGATGAAATAACGGTTGCATGGAACTTAGAGTCGCCTGGTGTAGAATTGTTACTTTTATATAAGCTCAGTGCTTTGCAACAAATCCCCAGATTCATAGCACAGATAAAAGCATGTAGCAATAGGAAGACCTACTTCCTATGGATCCTACAGACTGATAGCTAACTCATTTGACAAAGTCAGTGCCATCACTGACATGCATCCCCAAAGGTGTCTGTTAGATGTTTCTGAGAACTGAAGCTATCTTTTTATTTCTCCTAAAGAAGGTGAAGCCTCTACCATGGCACTTGGCACCGAGCTTTGCAGTAAATAGGCATGCAGTAGGTGCCGAGTACAATCCAAGCAACGTCTCACCCATATGTTGGTGTCTTTTTCTAGTGCTCAATGTGATGGATGATTATGGAAATACCCCGCTGCACTGGGCCGCAGGAAAAAACCAGGTGGAAAGTGTTAAGTTTCTTCTTCGCAAAGGAGCCAACCCAAACCTCCGAAACTGCAGCATGATGGCCCCGCTGCATGTGGCTGTGCAGGGCGGGTACAACGACGTGATGAAGGTGAGCTTGCCCGTGGCTCCCCAGGCTGAGCAACGTAGCGTGGGCTGGGCCTCATGTCCAGTTATGTCTGCTTTGTCCAAAGGCCAACCTCGGCTGCCAGGGCCAACAACAGGTGATGATTTTAAAGTTGGCTTTTCTTCTCACCAAAACCATCTCCATAGTGATCGTGATGATGATGACGTGAAGAATAACAAGCACCATTTTATTTTCTTGATTAGTTCTTACATATCAGCTACCAGGAGCCTTCATTGTTTTTGGATTTTAAATCCTTATTTTAAAAAATCTATAAAGTAAGACCATTATTATCCCCATTTCATAGCTGAGGAAACTGAGGAAGAGAGAGAATCAAATAACGTGCTTAGTTAGTGCGTAAGAGTTAGGAGGAGAAAGCAAGAGTTAGGGAATTTGTCTTCATTTTTATGTTTCTCAAGTCAGGGTTTTACTGCTTTTACCTCGCTGATCTAATGCTTCAAAAAAAAGGAGGTGACCAGTGCCTCGGTGAAGAGAGGAAATATAATTAGGATTTATTGTTTTTGTGAGAGTCAATGACATGCCTTAGTGGATGACGTGTCTTAGCAGAAGACATAATAATATGGGGAAATTTGTTAATTTTTTTTAAGAGAGTGAATTGGGTCAGTTAGAGGAAGCCTTGAGAAATGCAGTTTACAAATGAATTATATTCTAGAAGTTCACTTCTGAGGTAGGTAATTTGGACCTTGCAGTAAATTTTCCTGTAGGAAAAACGTTGCGAAGGATGACATGGCTGTTGTGTTGTAGTTGCGGCTGCTTTCGCAGAAAACTGCAGACCCAGTGGCTTGAACAACAGCTGTCTCTCACAGCTGTGGAGGCTGGGTTGACCGAGATTGAGGCAGTGGAAAATTTGGTATCTGGTAAGGGCCTGATTCCTGGTTCACAGGTCGCCTCTGTCTCTCTGTATCTTCATATTGAGGAAGGAATGAGAGCTTTCTGGGCTTTCATTTATAAGAGTGTTAATCCCCTTGTGAGGGTTCTGCCTTCATGACCTAGTTCAGTTCAGTTCAATTGCTTAGTCGTGTCTGACTCTTTGCAGCACAATGGACTGCAGCACGCCAGGCTTCCCTGTCCTTCACCAACTCCTGGAGCTTGCTCAAACTCATGTCCAGTGAGTCAGTGATGACATCCAACCATTGCATCCTCTGTCAGCCCTTTCTCTTCCTGCCTTCAGTCTTTCCTGGGATCAGGGGCTTTTCAAAGGAGTCCGTTCTTCCATCAGATGGCCAAAGTATTGGAGTTTCAGCTTAAGCATAAATCCTTTCAATGAATTTTCAGGACTGATTTTCTTTAGGATGGACTGGCTGGATCTTCTTGCAGTCCAAGGGACTCTCAAGAGTGTTCTCCAAGACCACAGTTCAAAAGCATCAATTCTTTGGCACTCAGCTTTTTTATAGTACAACTCTCACATCCATACATGACTACTGGAAAAACCATAGCTTTGACTAAATGGACTTGTTGGCAAAGTAATGTCTCTGCTTTTTAATATGCTGTCTAGGTTGGTCATAGCTGTTCTTCCAAGGAGCATGCATCTTTTAATTTCATGGCTGTAGTCATTATCTGCAGTGATTTTGGAGCCCCCCAAAATAAAGTCTCTCTGCTTCCCCATCTATTTGCCATGAAGGGATGGGACCAGATACCATGATCTTCGTTTTCTGAATGTTGAGTTTTAAGCCAACTTTTTCACTCTCCTCTTTCACTTTCATCAAGAGGCTCTTTAGTTCTTCTTTGCTTTCTGCCATAACGGTGGGGTCATCAGCATATTTGAGATTATTGATATTTCTCCCAGAAGTCTTAATTCCAGCTTGTGTCTCATCCAGCCCAACATTTTGTATGACGTACTTTGCATATAAGTTACATAAGCAGGGTTACAATATACAGCCTTGACATACTCTTTTCCTGAGTTGGGGCCAATTTGTTGTTCCATGTCCAGTTACAACTGTTGCTTCCTAATCTGCATACTGATTTCTCAGGAGGCATGTCAGCTGGTCTGGTATTCCCATCTCTTTAAGAATTTTCCATGGTTTGTTGTGATCTACACCGTCAAAGGCTTTGGCATAGTCAATAAAGCGGAAGTAGGTGTTTTTCTGGAACTCTCTTGCTTTTTCAATGATCCAACAGATGTTGGCAATTTGATCTCTGGTTCCTCTGCCCTTTTTAAATCCAGCTTGAACATCTGGAAGTTTACAGTTCATGTACGTTGAAGCCTGGCTTGGAGAATTTTGAGCATTACTTTGCTAGTATGTGAGATGAGCAAAATTGTGCAATAGTTTGAACATTCTTTGCCATTGCCTTTCTTTGGGATTGGAATGAAAACTGACTTTTTCTGGTCCTGTGGCCACTGCTGAGTTTTCCAAATTTGCCGGCAGATTGAGTGCAGCATCTTCACAGCATCATCTTTTAGGATTTGAAAGAGCTCAGCTGGAATTCCATCATCTCTACTAGCTTTGTTCGTAGTGATGCTTCCTAAGGCCCACATGACTTCGCATTCCAGGATGTCTGACTCTAGGTGGGTGATCACACCATCATGGTTATCTGGGTCATTAAGATCTTTTTCTGTGTAGTCCTTCTGTGTATTCTTGCCACCTCTTCTTAATATCTTCTGCTTCTGTTAGGTCCATACCATTTCTGTCCTTTATTGTGCCCATCTTTGCATGAAATGTTCCCTTGGTATCTCTAATTTTCTTGAAGAGATTTCTAGTCTTTCCCACTCTATTGTTTTGTTCTATTTCTTTGCATTAATCACTGAGGAAGGCTTTCTTATCTCTCCTTGATATTCTTTGGAACTCTGCATTCAGATGGGTATATCTTTCCTTTTCTCCTTTGCCTTTCGCTTCTCTTCTTTTCTCAGCTATTTGTAAGGCCTTCTCAGACAGCTATTTTGCCTTTTGCATTTCTTTTTCTTGGTCTTGATCATTGGCTACGGTACAATGTCACAAAACTCCATACATAGTTCTTCAGGCACTCTATCACATCTAATCCCTTGAATCTATGTGTCACTTCTACTATATAATTGTAAGGGATTTGATTTAGCTCATACCTGAATGGTCTAGTGGTTTCCCCTACTTTCTTCAATTTAAGTCTGAATTTTGCAATAAAGAGTTCATGATCTGAGACACAGTCAGCTCCTAGTCTTGTTTTTGCTGATTGTATAGAGCTTCTCCATCTTTGGCTACAAAGAATATAATCAGTCTGATTTTGGTGTTGATCATCTGGTGATGTCCATGTGTAGAGTCTTGTCTCATGTTGTTGGAAGAAGGTGTTTGCTATGACCAGTATATTTTCTTGGCAAAACTCTGTTAGCCTTTGCCCTGCTTCATTTTGTACTCCAAGGCCTAATTTGCCTGTTACTCCAGGTATCCCTTGACTTCCTACTTTTGCATTCCAGTCCCCTGTAATGAAAAGGACATCTCTTTTGGTGTTATTTATAGGAGGTCTTATAGGTTTTCATAGAACCATTCAACTTCAGCTTCTTCAGCATTACTGGTTGGGGCATAGACTTGGATTATTGTGGTACTGAATGGTTTGCCTTGGAAAGGAACAGAGATCATTCTGTCATTTTTAAGACGGCACCCAAAAACTGTGTTTTGGATCCTTTTCTTGACTTATGAGGCTACGCCATTTCTTCTAAGGGATTCTTGCTGACAGTACTAGACATAATGGTCATCTGAATTAAATTCACCCATTGCAGTCCATTTTAGTTCACTGATTCCTAAAATGTCGATGTTCATTCTTACCATCTCCTCTTTGACCACTTCCAATTTGCCTTGACTCATGGACCTAACATTCCAGGTTCCTATGCAATGTTGTTTTTTATAGCATCAGACTTTACTTCCATCACTGGTCACATCCACAACTGTGTGTTGTTTTTGCTTTGGCTCCATCTCTTCATTCTTTTTGCAGTTATTTCTCTGCTCTTCTCCAGTAGCATATTGGGCACCTACTGACCTGGGGAGTTCCTCTTTCAGTATCCTATCATTTTGCCTTTTCATACTATTTATAGGGTTCTCAAGGCAAGAATACTGAAGTGGTTTGCCATTCCCTTCTCCAGTGGACCACATTTTGTCAGAACACTCCACCACGACCTGTCTGTCTTGGGTTGCCCTATGGCATGGTGAATAGTTTCATTGAATTAGACAAGGCTGTGGTCCATGTGATCAGTTGGATTCATTTTTTGTGGTTGTGGTTTTCATTCTGTCTGCCCTCTGAAGGATAAGGATAAGAGGCTTATGGAAGCTTCCTGATGGGAGAGACTGACTGTGGGGGAAACTGGGTCTTGTTCTGATGGGCGGGGCCATGCTCAGTAAATCTTTAATCCAATTTTCTGTTGATGGGTGGGGCTGTGTTCCCTCCCTGTTGTCTGACCTGAGAGCAAACTATGGTGGAGGTAATGAAGAAAATGGCGACCTCCTTCAAAAGACCCTGTGCATGCTCCACCACACTCAGTGAACCCTTCCCTGCAGCAGGCCCCCACCGACCCACACCTCTGCCAGAGACTCCTGGACACTCAGAGGCAAGTCTGGGTCAGTCTCTTGTGAGGTCACTGCTCCTTTCTCCTGGGTCCTGGTGTGCAGCAGGTTTTGTTTGTGCCCTCCAAGAGTCTGTTTCCCCAGTCCTGTGTAGGTTCTGGTGGCTCTATGGTAGAGTTAATGGCAACCTCTTCCAAGAGGACTCATGCGATATCCAGATCTGTTGCACCTAGAGCCCCTACTCTGGTGGCAAGGCACTGCTGACCCGTACCTCCACAGAAGACACTCAAGACACTCAGAGGCAAGTATGGCTCTGTCTCTGGGGTCTCCTGGTGTACACAAGGTTTTGTTTGAGCCCTCTGAGTGTCTCTGGTAGGTATGGTGTTTGATTCTAAACAGAATTTCACCCCTACCATCTTTCTGAGGCTTTCTCCTTTGCCCTTGGACATGGGGTATCTTTTTTTGGTGGGATCCAACATTCTCCTGGAGAAGGCAATGGCACCCCACTCCAGTGCTGTTGCCTGGAAAATCCCATGGATGGAGGAGCCTGGTGGGCTGCAGTCCATGAGGTTGCTAAGAGTCGGACACGACTAGTGACTTCACTTTCACTTTCATGCATTGGAGAAGGAAATGGCAACCCACTCCAGTGTTCTTGCCTGGAGAATCCCAGGGACGGGGGAGCCTGGTGGGAGGCCGTCTATGGGGTCGCACAGAGCTGGACACGACTGGAACAACTTAGCAGCAGCAGCAGCAACATTCTCCTGTCAATGGTTGTTCAGCAGCGAGTTGTAATTTTGGAGTTCTCACAGGAGGAGATGGGCGCCCGTCCTTCTACTCCATCTTGTAGACGTAAGCACTTCCCACATGCCCCTCCTATTAATACCACACTGGGGATTAGGATTTCAATATATGAATTTTGAGGGACAAAAACATTCAGTTTATCACACCAGACCCAAACCTACTCAGCCTATAATATACCAACAACATCTCACAGGTGTCCATGAACTCCATGCTTCCTTAGTTCAGACCCCTTCCTCTCAGCCCCCTGAGTCCTTGGCTCCTGTAAGCCAGGCAGAGAGTGTGTGAGAGGAGCCCCCTTTCCACTCTCCCCTTGTGCCCTATATGTAGCTTTGCCATAATCCTTAGCACAGGGTACAGCAATCAAATGTTCACACACTCATCTCCCACTCTGACTGCTTATACTGGAAGAAGACACTGTGTGACTAATGGAACATCTCCAGTCCTCAGCATTGCTGCTAAATGATGGCTCTCAAATGAATAAATTAGTAACTAGGCGTTCTGGCTGAAGGGGAAGGGGAGAGTTGAAGTATCTGTGCCTAAGAAGACAAGTCAGAACAGCCCCTTGCAGAGGTTATTGGAGAGGCCTTTGGCAATAGGCCGTCAGTTTCTGTCGATGCTTGCATTATTCATGAGCCTGATGCTACTTCTGTATCATCCATGCTGGGCCACCAGTGAGTGCAGACCCCTCCCCCCGAGAGATGCCACATTTCCCTAGTGAACTCTTGTGCTTCCTCTGAAGGCTATTTTCAAGAACAAATGCTCATTGACTTAATTAATCTTACCTCTGAAAGTGTGATTTGGGAACTCAAAGGCAGGTAACAGTTGAAAGCTACTGTTAACTAGAAATCAAATTTTTAGGCTAACAAATACAGAAGGATAGGTATCACACTGAAATAGAAGAAAGTCTAGAAATAAACCCATAACTGATTTACAAACTAGATGGTGGGTATAACAGATTTTCCTTTGTGACACCAGAACAAGAAAAAAAATATATAGGGTTGTAAGGGAACTGAAATTAGTTATCTCTCCTTTGCTTAGTCCTACCAACCATCACTTCATCAAAAGATGTTTTCAAGCCCTTTTGCTTCACCAGAGAAGAAGGAGAAGGAATTTAGGAGGGTCTCTCTGTGTGATTGCCTCCTCAGAGCCTGCCTCTCCCATTTATTTATACCACCTACAGTCCGCCAGGTTCCCTCTGTCCATGGACTTCTCCAGGCAAGAACACTGGAGTAGGTTGTCATTTCCTTCTCCAGGGGATCTTCCTGACCCAGGGATTGAACCTGGGTCTTCTGCATTGCAGGCAGATTCTTTACCTTCTGAGCCACAGGGAAGCCCTGTTCATAACACCAGCTTTTGCCAATTTCAATCTCCATTATCCAGCCTTCCCCTAAACCTTCCACTGCTGCCTTGTGGTTGTAAAGTAAAAAACTGTTACCCATGTGTGACCTTGTGTGACCTCAGTTCTTACACAAATACCACTGGTGTGCATAGTGTTTCCTGGGGCACATTGGACTGGGGTTGGGGGCTGGCCTTGCTTCTCAGTAGCCTGCAGGTCCTAGTTCTTGGCTTAATCCCAAAGTATACAGTTGGACCTCCCATGAGGCTTCCTGGATTCTCATCACAGGGATCTTTGGAGGTCTCACCTGACAGCCTCCAGACTTGTCTGGTTGTGACTGAGCTTGAATAGACATACAGTTTATTGGGCTTTTTTTTTTTTTTAATGTTTTTATCATTTTATTAGGAATAATTCCAAATGGGTTATGAAGAAAATGTATTCATTGAGTTTGATGAGTTTTCCAAAAACTCTTAATGAAGATATGTTCACCAATAAACAATAAAACATCAGTAGAACTATCATACTGGGCAAAGAGTCAGGCTGATACCAAAAGCAAGATGCAACATTAAAAAGATACAATATAAAGGAAGACAATCTGCTAGGATTAAAAATCATCTCCATATGCACTCTTTGCATCTAGCACAGAACTAATTATCAAATCCAAACCACACCAAGGTAAGCTTGGCTGATGGAAGCCAGGAGTCAATAAAAATGGGGGGCAGAAATAGAAGTTCCTCAGTGCAAGATCTGAATAGTGTTTTGGAGCATTTCCCTGGCTGGTACAAGCAGTATTAAAAAATCTTTTTGGCAAGGGGGGGAAAATAAATACAAATGGAATGCTACTTTTTTTTTTTTTAATCAGCAGACTGTCCCAGGAATGATAAAGGTATCATTAAAGTAGCAGGGGGTAACTAAAACATTATTCCTTGTGGGCTCAAAAAAAAAAAAAAATTCAAAATGGATTTATTTAAAAGGTGTCACATTAGCTACCTCCAGGCATCATTTAGGCTTAAGGGAAGTAAAATTAAAAGAGGACACTTCCTCCCCACCCCAAGTTAAGAAGCATCTCTTTAAAACCAAGCATACTGCTAAATGGCCACATTATACTTGGTAAACAATAATTGGCAACAAAATAAGTTTAAATGCAGTAATATTCTGCCCAAACCTGTCCCAGATACTGTTTAATAACCAAAAGTGAAAGTGAAGTTGCTCAGTCCTGTTCGATGGACTAGTAGCCTACCAGGCTCCTCCCTCCATGGGATTCTCCAGGCAAGAGTACTGGAGTGGGTTGCCATTTCCCTCACCAAGATGCAAACTAATTAATAACCAAGATGCAAACTAATTTTGTTGTAACAAGCCTAGACCAATTCTATGAAACGTGGTTAGATATCCAGCTTCATTTAACGTTTTGAAAGCTCATTTGGCAGCCAGTCAAGTCCCTCATACAGACCGGTTCCTTGTGTAGCCCAAGTGGCTTGAACATATCCTGTTCTATTACGAAGGGACTGAAGACCTAGTTTATCTGTCTTTACTAATGGCCATAGCATTCAGCAAGTCCTGTTTGTTTGCAAAAAGCAGCAACACTGCATCTCACAACTCATCTTCCTGAAGCATTTTCTGCAGCTCTTCTGCTCCTTCCTGAATTCTTTCACGATCATTGCTATCTACCACAAAAATAATACCCTGGGTATTTTGAAAGTGATGCCTCCAGAGAGGCCTAATTTTATCTTGACCACCAACATCCCATACTTTGAAACAAATGTTCTTATATTCTACTGTTTCCACATTAAAACCAATGGTAGGAATGGTGGTGACTAGCTCCCTTTTATAGAGAATGGTCGTCTTGCCAGCAGCATCCAATTCAACCATCAAAATACGCATCTGCTTCTTGCAGAAGAGGCGGGAGAAGAGGGAGGAGAGGGCGAGGCCCACGGCGGTAGTGGCACTTGCAATGGGCAGGAGCAAAAGGGGTTTGGGGCGTCCCCGGGCCTTCTGCTTTTACGCTCCCAGGAAACTCAGCGAGGAAGGAGCTGCTGAGGAAGAAAGACAGCTGCGGGGACGGTCCGAAGAAGCTCCCGCACAGCGGGGTGAGGGCCTGCTCCGCGACTGGACTGGCGGGGCAGCTCCGGCTCCGGCGTTAAATCTCCGGCTGTGCCACGTCACGAGGCAGCCGGGCGACTAGCCAGCAGCCCGGACCCTCCAACGCGGCCCCATCCCCCTGCGCTTCCGGCGCTTCCCCACGCACAGTTTAGTTGCTCTCTCTGGGCCCCCTGCCACCTACAAGTTAACACAGCTTTAGGAAAGACTGTGCTAGTGGCAGTGAGAAGAGACACCCTAACAGATGCTCCAAATCTACGAGCTGTGACTCTAAAGAGGGCAGAGATAAAACGCCTCTCCTTGGAGACTTGGGTAGATCACTTTACACGTGAATCAATCCAGACTGTTAAGAACAGAAGGCGATGCCTCAAGTCCATTGACTGAACTGTGTGTTCTCATTTTCCTTCATCCATAATCTTCTTGTGTGTTCTTATGGCCTTAAATTCCAGTGTAATTTTCCTTTATGAGAAGAGCTGATTAGTAAGACAGATTCATCTGCTGACACATCAGGACACATTCTATTAACTAGGAGCTCTGTGTGCCTTCTTTTGTAAGTCAGAGTTTTTAGGAAACAGCTTGTTTAATAAATTCTGTCTTAACTTAGTGTGAGCACATGATATAATTTTATCAGAGTCTTGCTGCAAAAGAAAAGGCCTTTAGCAGGCTAATTCAGAGATTTCTTTTTTGAGGGAGTCATTTATGTAAGAAAAATTTTGTTAGAAGAAAACTAGTTCAAGATCAATAGATTCTTAGCCAATAATCAGCTGTAAGTCAGCCAGATGAAGGGGTAACAGGTCTTCAATTAAATTCCATTAGGAAAATTGCTTAACCGTTTTAGCAGGAATTCTCATTTCTTACATTGGAGAAAGAGTTTCTGGTTCCAGACTAAGTTTGAACCGATTGAGTTAAGCTATCTCTCTGTTACATGAGACTGTCTCCTTTCCTGGAAGGAATGGGGTTTTAATGGACATTTCCCGGAATACTTGGAATCTGGGTCAAAGAAAAGTGTCCAGATGGGAAAAGCAAACAGTTCCCTCCCATGTTTGCTTCCCCCTCCCTCCCTCTCTTCTCTCTCTCTCTTTCTCCTTCCTTACATTCCTCCCTTATCACCACCCACATATTCTCAATTTATTTTTTGGCTCCATCAATTTATTTTTGGTAGATATTAGTTAAACTCATATATTAAAATCACATATCTAGAATCTCCATCAATTTATTTTTGGTAGATATTAGTTAATCTCATATATTAAAATCACATTTCTGGAATCTAGAAAAATGGTACAGATGATACTATTTGCAAAGCAGAAACAGAGATGCAGATGGAGAGAACAAAGATATGGATACCAAGGGGGGAAGTGAAAAGTGAAAGTGAAGTTGCTCAGTTGTGTCCGACTCTTTGTGACCCCATGGACTGTAGGCTATCAGGCTCCTCAGTCCATGGCATTTTCCAGGCAAGAATACTGGAGTGGGTTGCCATTTCCTTCTCCAGGAGATCTTCCCGACCCAGGGATTGAACCCAGGTCTCCTGCATTGCAGGCGAATGCTTTACCGTCTGAGCCACTAGGGAGGTCGAAGGGGGGGAAGAGGGTAAGATAAATTGGGAAACTGGGATTGATATATATACACTATTATGTATAAAATAAGTAACTAATGAGAGCCTGCTGTATAGCACAGGGAATTCTACTTACTGTTCTGTGAACACCTGAATGGAAAGGAAAGTCAAGGGAGAGGGGATATATGTGTATAGCTGATTCACTTTGCTGTACAGCAGCAACTAACACAATGTTATAAAGCAACTATACTCCAGTAAAAATTATATACATATATATATCTTACTTAATACATAAAAATTATATACTATATATATAGCTTACTTAATACAAGTGAAAAATATTTAGTGAGCAATGTTAACTAGTATTTATGATTTTTAGTCTATTTTCAATTCTACAACTCCATAGTGGCTTAATTAATGTTATAGAAATTGCCATTATTTAATCTACATGAGAAATTTTTGTAGTATCCACTAGTTCAAGGTTTTATGTGAGATTCCACGGGAGAGTGATGGAAAAGGAATCCATCCAGTGGAAGGAATAAGGACATGGTTCCTGGTACTGAAAGCTTAACATCCAGTGGAAGACAAATACCCTATTTGAAAACCTGCAGGTTAACTTTTGACTGACTATTCCCTCTTTTATGTAGGTCTTGATTGAGCACAGCAGTACTGATGTTAATCTGGAAGGAGAAAATGGAAACACAGCTCTGATAATCACATGCTTCACAGATAACAGTGAAGCCATGCAGCTTCTGGTTTGTATTTTATTTATATTTTTTCCTGTTTTCTTTATCCTTTAGTACAACATGAATTTTTGTTCTTTAAAACAGCTTTCAGGGACTTCCCTGGTGGTTCAGTGGTTAAGACCCCATGTTTCCAGTGCAGGGGACACAGGTTCAATCCCTGGCCAGGGAACTAAGGTGCCATGTGCCATGTGGTGTAGCCAAAACATAATAAATAAATAAAACTATTTTCAGTTTCTCTTTGAGCAAAATATAAAATGTAGAAAGTGTGTCAGAAAAAAATAGTTCTATGAGTTTGAGTACATGTTCACACCCCTTAGGGCTTCCTTGATGGCTCAGCAGGTAAAGAATCTGGCTGCAATGCAGGACACTTGGGTTCAATCTCTGGGTCAGGAAGATCCCCTGGAGGAGGGCAACACAAGCCACTCTGGTATTCTTGCCTGGAGAATCCCATGGCCAGAGGAGCCTGGTGGACTGTAGTTCATGGGGTCACAAAGAGTCAGACAAAACTGAGGCAACTGAGCACATCCCTTAAATCTTAAATGAGTCTGAAATTTCCTCCAGAAGACAAATAGGAAAGCATTACAGAGAATGTGAGATGACTGAACTGAAAAGAAAATATCAACAAGAAAGATTACTATGAGACTGGTGGTCAACCTAGAAGGAAAGTGAATGGGAAAGTCACTCTGTTGTATCTGACTCTTTGTGATCCCATGGACTACTGGAGTGGGTAGCCTTTCCCGTCTCCAGGGGATCTTCCAAACCCAGGGATCGAGGGTTTTCCGCATTGTGGGTGGATTCTTTACCAGCTGAGCCACCAGGGAAGCCAAAGAATACTGGAGTGAGTAGCCCATCCCTTGTCCAGGGTACTTCCTGACCCAGGAATCGAACCAAGGTCTCCTGCATTGCAGGCAGATTCTCTACCAGCTGAGCTATCAGGGAAGCCCAGAATACAAAAGACAAAGCATAATGGCCTGTATGTGCATAAAGGTGAATCATAAAAGTGCATAAAAGTGAACTCTTTCAGAGTTCACTCAAACTCATGTCCATCGAGTCAGTGATGCCATCCAGCCATCTCATCCTCTGTCATCCTCTTCTCCTCCTGGCCCCAAACCCTCCCAGCATCAGGGTCTTTTCCAATGAGTCAGCTCTTCACATGAGGTGGTCAAACTATTGGAGCTTCAGCTTCAGGATCAGTCCTTCCAAAGAACAACCCAGGACTGATCTCCTTTAGGATGGATTCCTTAGGATCTCCTTTAGCTTGGATCTCCTTGCAGTCCAAGGGACTCTCATGAGTATTCTTGACTCTCATGAGTCTTCTCCAACACCACAGTTCGAAAGCATCAATTCTTCAGTGCTCAGCTTTCTTCACAGTCCAACTCTCACATCCATACATGACCACTGGAAAAACCATAGCCTTGACTAGACGGACCTTTGTTGGCAAAGTAATATCTCTGCTTTTGAATATGCTATCTAGGTTGGTCATAACTTTCCTTCCAAAGAGTAAGCATCTTTTAATTTCATGGCTATAATCACCATCTGCAGTGATTTTGGAGCCCCCCCCAAAATAAAGTCTGCCACTGTTTCCATTGTTTCCCCATCTATTTCCCATGAAGTGATGAGACCAGATGCCATGATCTTGGTTTTCTGAATGTTGAGCTTTAAGCCAACTTTTTCACTCTCCTCTTTCACTTTCATCAAGAGGCTTTTGAGTTCCTCTTCACTTTCTGCCATAAGAGTGGTGTCATCTGCATATCTAAGGTTACTGATATTTCTCCCGGCAATCTTGCTCCCATTTTGTGCTTCTTCCAGCCCAGCGTTTCTCATGATGTACTCTGCATATAAGTTAAATAAGCAGGGTGACAATATACAGCCTTGACGTACTCCTTTTCCTGTTTATAAAGTAGACATAATAATAATTCCAAAACTTGAGAGTGCCCCACAAAAAAAATGTAGATCAATTTCACATAGATGCAGTCTTAAAAATACTAGCAATTAATTCATCAAAATAATGAAAAGTACCTTGCAATACCACATTGGCCTTATCTAGAGACTGTATGGAGAGTTCAGTATTAGATTAGATTATAATCCATTGATTGACCTGAGCCAACAAAGCATATGATTATATTGATCTTTAAATGGATATAAAATTATCTGTATCTTCACAGATTTATAAGAAAAAGTGTACCATAGAAAACTGGCAAGGGGCACATAAAGTTTATTTAATTTCTCTAGTAATCAAAGAGGAAGATATTAAAACAATGAGTTTTTTTTTTAATCTCTTAAATTGAAAGGACAAAAATTCCTTATTGATTGAAAATGTAATGAGTGTTAGCAAATGTAATGAGTTGGGGAATTTCATTCACTGTTGGCACAAATGTATTTTGACTCATCAATCCCAATTCTTGGAATACATCTCAAGGAGATAATTAAAGATATCACTGATATTAACACCAGTGTTATATATAGTACAGAAAATTGAGAAAAAGTTGAAATTCAGTAATAGGGATTCATTGAATGAAGTTTTGTGTACCCCCAAATGGAATATGTATTTAATAAAATCATATAATTTAAGAATGTTAAATAAAATACTTTTTAAAATGATGTGATCACATAGTATACACATAAATATCACTTACTCAAAGAAGACAGAAAATATTTTCTTCTAAAATTTAAAACAATGCTCCCCCTAGAAAGCAAGATGATACATGTATTTGCTTCTTCACATTTTTTTGCTTTTTTCAAAATATCTCACTTTGTGGTAAGAGGTACTTAAAACTGAAATCCAGTGTTCTATAGAAAATGATGATTGAGAATGGTTGACTCAGAAGTGAAGGTAATATACCATTCTGTTCATTTTAACAACTTTTTAGTAGAGAACATTCATTAGTAAAAATGTCTGATTTTCATGATTCAATACAAGTGCTGGTCTAATCACTTGTTAATTGCACAAATGACAGGAAAATGATCTGGGAAATATTATCACTTTATTTGTATAAGGAAATGAGAATGGGTATAAGAGCAATCGTGATAGTGTTTTTTAAATTTTCTTTAATTTCACTAAAAACTGTGTTGACTTTGGTGGAAGATCAAGTTGAAATTTTTGTATCTATCTATTGTTGTTACTTTGTCATTAGAAAATTTAAAGTGTCTCTAGTTCAGAATGTTAGCGTAGTTCCAAAATTACCTTTTTGTCCAGATTTCATACCATACAAAGCTTTCCTATGTGAATAATTTTACACAGGCACAGGGTAGTGAAAAGTTATGGGAGAGGCATATAAATTCTTGTCCATCCTTGTGACGGGTTTGACTTTGTCATTTGACTTCTTCTTTGTTCTTTCTTTTGTTCCAGTTAAATAAAGGAGCTAAGCCATGTAAATCAAATAAATGGGGGTGCTTCCCTATTCACCAGGCAGCATTTTCGGGTGCCAAAAAATGCATGGAAATAATATTAAAGTTTGGTGAGTAGAAGTTTTCCTCCATTATGTACTATAAGGAAGCCTATTTTGGTGGATGCTATTGAGAAATACTTAATATAATTTATACCTGGACTTTTAGGTAAGTCTAAAAGTCCTTCTTTTTTAAAAAAAAAAACAAAACCTTTTATTTATTTATAGTATTTATTCTCTTGAATTTTATTTTCTTCTAAAGGTGAGGAACACGGGTATAGCAGACTGTCTCACATTAACTTTGTGAACAGTGGGAAAGCCAGCCCTCTCCACATGGCAGTTCAAAGTGGGGACTTGGACATGATTAAAATGTGCCTGGACAATGGTGCACAGCTGGACCTGCTAGAGGTAACTGTTCAGATTCCTCCTGCAGAATTGCTCATGTTCTATTTGCCAAAGTGCCCTACGGCTCTTTCACAGTTAATTTAGATAGATGTTACTTCCTGCTATTCATGCAAAAGCAGAACAAGAGATTCTCTCAAATTTTAATTTATCTAAAGAGTTTTGAGAGCTACCAAAGACAGTTGCAAACACAGATACAGATACAGTAGAGATAAAGACACTGATGATAGAAGCTAAGTACAGTCAGAGTTGTCAAGAACTGTCACCTTGCAAGGAAATAAAGTTGCTAGCTATGATTTTTATGTTGAGGCTTCTCAATAGATGAAACTGATTACTCTTTGCCATCTTGAATTCCATACTCCTTGATTTTGTTGGACTGGGAAGGAAAAAAACAACTGAATTTAGGTTTGATCCTTAAATTGGGATGGAATATTGATTGATGCTGATATCAAAACTCTTTACAGAAAGGGAAGTGCACAGCCCTTCATTTTGCTGCCACCCAGGGAGCCACTGAGATCGTTAAGCTGATGGTATCTTCCTATTCTGGCAGCAGCGATATTGTTAATGAGGTGGATGGAAATCACGAGACACTGCTTCACAGGCAAGTTTCCCTCCTATCAATCTGAGTACAGATTTTTCATCTTCATGTGTTTAATTAAGAAGACAAGACAAAGTTACTGCTTATGTTAGCAGAGAATCCATAGTTCAAAAGAAAAGAGCAGAGATAACAAAGATCCTATGGTTCAACTGCAATCTCTATGTTCCTCTGGAATCAAAAATAGAAAGTTGAACAGGTTTTCATAGGATAAACTCTCCAGTGGAATGTTCTGGATCAGTTCTTTGTCCAGTGGCTCTAGGCTCAAGATTCACTTCCTGTATGCTGAGGAGGTCAACATACGTGGCTTTTCAAAACCTTTCTAACCTGTTTCAGGTCCTCACATGTGTGTTATCTTCATTCTCAGTGGGGATAATGGAACAGATACATATGAGTGGTCCACTTTTCTCACCTGATTTCCCTTTCCACGTAGTCCCACAGTTACATGTAAAAGTTCTCAAAACGTATATGTACTTAGTTTTAAGGAATGATAGCCAAGTTCCAAAGAAGATGAATACTTCTGCTGAGTTTAACAGAAATACACATCAGATAAAAGCATCTGAAATTATAGGCTGACTAGCTGCTGAGACAGAAAACAGGCAGTGTAGACTGAGTGTTCAATTCCTTGCGAAGACAAAAACTGGCTGTTCCCTATGTGAGTGAAAGAAATGGCTGAGAAGGGACTTTGCTGTCTCTCCGTCTCTATCTCTCACCATCTCTGTCTCTGTCTATCTGTCTGTCTGTCTCTCTTTCTCACATACACACACAACACGTATGGAGGCAGAGCTAGAAGCTTGGAATGGCAGAAGAAGAGCTGAGATACTCTCAATAAGTAGCTGAACCAAGAAATCTACAGTATCCCACAGTGAAAAAGAAAGTCTAGCTACCTATATAAGATCTGATTCTAAACTGGGGAGATGGAGGCGTGAGTGTACACATTAGCAAAACCACTAGCCAAAATGGCTATGCATGAACAGAAGGAACTCCAAGGACATTCCATGCAGGATGAGTTTGCAAATTAAAATTTCATAGCATAAAGGAAATTCATAAGATTATGACAATCTAATCGACGAAAGGCTAATTTCCATCCAAAGGAATAGAAATAACAGGGCAATTTATAAATAATTTCATAATGAAGGTATTTAAAACTTTCAGAAATTTAAAAGAAGGGATGGTCAATTATGTAAAGTAAATGTATTAAGAGAAGGCATTATGGAAAACAAATTGGCATTTATGAATCAAAGATGGGTGATGTGAAAAAGATGCAGTTGGAAACCCTAGATAGAAAAAAAAAACAAAACAAATATTGAAATACATCAAAAACTCAGTAGACAGATTAACCTCTAGACCAGATATTTTTCAAACTACTACATGTTAGAATCCTGTGAGGAATTTATAAAATCCCAACATTAATTCATACTCAGATTACATCAGAATTGCTGATGACTCTCAGGAATTTTTAAAAACTCTTTGTGATGCCAATGTTTAGCCAATTCAGAAACCTAGTGATCTGAGTGTAGTTAAAATGTGTACATATACACTAGAGCTTTAATGTACAAATATGCACAAGAAGGAGTTATTTTAGGATAACAGACCCATCTACCTGACCAAAAAATATACTTGGCCTGCTGACTAGCTGGACACTTTCAACTTGAGTTGGCTGAAGATTTCTTGGACTAGTTCAGTCCAATTCTGATGAACCTAATGCTGATCTATGATCCTGGAATGTCCTTTAAATAGCCAGTGACACTGGAGTTTATCTTGAGCTTCAAAGGAAAGTTTGTTCCTTGGTATACAGCTTCTTTTGCTGCTGTAGTGCAAAGATCTCAGTGGTGTGCAGGCCACACTTGGAGTACCAGAGCTCTGGACTGAGAAGATACAGAACAAGTCGAGTGGGGCTTTATATTAATGTTATTTGACTCTTAAAATTACTCAATACATCTAATAACATTTATAATGCAACCTCTTGTGAATTTTGAATGAAGATTGGCAAGCTGATACTAAGACTTATACACAGAACGTTAAGAATAAAGAGATAGTCTTGAGTAGGAACAAAGAAATAAGATTTGCATTAGGAAACAGACTTTTAAATGATTGGTATTAACATTTGTTATGGTGATGCTTTAATATAGGTTAAAAATCTGTATTTGCTGTATTAATTAACATTATCCTTATGGCTGCTTATGAGATGATACCAAGTGACTTCAACTATATCCACTGGGTTTTTTTTGGCCTCCTAAAACTTTAGGAAAGCTAACATTGCCTTGTTAACTTTTGCCAACAAAGGAGCATTGTGAACCCTGCAGGTAAATCTTAGCTGTACCTTGTATGCAACTGGTGCTATTTCTCATGGTCACAGTGGTAATAGCCAGTTTTTTGGCCTTTTATTTTAAACTCTTAGGACAGATTTTACTGTACACTTCAGAACATGTTCATGATGGTTTTTTACAAGGAGAAAATAGGTTTACAGAAAGATGAGGAAGAAAATCTTGGAATGTATTTGATCTTTCTCTATTACTCCTACTTGAAAAGTTACCCTAATCAGAATCCAATTGTAGATTTTGAAAGGTTATTAACTCCCTAGCCTTTTTTCATGTTATTCAATGATCCTTTAAATTCACTTTCTGAATATATTGAATAGTAGCTTTATTTTGTATATTTATATCAATAGTTCCTTAATATGCTTATAATTCTCTTTTTGCAGAGCCTCATTATTTGATCACCATGAACTAGCTGACTACTTAATTTCAGTGGTAACTATTTCTTTGACAGATTTATTTTTTATTACTATTTATGGTTGAAAAATCATATAATTGCATACCATGAATCTTCAAAATTCAGCCAAATGTTTCAATTTGGGGTATACTTGCTTCACAATATTGTGTTAGTTTCTGCTGTACAATTAAGTGAATCAGCTACGTGTATACACACATCACCCTCCTCTTGGATCTCCCTCCCACTCCCCCATTCCATCCATCTAGGTCACCACAGAGCACCAAGCTGAGGTTCCTGTGCTATACACCAGCTTCCCACTAGCTGTTTTACACATGGTAGTATATATGTCTATCCCATTCTCCCAGTTCATCCCCCCTTTCCTACCCCTGTGTCCACACATCTGTTCTCTGCATCTTCATTCCTGCCAGCAAATAGGTTCATCTGTACTATTGCTCTATATTCCACACATATGCATTAATATACAGTAGTTTTTCACTTTGATTTCTTGCCTATAAGCAAAAGAGTTTACAAAAAGATGATTGATACATTTGCAAAACATTCTGAAAATTTTTTCTGTGTCTTTAATTTCGTATCTCTGAGATGAGGGATGTACACTAAGCTTACTGTGATAGTCACTACATGATATCTGTAAGTTCAGTTATTATGCCGCACACCTTAAACTTATACAGTGCTGTATGTCGGTTATGAAAGTGAAGGTGTTAGTTGCTCAGTCGTGTCCGACTCTCTGTGACCCCGTGAGCCCACCAAGCTCCTCTGTCCATGGAATTTTCCAGGCAAGAATACTGGAGTGGGTTGCCATTCTCTTTTCCAGGGGATCTTCCCAACCCGATCAAACCTGGGCCTCCTGCATTGCAGGCAAATTCTTTACTGTCTGAACCACCTTGGAAGAACTGATGCCAAAGCTGAAGTTCCAATACTTTGGCCACCTGATGTGAAGAGCCAACTCATTGGAAAAGACCCTGAATGCTGGGAAAGATTGAAGGAAAAAGGAGAAGGGGGTGGTGGAGGATGAAATGATTAAATAATATCATTGACTCAATGGACATGAATTTGAGCAAACTCCAGGAGATATTGGAGAACAGAGTAGCCTAGCATGCTGCAGTCCATGGGGTCACCAAGAGTTGGACATGACTTAGCAACTGAACAACAACATGTCAATTATATGATACATTCACAAATAGGGTATATTGTCTATGAATGCATAATGGCCAAACCTCATTGCCAGGAAGCTAGAAGTACCTGAGTGTACTTTTGATGCCATATCAATGCATTTTTTGTGGGGAGTTGATAGGTTCATGGCAAGGAATGCTCTCCTGTGACCCAGTCCTGGGAAAACATCAGGCTTGTTGACTCTGTAAACCTCGCTTCAGTACAAGTGGCTTGCAGGTGGAGGCAGGACAGAAAGCACGTGCGCCCTTCACCTTCCATTATAATCTTCTACCCCCACTGCCTCCATGCCAGCTTTCACACAATGAAAATGTGAAGAACTAAAAATACTGTCCAAGGTTTGTTACAAGTGAAAGCACAAGACCTTTCTCACTCTAAGAAATGCAATCAGTCAGCTTTTGGGTTCAATTTTAGTAAGCCCTTTCTACAGATGAGCCTATGATGTATTTATTTAAGCCCCATCATATCAGTAATGAATGGAGTCTGGCCTGGAGTATTTAACATGTGCTTGTTGTCAATAGCAACTATTGAAATTGTGGTATTTACATAGGAGAATCCCTGAAAGACTCATTATAGCCCAGAGTTTTGTTATTCACATTTCCGGCAAATACAGCCCTCTCTTCACCTGTAAGAGGATGGCAGGACCTCACTGATAACTATCAGGCTGCCCTTGTCATCTGTATTCAGTGGGTCCCAAAAGAACAGGATCCTAGCCCTAATCTGAGTTTAAACTATTTTTATCACACTATGCAAAAGATAGAATTCTTTCTGGGAACTTTTAAAAAGTTTTTGTTTCTTGTCATATCAAATATTATAACCATAATATGTAATGGTAAATACCAACTTATTCCTTTAAAATATATACATATGAGATGTGATTTCTTAAATGCAAAATTTTTTTAACATTTGACTAAAATTTTACTTTAGGATTTGAATGATTTCAATTCAGTTATTTCAGTTCATCTTCAGATGAAGTAGAGTTTTTAAAAAGAGAACAGTTTTTTTTTCATGAGTTATAATTAACTCATACTATTATGTGAATTTCAGGTATAGAGCATGATTAAAAATTTGTATACAATGAAAAGTGACCACCACAGCAAGTCCAGCTACCATCTGTCACCATGAAAGTTACAAAAAATTTTTTTCCTTATGATGAGAGCTCCCAGGATCCACTTTCTTGGCAATAGAAGTGAATGATTTCTTGTGAATGCTTTTAAAATGACAAATGCAATAAACTTAGATTTTTTTAACCACAGATATTTAACAATCTTTTCTTACAGTGGGAACTAAACTAGTGATGTAGGTCAACATTTTATTATTTCGGCAGGAAGACAGATCTACTGCCAGATGTCAGTCAAAAGATCAGCATGTGACAAGGACTTCAGTTGTTGAAGTTATAGAATAATGCCTTGATTTTCCCTATGATTCATACGGCGTGAGTTACAGGGAAATGTCAAGCAGTCATGTGCGTGAGTGCTAGCTATATTTTGGACATTCTGCCCCAGTGAGTGGACATTAAGTTACAGATTGTAGTGTGAGCTGTTTTGTCTGTTCACAGGCTCTTTGTTGAATGACTTGTTTTATTTTAGGGAGCAGATATTGATACCACCGATTCTGAAGGACGGTCTCCACTTCTATTAGCAACTGCTTCTGCATCCTGGAATACTGTAAATTTGCTCCTCTCTAAAGGTACTAAGAGGGACTGAGCCAAGCCTTTAGAAATACTACTTGGTTTGGTTAAACATTCAGTGTCCATTTATTGTGTGCCAGGCTGTGGGCCAGGTGCTATGAACACAAATGGGATACTTCCCATATCTAGAATAATCTTCAGCCCAGTAGGGCATAATACTTGAAGAGATAACTTCAGAACAATAATTGATAACCTTTTACTAAACTCTGTCTGCATCCTCTCAGTGAACCAGTCCACCTGATGTAGGTGCTATAACTGTTCCCACTTTAGATACTAACCCAGTCTGAAAATGAAGAAAAGAGATACCTTCACCTCTTCTCTCTTGATCTCTAATCTCTCTATAATTCTACTTTATGTTTTAAAAGATGAGACCTCATATATTAGATAATGTAATAAATCACGCATTCTCTACCCCTTTGTACACACACATGCACACTGTAAGATAAACACATTTTAAACCTTGTTTAGTTTTCTTACCTAAATAAAGTTCCCCAACTTAAACACTGGCCAAGTTTTAAGTCAATCTTTTATTTACTTACATTGAAAAATCCATCGTAGGCTATGCTTTAAGTAAATGAGTAGGAGTTATATTTATATTGTGCTTTTTTAGGTGCCCGTGTGGACATAAAAGATAATCTTGGACGTAATTTTTTGCATTTGACTGTTCAACAGCCTTATGGATTAAAAAATTTACATCCTGAATTTCTGCAGGTAATACATATGTGTGGATTTCCATAAAGTGAGTTGGGTTCAACAGAAAGTAAAGTGATTTCATTTATTATGGGTTTTAGTCCTTTGAAGGCTGAGTCTGGAATTTAAATTTTATTTTTAAAGAAAGATGTCATATTTGAATATTTACAGTGTAGCAGTGATGATTATGATAATGATAATAAATTACATTGGGATTGTTTTCTAAGTTATGGAGAGTTTCCGTATATCTTTATCTATAATAGAATGCCTTTCCTTCACTCTTGGACCATTACGAATTGTGTATCAATTGAGAAGTCAAGTACATGAATGAATTAGCAACACTTCCTAATCAATGAAGAAAAACTACTCAACATGCTTGTTGACAAATTGAAAACATTATATTTATATTCACCAACTAATACTTATTGAGTGACTATTAGGTACATTTGAAGTGCATCATACTTTTTAAATAAATATATAGATAAATATAAATATAGTCTGTGTCTGAAAGAGTCCAGTATATTTGAATATCTAAAATATAAAATGTTTATGGATTGATTTAAGCTGCTCATTTGCCATTTGATTTTTATTTAAAAAGATAAAGTGATGTTAATTTCATTTTATTCGTTTTTTTTAAATGATACTAATTTAACAGTTTTGCTAATTTTGATTAACAGAGCACATTAACATTGAGCTGTTAAGTATTACTGGGCCAGGCATGGGGAAGTGGAATGAAGGGAGAGAGGAGAAGGTTGGTTTGTGGTCAAATACATTTGGAAAATGCTGGGTTTAAAATATTAAATACATTGCCTATTGTTAGGATTTCTCAGTGCCTTTAATAGAGTAATGTACATTATAGGGAGACGGAGCACACATCTTCATCTGCGTTTATTTCACTCTAGTATCCTTGTGTGTGTTTTTAGTTGTTTAGTTGTGTCTGACTCTTTGTGACCCCATGGACTGTAGCCTGCCAGACTCCTCTGTCCATGGGATCTCCCAGGCAAGAATACTGGAGTGGGTTGCCATTTCCTTCTCCAGGGGATCTTCCCGACCCAGAGATCGAACTCACATATCTTACGTCTCCTGCATTGGCAGGCAGGTTCTTTACCCCTAGCATCACCTGGGAAGTCCCTGGTATATAACCCTTAAGGTTATTTATACTTTCCACTCAAGGTGTAAATATATTGGTCCTTGTTAGAAAAGACTATCCTACAAAACAGGTTGAAAAACACTCTGTTAGCATCATCACAGAGTTATATTTAGAATATCCATCTTTCCCATAGATGCAAAATATAAAAGAGCTGGTGATGGACGAGGACAATGATGGGTGCACCCCTCTGCACTATGCGTGTCGACAGGGGGTCCCTGTCTCTGTAAACAACCTACTCAACTTTAATGTGTCCATTCATTCCAAAAGCAAAGATAAGAAATCACCCCTGCATTTTGCAGCCAGGTAAGGGTCACTTTAAGCGACATATGAGCATGTCCTCTTTCTGTTAAATGTTTGCTTTGAAAATATCAAACTTTTTTTTTCCCAAGTTATGGGCGTATCAATACCTGTCAGAGGCTCCTGCAAGACATAAGTGACACGCGGCTTTTGAATGAAGGTGACCTGCATGGAATGACTCCTCTCCACCTGGCTGCAAAGAACGGGCATGATAAAGTTGTTCAGCTGCTTCTGAAAAAGGGCGCGTTATTTCTCAGGTGAGGATATAAGATTGCAATATTTACATCTTTGTAGCTGGCTAGACATTGTCAGGCTGTTTTTCTCTTTTAGTTTTGATTATGATATCTCACTTTCAATCTCACTAAGTACTTTTACCCATTTCACTTAATCCTCAGAACATAACATGATTTCTCAAATATTGAAAGGGAAGTCAGTATTATTTCCAACTGAAAACACTGAAGTTCATAGAGCTGAAGGCCTTGTTCAAAGTCACAGAATAAGTGGCTTTGTGTAGTTTCCAGAATCTTTGCGATATCCCTTCTCCTATATACCTTCATCGTGCTATCAGGTGTTTTGGCAGATACAAGGCAGTGTGTTTTTACAGGCACACACACACATGCTATACAAATCAAAGACTCCACATCTCATTCAATATGATGACTGATGGACATTAAGAACTTCCTTTAAGCTGCAACATGAGACATAGAAATTTCCTGAATTTCACTACAAAAGAAATCTAACACATGAAACAAAACCAAGTTAAAATGCTCTGGGCTTAGTAGCTCAGTCATGTCTGACTCCTGTGACCCCATGGGCTGTAGCCCGCCAGGCTCCTCTGTCCATGGGGTTTCTCCAGGCAAGAGTACTGGAGTGGGTTGCCTCCAGGGGATTGTCCCAACCCAGGGACTGAACCCAGGTCTCTTGCATTGCAGGTGGACTCTTTTCTGTCTGAGCCACCAGGGAAGCCCAAGTTAAAATAATTAAGTACAATAAAAAGTGATATCATTAAATGACATCTTTGTAAAAATAAAAGGAAAACCCAGAAGCGTTTCATAGATGTATGATGGACTAATTTCTAATTGCTCCAACATGGTAGCAGAGAGTTTATTGTTAAAAAACACATCTCTTTATCAGAGTACCAACCCCAGCACAGCAATGATGCAGCCGTGAAATGAATGTTCTGCTTAGTTCCTTCCTGCTTCCAAATGCACACCAGGCAACAGACTTGCAAAGGGGACCCCTGGTGAACCCAGAAGACAAGAGCTCTTGCATAACTACGTCATAACTGTAATAGTGAGGTGTCTCTTGCACCGAATACGGTTATTCACTGGCCCTGAAATTAAATGGTGTCAGTATCTCACACATTTTTTTCTATGTCTAATTTGGAAAAAAGGCAAATGCTCACTGTATTCATATCTTGAATTTCTGAGAGAAAAGACAGACATTTCCCTAAAGGATCAAGTAAGAATTTTTGAGAGCATGAGAGGAACAATCTCTTTAGACCTGAACTCTTAGAAAAAAATAAGTGGCACTAAGCTAAGCAGCTGCTATCCATGTTTGGTATAATGATATTATTATTATAATAATCATCATTATTATTATTAGCCACGAATGGTAACCACAAGGACTAATAACACCATCATGGAAAAATTTTTGATACAATATTCAGTGAAAGAATAAAGCAATATTGAAAATAGTGTGTATAAGTACATTACAGCCTTAAAGAAAATATGTATGACACAGACATGCTAACTCTAGTTTCACTCACCCAAAGTATTTGATAATGTGTTTATAGACTTTATTTATTTTCTTTTACAGTTTTATTGAGATTATAATTGACACTGTGTAAGCTTAAGGGGTAAAACACATGTATCATGAAAGGGATACCACAGTAAGTTCAGCAAACACCCTTAATCTCATACAGATACCAAAAAATGGAAAAAGAAAAAAAAAGAAAAAAAATTTTTCTTTGTGATCAGAATTCTTAGGGTTTACTCTGTTAATGTTCATTTATAACATACAGCAGTTTTAATTATATTTATTCATGTCATACACCACATCCCTAGTATTTATCTTATAACTGAGAATTTGCAACTTTTACCCATGAATTGCAGCCCACCAGGCTCCACTGTCCATGGAAATCTCCAGGCAAGAATACTGGAGTGTGTAGCCATTANCGACCCAGAGATCGAACTCACATATCTTACGTCTCCTGCATTGGCAGGCAGGTTCTTTACCCCTAGCATCACCTGGGAAGTCCCTGGTATATAACCCTTAAGGTTATTTATACTTTCCACTCAAGGTGTAAATATATTGGTCCTTGTTAGAAAAGACTATCCTACAAAACAGGTTGAAAAACACTCTGTTAGCATCATCACAGAGTTATATTTAGAATATCCATCTTTCCCATAGATGCAAAATATAAAAGAGCTGGTGATGGACGAGGACAATGATGGGTGCACCCCTCTGCACTATGCGTGTCGACAGGGGGTCCCTGTCTCTGTAAACAACCTACTCAACTTTAATGTGTCCATTCATTCCAAAAGCAAAGATAAGAAATCACCCCTGCATTTTGCAGCCAGGTAAGGGTCACTTTAAGCGACATATGAGCATGTCCTCTTTCTGTTAAATGTTTGCTTTGAAAATATCAAACTTTTTTTTTCCCAAGTTATGGGCGTATCAATACCTGTCAGAGGCTCCTGCAAGACATAAGTGACACGCGGCTTTTGAATGAAGGTGACCTGCATGGAATGACTCCTCTCCACCTGGCTGCAAAGAACGGGCATGATAAAGTTGTTCAGCTGCTTCTGAAAAAGGGCGCGTTATTTCTCAGGTGAGGATATAAGATTGCAATATTTACATCTTTGTAGCTGGCTAGACATTGTCAGGCTGTTTTTCTCTTTTAGTTTTGATTATGATATCTCACTTTCAATCTCACTAAGTACTTTTACCCATTTCACTTAATCCTCAGAACATAACATGATTTCTCAAATATTGAAAGGGAAGTCAGTATTATTTCCAACTGAAAACACTGAAGTTCATAGAGCTGAAGGCCTTGTTCAAAGTCACAGAATAAGTGGCTTTGTGTAGTTTCCAGAATCTTTGCGATATCCCTTCTCCTATATACCTTCATCGTGCTATCAGGTGTTTTGGCAGATACAAGGCAGTGTGTTTTTACAGGCACACACACACATGCTATACAAATCAAAGACTCCACATCTCATTCAATATGATGACTGATGGACATTAAGAACTTCCTTTAAGCTGCAACATGAGACATAGAAATTTCCTGAATTTCACTACAAAAGAAATCTAACACATGAAACAAAACCAAGTTAAAATGCTCTGGGCTTAGTAGCTCAGTCATGTCTGACTCCTGTGACCCCATGGGCTGTAGCCCGCCAGGCTCCTCTGTCCATGGGGTTTCTCCAGGCAAGAGTACTGGAGTGGGTTGCCTCCAGGGGATTGTCCCAACCCAGGGACTGAACCCAGGTCTCTTGCATTGCAGGTGGACTCTTTTCTGTCTGAGCCACCAGGGAAGCCCAAGTTAAAATAATTAAGTACAATAAAAAGTGATATCATTAAATGACATCTTTGTAAAAATAAAAGGAAAACCCAGAAGCGTTTCATAGATGTATGATGGACTAATTTCTAATTGCTCCAACATGGTAGCAGAGAGTTTATTGTTAAAAAACACATCTCTTTATCAGAGTACCAACCCCAGCACAGCAATGATGCAGCCGTGAAATGAATGTTCTGCTTAGTTCCTTCCTGCTTCCAAATGCACACCAGGCAACAGACTTGCAAAGGGGACCCCTGGTGAACCCAGAAGACAAGAGCTCTTGCATAACTACGTCATAACTGTAATAGTGAGGTGTCTCTTGCACCGAATACGGTTATTCACTGGCCCTGAAATTAAATGGTGTCAGTATCTCACACATTTTTTTCTATGTCTAATTTGGAAAAAAGGCAAATGCTCACTGTATTCATATCTTGAATTTCTGAGAGAAAAGACAGACATTTCCCTAAAGGATCAAGTAAGAATTTTTGAGAGCATGAGAGGAACAATCTCTTTAGACCTGAACTCTTAGAAAAAAATAAGTGGCACTAAGCTAAGCAGCTGCTATCCATGTTTGGTATAATGATATTATTATTATAATAATCATCATTATTATTATTAGCCACGAATGGTAACCACAAGGACTAATAACACCATCATGGAAAAATTTTTGATACAATATTCAGTGAAAGAATAAAGCAATATTGAAAATAGTGTGTATAAGTACATTACAGCCTTAAAGAAAATATGTATGACACAGACATGCTAACTCTAGTTTCACTCACCCAAAGTATTTGATAATGTGTTTATAGACTTTATTTATTTTCTTTTACAGTTTTATTGAGATTATAATTGACACTGTGTAAGCTTAAGGGGTAAAACACATGTATCATGAAAGGGATACCACAGTAAGTTCAGCAAACACCCTTAATCTCATACAGATACCAAAAAATGGAAAAAGAAAAAAAAAGAAAAAAAATTTTTCTTTGTGATCAGAATTCTTAGGGTTTACTCTGTTAATGTTCATTTATAACATACAGCAGTTTTAATTATATTTATTCATGTCATACACCACATCCCTAGTATTTATCTTATAACTGAGAATTTGCAACTTTTACCCATGAATTGCAGCCCACCAGGCTCCACTGTCCATGGAAATCTCCAGGCAAGAATACTGGAGTGTGTAGCCATTACCTTCTCCAAAGGATCTTTCTGACCCAGGGATTGAGCCCAGGTCTCCTGAATTGCAGGCAGATTCTTTATCGTCTGAGCCACCAGGGAGGCCCTCATCCAATTAAGCTTGAAATTAACTCATGTTTAATTAACCAGGTGATACATATTTGGGCTTCCCAGGCTCAGATGCTAAAGAATCCACCTGCCAATGCAGGAGATGTGGGCTTAATCCTTGAGTTGGGAAGATCCCCTGGAGAAGGAAATGGCAATTCACTCCAGTATTCTTGCCTGAAAAATCCCATGGACAGGAGAATCTGGTGGGCTCCAGTCCATGGGGTTGCAAAGAGTCTGACACAACTTAGCAACACAGCAACAACAACACAGAATTACTTGCTAGAACTCAAATATCTCAGGTATGGTTTGTTTTCTCTGATCATCAGACCCACTTTCAGTTGGGAGGTGTCCCTCCCCTTTTCATCTATAAGGTAAATTGTACATGTTTTCTCTTCTTTAACAGTGACCACAATGGCTGGACTGCTTTGCATCACGCTTCCTTGGGCGGGTATACTCAGACCATGAAGGTCATTCTTGACACTAACTTGAAATGCACAGATCGGTTAGATGAAGAAGGGGTACGTACTGTGTTCCTCATACCTACCCCAAATCTTGGCATAGAGGAACCTTCCAACATTGCCAGAAACCTTCTTAGCTACCCTTTTCCCCTCTTACCCTATGTTGGGTTCTTCTTTTTTTTTTTTTTTTTAACTTTGTATATTGGAGTACAGCTGATGAACACTGTGATAGCTTCAAGTGGAGAGCAAAGGGACTCAGCCATACATATCCATGTATACATTCTCTCCCAAACCCCCTGCCATCCAGGCTGTCACATAACACTGAGCAGAGTTCCCTGTGCTATACTGTAGGTCCTTGTTAGTTATCCATTTGAAAGATAGCAGTGTATACATGTCCATCTCAGACTCCCTAACTATCCCTTATTATGCAGACTATTAGTGAGGAAAGAGTCAAAGGGGAACACAATAAGGAGATAGCCCCAAGGGATGGGTGTATGTTGAGGACAGCTGGTGAGTCTCGCAGAGGCCTGTTACAGGCCCATGTGAATTGATGATAAAATTTTCACCATTCCCTGGTGGATCAAGGGAAATGAAGAGGGCAGAGGTAAGTTTTCCCTAAAACTAAGGGTATTTGATTTGAAAGACTCTCCTTCAGTCCACTATAATGTCCTTCATTCTTTTTTGGAGAATGAGTATTGAAATGTACATTCTTTCATGAAATGACAGGGCCTAGAGGACTATCATTGCTTTTTAAAATGTCTTTTAGTGGCAAAATTAGAGACTGGCAACCTTTTATCAACCTCTGATTTTTTTAAAAAATTATTTTATTTTTGGCTGTGCTAGATCTTTGAAAGAGCGTGGATTTCTTTCCCTCTAGCTGCGGCAAGCAGGGGCTACTCTGCGGTTGTGGTGCACAGGTTTCTTCTCATTGTGGGGGCTTCTCTTGTGGAGCACAGGCTCTAGGGTGCGTGGCTTCTGTAGTAGTGGCTCCCAGGCTCTAGAGCACAGACTCGGTAGTTATGATGCAGGAGCCTAGTTGCTCCACGGCACATGGGATTTTTCCCCTATCAGGCATCAAACCCAGGTCTCCTGCATTGGCAGGTAGATTCTTTACCACCGAGCCACTGCGGGAGCCCCAAATTTTAGCCCTTTGTCATTAAATAGTTTTGTTAATAATATCTTAAGCAATTCAACAGTGAAACAAAGCTGTAAAATAGCCAAAGGATGAGTAGCCTTTGTCACTGGATTGTTCGGGTTCTGTTTCCTCTGAAAGAACACCGCGCTTCACTTTGCGGCGAGGGAGGGCCATGCCAAAGCCGTCTCCCTGCTCCTGAGCTACGATGCTGATGTGGTCCTGAACAAGCAGCAGGCCTCCTTCCTGCACGTTGCAATTCACAATAAGAGAAAGGAGGTGGTCCTCACGACCATCAGGAACAAAAGGTAGGCTGCCGTCCTGCCCACAATTGTCTAGTGTCCTCTGGCATTGGGGATAATCCAAGAGGAAGCAGGAAGAGAAAAAGAATAAAGGTTTCAGCTGTCTATCACCATTTTTATTTATTTGTCCTTTTTTATTGAGGTTTAGTTGTTGTGCAATATATTATGTAAATTCCAGTGATTCACAATTTTTAAAGGTTATATTCCACTTATAGTTTTCTAAAATATTGCCTATATTCCATGTTGCACATTATATCCTTGTAGCTTATTTGTTTGATACATAGTAGTTTGTACCTCCAATCCCCTACTGTTATTTTGCTCTTCCCCTCTTCCTTCTCCCTCCTGGTAACCACTAGTTTATTCTTTATATCCACGAGTCTCTCTTTTTTTTAAATATTCACTAATTTGTTTTATTTTTAGTCCACATATAAGTGATACCATAAAGCATTTGTCTTTCTTTCTGACTTATTTCTCTTACCATAATACCCTCCCAAATCCATACGTGTTGTTATTAATGGCAAAATGTCATTCTTTCTTACAGCTGAGTAATATTCCATTGTATCTATCTATCGATATATGTATATATATGCACACACACACACACACACACACACATATATATATACACACCACATCTTTATCCATTCATCTGTTGATGGACACAGGTTGCTTCCATATCTTGGCACCTGTAAATAATGCTGCTCTGAACACTGTGGTACATGTATCTTTTTGAGTTAGTGTTTTTATTTTCCCTTAGGATTATATACCCTGTAAACCTGTATACCCAAGAGTGGACTTACTTCATCATATGGTGGCTCTAGTTTTGGCTTTCTGAGGAGCCCCCATAGTGACTATGCCAATTAGCATCCCTACCAACAGTGTATGGGGCTCCCTCTTCTCCACATCCTCGCCACCATGTGTTATATGTGTTCTTGTTGACAATAGCCATTCTGACAGGTGTGAGGTGATGTCTCATTATGGTTTGAATTTGCATTTCTGCGATGGTTAGCAGCATCTTTCCATGTGCCCGTTGGCTATCTATTTGTCTTCTTTGGAAAATGTCTATAGAAGTCTTCTGTCCATTTTTCAAAATCAGGTTGTTTGTTTTTTTGATGTTGAATTGTATGAGCTGCGTCATATCATTTGAAAATATTTTCTTCCATTCAGTAGGTTGTCTTTTGGTGGATGATGTCCTTTGCTGTGCAAACACTTCTAAGTTTCATTAGGTCCTATTTGTTTATTTTTGCCTTTATTTCCCTTGCTTTAGAGACAGATGCAAAAAGTCAACATTTTAAAATGTCAGTTGTTTCCCTAAAGTTTTTAATGAACTCTTTGAGTGACCACAGATACCCGAAGAGTTGCTTAAACTCTCTGGCCTTCAGTTTCCATTTCTAAGTGATGGGAGCACAGACCCACTTCACAGCACTCTTGTGAAGCTCCCAGGGGTCAGGTGTCTGTAGTCTGTGGCACCATGGTTGTTGTCAGGCTAACTCTGCCCTGACTCACCTGAACTTGCCTGAAGCTCTCCTGCCCAATGGAAAGCCCCAAACTGGATGTTGGTGAAAATATTCTTCAAGGTGAATCCCTGTTGCTACCAGTACTAGGAAATGGAATTTCCTTTAGCCCATGATCTTGTGTGGCTGTGGGTTTTTTTTTAAACCGTACTCTAAGGAGTTTTAATGATGAAGTTGGAGGGTAGTTTGTCCCATGTCTCAAACATAATCTATTCTATATATTAGTCATCACAGATAGATTCTCACCAAGGCCCAGTGTCCCCCAATAGTGGACTCAGAGATGAGCAATCTCATATTCATAGCAGACCAAGCCTGTGTTTTGGAGCATGGAAGTCTCCAGGTCCTCTGGCCCATTCTTCCTTAGAAGCACTCATCAGTGCAACCTGGAGTTTTCCATTGATGGTACAGATATCCTAGATGGACTTTACTGATAGGGTTAACAGAAAATTTGTCTGGGTAGCTTTTAGAACTAGCCTCCTGTTACAAAGATAGTATCTTGGAGATAAATGGGCTCTTTTTTACTTGGTGTCATAAACATCTTCTTATCCTGTCCAACCAGATGGCAGTAAAGAAAGATGCAAATCTGTGATGTTCTCTCAGAGCCTGTGGTTATTAATGTACTTAATACATGTTGTTGTTGTTGTTTAGTTGCGCAGTCATGTCCTGCTCTTTTGCAACCCCATGAACTGTAGCCCATCAGGCTCCTCAGTCCAGGTGATTTCCCAGGCAACAATACTGGAATGGATTGCCATTCCCTTCTCCAGGGGATCTTCCCAGCACAGGGATCAGACCCACTGTCTCCTGCTTGGTGGGCAGATTCTTTACCACTGAGCCACCCGGGAAGTCCTGCTACATGTTACTTTGTAGTTTAATTCAATACGTGATGTATACCTGGGTTAAAGGTAAAGTGTCATGTGCCTAGTACTATGTTGCTGTTGTATGTTTGTGAATGTGGATATCTCCATATAGCATGACCAGCTTTGAAAGTAATACCCCTTCATGACTTCAGGGGGAAATCAAGGTCTAAACCTTCCTTCTTGAGAAGGCATTTAGATAAAAAGTCAGAACAGTGATTATAACAACCTTCCTTGAATTTGCCCACAACTCTAATTTCCATGAATGAACAAGGACTCTATTGGATTGATTTCAGTTCACATATTGATTCCATTGGAACCAATCGGTTTCTCTTAAACATAATAGTCTTGAATTTCAACTAACCAATCAATTTCTCCTAAAGATAGTAATCTTGAATTTCAACTGGTAGTTCTGTTGTTGCACACAACAGAAGGTTTAAGAATTGTGTTTATTATTTTTTTACAGATGGGGAGAGTGTTTCAAGGTTTTTAATCATTGTTCTCCTACCAATAGATGTCCAGTCATAGAACTGGTAGAATACCTCCCTGAATGCATGAAAGTAAGTTCTAAAACTAAAATTCCTTTGGGTATATGCTTGGCATGTAGTAAAATGTGAGGATTTATTGTTGTAATCACAACCTGAACAGAGTAATTTCCATCTTTAAAATTAAGCGTTTAGTTTTATATAGGCTACAAGGGAATCTAGCCAACAAATTTAAGAAGGATTAAAACATCTTATTAGTGGTTATGTGCAATGTAGGAAAATATGTTAAACATATTTTTTTTATTCAAACAATCCAAGTCTAGAGCAGAGAGCACTAGTGGAGGTTACCAGATGAGTAAAGTCTCTAGATGTGGGGGTTTGGGGGCATGCATGTTATTGTTTCAAATTTGCATTTATTAGTTGTGAACATGATTTCAGATTTACTCAGTAATTCCAGTTATTTGAATCTTTCCTAATTAATAATCAGATGTATAGACAGATTTATGTGCAATGATGCTTCCTGCAGCAGTATGAATAATAATTAAAAGATATAAATATTCACATATGGAAAACATAGAAATTATTCCAAAATGCTAATAGGAATTACAGTTGTGATTATGATTTGATTTTTCTTTTCTTCTTCATGTTACTATATATTTTCTAGTTCATTTTCTATAATGACTTGGTATTATTTTAGTATTATGAATTTTTTTTTTTTAACTAGGGGAAATTAAAAGTCTTTTAGTTTAGCCTCACATCACATTTGTGTATGTTACACATTTGTAACATACACATTTGTGTAACATACACAATCCTTCCATGACCTTCCCCTTCCTCTGGTAGCTCAGCCTTCAGTTTGCCTGTGCTGGTTATTACAAAGCTTTCAAACTGTAATAGCCAGGCCTGTGTCTGGTTCTTCCTTGCACAGCACAATTGACTGGACTTGTCGTTCTTTTTCATGATGTCTGTTATGACTCCTGGTACTGCTGCTGGGTCATCAACAGAGACTGCCTCAAAATTTTTAAGTTGCCTTGGTGCTTGAGACCAGCCAGGACAGGCATGTCTTCCTAGTGGGGCCTGAGTTCCTGTGTCTCCCCTTCAGGGTGCTGTCTAACCCTCTATCCTTGTGTCCTGCAGGTGGGGTTGACCAGATGTCCCAGGAACTCCAAGGGACCCATTGATGGGGTCACCTGGGGTTCAGGAGGGCAGACTGACTGGGCAGGATTTCTTTCTCAGGATCATGATTTGGGGCCACCAAAAAGGTCCCAGCACACAGATTTGGGCTTACTCAAATTGTTTATGTAGTAGACAGGAACCCCTACAAAATATCTGTCCCTACACTTCCCAGGGGAGGATCTAATGCTTAACTTTTAAGTGATTTCTCCTTTAACTGAGCATCTCGAGGGCCTCCAACTGTTTGTCATTATAATATCCATGGCCTAACATTCTGTCTACACCACTTTGGATGTGAACTTTGTCTCTGTTGCTCAGTAAGCCAGGTACAGAAGCAAACACAATATTCCAGGATCTGGTGATACAGAAGAAACGATCTAGTCTGTGGGAAGAACTCAGGGCTTCAGCTGAAAGGTCTCGGTTAGAGACAACTAAGTTATCACTAGAAGATGCTAAGCAAAGGAATCCTCAATCATCCACATATTTTCTAGGAACCCAGAAAGACATCACGTTTTAGGCAAAGCAAATGGAATATTTCTTACCTAAAATTTAGTAAATGCAATTTCATTCTCAGATGTGTATTTTTATATATCACTTGGTGTTTCTGAGGCATGCAGTGGTCCATGTTAATGCTTCATGTTTTAGACTTTGTTCCTGGATGACTTAGATCATAGTGTACAAGTCTTTGAGGTACAAGAAGCAAAGGAAGGGGAAAGTAATATCATGGGTATTATTTTAGAAATGGGTATAGTCTCCTGCCCAATAGCTTTGTCAATCTTTCTCTCTCAAAGGTACTTTTAGATTTTTGCGTGATGCCCTCCACAGAAGACAAATCCTCCCAAGACTACCATGTAAGTTTATTTTATCATAATAACTAGAAATGCATTCTAACTCTTTAAGGAATAGTAAAAATAATGTTACTAGAACTCCAGAATCTCAAAAGATGGTAATTGTTTTCATTTCTCATATTATTATATTACCTACTTATGAGATAATTTTTCCCTTGGATCTTTGGTTTTCTCTCATGGTTTAATTATTTCTAATAGTTTTATTTAGCCTTATTATTTATATCTTTATATTTTCTTGTGTAATATTGCCTGAAGAATGAAATTCTAAAAGATCTAAGTGGTCTTTCTAGAAGACATTTTTTCCCACAACTAGAGAGTTATTTAGAAAGGAATCAAATACCCTGTTGGCACATTTATTTTTTGAAATGAATACAGAATAGCTTATTTACTTTTCTTCAGGTTAAATGGCTCAACTTTATTTGAATCACTTAATTTTCAGCAGAATGATAGGGTTGCATATTTGATGTGTTAAGAAGGACTTTGGGGGCCTATGCTAGACTGCAGTTTTTAAAAATTGTTATCTTCTACAGATTGAGTATAATTTCACATATCTTCAGTATCCATTAGAATTCACCAAAAAAGGAACACCTGTACAGGACATCATATATGAGCCTCTTTTAACTCTCAACGTAAGTCCACTATTTTCCTTATTCAGGTAGTTTCTACATGAATTCTATAATGTTTTGGTATGATAGTTCCAGGAAGGAGTCTGGAGAGAATTCCAGATTTATAGATTGATCTCTGTATATGCCATGAAGCCTAATTCTTTATTTGTTAGTAAAGAAAGCAATCATACAAAATGATTTGTAATTTGGTGCCCTTAAAGTTCCACACTGTTGATCACCTTGGTCCTAATGGCCATGCTAGATCTGCCCAACCCAGAATCCAATAAACCGTAAACAACACAGGCTGACCATCAGCATCTGCTCCTACCTCCACCACTTCAATGCAGACATACATATATAAGAGTTTCCAACAGTGTAAAACCCCAGGAAAATGCAGGGGATGACAATTTACAGTTATCAATTCCAAATTCAGCTAACCACTGGCCTCCAGGGTAAACGCAAACCTCTCAGCAGCTCTTATATCCTTCCGGAAGAGTGAACCCAATCTGAAAGCAGGCGCTAATCGCATAGTTTGGACCGAAATTTCCCAAGAGACTGAATCCAAACCAGTTCTTATTCCAAAGAGTGCTTTTACATTTCTTATAAGTGAGGTCTTGAAAGCCATGCAGACAATCTGCTTCAGGGTAAACCAGGAGTTTCTAACTCAAATAACTGCAGAGGAAAACAGGTATCAAATGAGTCGGTTTCTGGTCTAAAAGGACAGCAGCTACTAGTTTCAACACATTTTAGCCACGTGGAGCAGCAGACTTGTGGTATAAATATTGGCAACACAAAAGCTTGTGTGCATGTGAAAGAAAACATATTTGAAGGCTGGATGGCAAATGGTGGTGAAGGATCCAGATCTGTTCTCTCTAATATAGTAACTGAACCACATGTGACTGCTTAAAATGAAAATTAATGAAAATTAAAATAAAGTTAAAAATTCATTACTTCATTTGCAGTAGCCATGTTTCAAGTCCTCAGAAGCCTATGTGGCTTGTAGCTCTTTTGCTCAACAGTATAGATACAGAAATTTTCATCACTTCAGAAAGTTCCATTGGACAGCACTGTTCTAGATCAATTAAGAAACTTCATTTACCTTAAATGAGTTCATTTCCCTACATGGAAGGCTTTGATACAGACCATGGTACCAGCCATCACCTAATGTGAAATTTAAAAGGCTGGCTGATGGGAATTCCTGGGTGTCCAGTGGTTAAGACTTGCCCTTCCAAGGCAGTGGGGGTGCCGGTTCACCAGTTCAATCCCTGGTTGGGGAGCTAAGATCCCACATGCCTCATGGCCAAAAAAAGCACAACATAAAAAATAAACAATATTGTAACAAATTCAATAAAGATTTCAAAAATTGTCTGCATCAGAAAAAAAAAATTCTTTAAAAGGCTTACTGAGGACTTGGAGTGTAAAGGAAGAAGAGACATATGGATTTTATGCCCGTAAGACTGGTGATAACAACTGACTCTCACATCTGTTCTATGCAAATCATTTTAGCATCTCTATAAAATAGTTCTTTCTAGCTTGTGTTTTTTTTTTTTAATAAATATATTCTTGATATAATTTTTGATTTTTCAAATTTTCTAAAATAAGCAAGTGTTGTTTTAATAAAATCAAAATAAAGTTATAAAGCCAGCAAACAAAAAGCTGAGTTTATACTCAAGAGTTTAATGTGATTGTATTTTTATTGCTCTTTCATTATTTCTCAGGCAATGGTGCAACATAACCGCATAGAGCTTCTCAACCACCCTGTGTGTAAAGAATACTTACTTATGAAATGGTGGGTATTAAGTAGTGTTTCCTTTGAATGTTGCTCTCATTACATTTATTAAAAATCTTGCAAAACAAAAAATAAATTGACCCAGTAATATTTGATTATAAAAAAATCTAAATAATTGTTTAATGGTATCAGAATACTTTATATTTTATTACTTTTAATGTTTTACACTTTAAAAAAGAAATATGTCAAAGGCAAATTTTGGTATTAAAAATGTTGATATTAATTTATCTTTGGCATTAAATGAAATATTTGGGGGGATCATTATATAAAACACAAAGAAGCATTCCTGGGCTCTGCAGTTTAGCAGACAGTGAAGTAACAAGAGTATTCCTGGGAAGAGCATTCAACTTGGAGTCAGAACTAAAGTTCCTTCCATTAATTGGTGAGAGATTTTAAGTAAGTCATAATTTCCTAGGAAGTTGTGATTCCTTTTCTGGAAATTAAAAAGGTGAATTCCAAAATTTTTCAAGTTCAATGAACTTATCAAATACATTTCCAGAAGAGACTATAACTCTTCTTTCTGCAGGTATCTTAACTGAATATTTGTGGTTGAAACACTCAGTTGTGGTTTGCTTATGTTTTGTAGGTTGGCTTATGGGTTTAGAGCCCATGTTTTGAACCTAGGATCTTACTGTCTTGGTCTGTTTCCCATGACCTTTCTTATTGTCAGTATCAGACCAGGTATGGCTTTCAACTCAACTGGAATCATCAATGAAACTAGTGACCATTCAGAAATTTTAGACACTAAGGTATCTTCAATTTGTTTTTATATTCCAACTTTTTAAAACAAGAGATTTTCAGAACTGTGGGCATTTTTTCTTTAGAAAATACTTTAACCTCAAAATAAATCTGAACTATCAAGACTTTGTTTAATACAAAGAGTTTATAGCATTCATATATGTAGCAATTTCTAAAACCCTTTGTAGAATGAGAGGGGATATAAATAAATAGATCAATAAATGAGCTTATCAACTAACAAAAGGAACTGACATGTATGAAAGCCAATGCACCTCACATGTGTAAGGTACATTGACATGTACCTAGCTTAGATGTGTGCTAAAGCATAAAAATTTAAAATAGGATATACAAGGAAGTAGGCTTCCCTGGGAGCTCAGCTGGTAAAGAATCTGCCTGCAATGCAGGAGACCCCGGTTAGATTTCTGAGTCGGGACAATCCCCTGGAGGAGGGGTAGGCTACCCACCTCAGTATTCAAGGGCTTCCCTGGAGGATCAGATGGTAAAGAATCTGCCTTCAGTGCAGGAGACCTGAATTCACTCCCTGGGTTGGGAAAATACCCTGGAGGAGGGCATGGCAACCCACTCCAGCATTCTGTCTTGGAGAATCCCCATGGACAGAGGAGCCTGGCAGGGTACAGTCCACGGGGTCGCAAAAAGTCGGACAGGACTGAACAACAAAGCATATACAAGGAAGCAGATTTCTAGCTGCCAAGGATACTGGGGAGGGGGAAGTCATGCTTAGCAGGGACAGGATTTCCATTTGGAGGTGATGAAACAGGCATGGAACTAGGTAATAGTTGTATAACATTGTGAATGTACTTCATGCCACAGAATTGTATGTTTTAAAAGGTTAACTCTATATGTAAAATGTAACATTTTTGAAATGTAAATTTTATGTTATATGTATTTTACCACAGTTAAAGAAAATTATATAGATCTATAGATTCATTTCCCTTTAGAATTCAATTGGTAACCTCTATTAATAAAGACATGAAATGACTGTGTTGTCTTTATATTGGCATCACAAGACTTTTCTGTTTAAAGAAAAAATGGACAGTACCTAGAAATAAAAGCAGATAAAAACAAATGTTTAATAGTGAAAATGATGAAGAAAAGTGTTGTTTTGATATCCTTTGTAACTTTGTCTTTTTTGTTTCAGAATTCCTATGCTATAAATTTCTGTATGATTTTAGTTTTGCTATCAAGTATATTAGGATACTGCAAAGAAGTGGCCCAAATTTTCCAACAGGTACATGATATGTTTTATATCTTTACAGTTGCAAATATTTTAATATGCAGAGTATAGATTAATTGCTAAACTATTATTGAAGCAATTTATGTCAGAATAAAACCACATAGCTGGATGAATGTATAAATCAGAAATACCAAGTATAAATTCTTCAAAATGTAGAAATTACATGATTTTAGATAAGGCTCCTGCATTGGATGGTGCCTATTCGCTTTATGTAAAGTAAGTGGTTCCAGTTTTATTAGTACATATGTGTCTACCCAGCTCTAATGAACTTTTGAAAGACTTTTTTCTCTGAGATACATTTCATATTTTGCTAACACAGATTTTTTCAATTTGATAATTTTAAGTGTCACTGTTCACAGAGGTAATTTTAGGTGTAACTGTTTATTTGGCTTAAGACTCCATTTCAAATGGATCTTTGAATTCCTTTCCTAATAGAAATGCTTTACTTTATTAGATAAAATTTCAAGTTACAATGAAATTGGGGAACCTTTTTATTGCATAATTTTTGCAGGTGGCTCAGTGGTAAAGAATCCACCTGCCAATCCAGGAGACTCAGGTTCGATCCTTGGGTAGGGAAGATCCCTTGGAGAAGGAAATGGCAACCCACTCCAGTATCCTTACTTGAAATCCCATGGATAGAGGAGCTGACCGGCTACAGTCTGTGGGGTCACAAAGAGTCAGACATGACTTAGCAACTAAACAACAACAGTGTCTTTTTAAATAGGTGAACACACATTCAGATCAGACCCAAGGTTTATATAAATTATGTGTAGGTTTTTGATGCAGTTGATAAATGTCATCTATCATTTATCTCTGATAAATGTGGAAGAGACGTGGGGTCTATCCTGAGTCGGGAAGATGTCCTGGAGAAGGAAATGACAACCCACTCAGTATTCTTGCCTGGGAATCCCCGTGGACGGAGAAGCCTGGCGGGCTACAGTTCATGCGGTTACAAAGAGTCGGACATGATTTAGTGACTACATAACAACAACAAAGGGTGTAGAAGTCATTCAAGCTGGTTTTACCAGTGTGGAAGCTTAAAGTCTTTCATTATTCATTTCTTGGTATAATTTTGTGTTTTTTTATAAGTCATATAGCTTTTATATAATGCCTCATTTTCTGAAAGAATTTACTATGTTACATGATATAAGCATAAGGATATTTGCATTAAAGAATGTTAGTAGTAATAACAGTACTTTGTCTGATATTATACATCACAAGTACACACACCACACACACACACATTTCCACTAAATTGTCACAATTCTGAGAGTTAAGACTGTGTTGTTCCACTATTCCTTAAATGATTTAGNAAACACTCAGTTGTGGTTTGCTTATGTTTTGTAGGTTGGCTTATGGGTTTAGAGCCCATGTTTTGAACCTAGGATCTTACTGTCTTGGTCTGTTTCCCATGACCTTTCTTATTGTCAGTATCAGACCAGGTATGGCTTTCAACTCAACTGGAATCATCAATGAAACTAGTGACCATTCAGAAATTTTAGACACTAAGGTATCTTCAATTTGTTTTTATATTCCAACTTTTTAAAACAAGAGATTTTCAGAACTGTGGGCATTTTTTCTTTAGAAAATACTTTAACCTCAAAATAAATCTGAACTATCAAGACTTTGTTTAATACAAAGAGTTTATAGCATTCATATATGTAGCAATTTCTAAAACCCTTTGTAGAATGAGAGGGGATATAAATAAATAGATCAATAAATGAGCTTATCAACTAACAAAAGGAACTGACATGTATGAAAGCCAATGCACCTCACATGTGTAAGGTACATTGACATGTACCTAGCTTAGATGTGTGCTAAAGCATAAAAATTTAAAATAGGATATACAAGGAAGTAGGCTTCCCTGGGAGCTCAGCTGGTAAAGAATCTGCCTGCAATGCAGGAGACCCCGGTTAGATTTCTGAGTCGGGACAATCCCCTGGAGGAGGGGTAGGCTACCCACCTCAGTATTCAAGGGCTTCCCTGGAGGATCAGATGGTAAAGAATCTGCCTTCAGTGCAGGAGACCTGAATTCACTCCCTGGGTTGGGAAAATACCCTGGAGGAGGGCATGGCAACCCACTCCAGCATTCTGTCTTGGAGAATCCCCATGGACAGAGGAGCCTGGCAGGGTACAGTCCACGGGGTCGCAAAAAGTCGGACAGGACTGAACAACAAAGCATATACAAGGAAGCAGATTTCTAGCTGCCAAGGATACTGGGGAGGGGGAAGTCATGCTTAGCAGGGACAGGATTTCCATTTGGAGGTGATGAAACAGGCATGGAACTAGGTAATAGTTGTATAACATTGTGAATGTACTTCATGCCACAGAATTGTATGTTTTAAAAGGTTAACTCTATATGTAAAATGTAACATTTTTGAAATGTAAATTTTATGTTATATGTATTTTACCACAGTTAAAGAAAATTATATAGATCTATAGATTCATTTCCCTTTAGAATTCAATTGGTAACCTCTATTAATAAAGACATGAAATGACTGTGTTGTCTTTATATTGGCATCACAAGACTTTTCTGTTTAAAGAAAAAATGGACAGTACCTAGAAATAAAAGCAGATAAAAACAAATGTTTAATAGTGAAAATGATGAAGAAAAGTGTTGTTTTGATATCCTTTGTAACTTTGTCTTTTTTGTTTCAGAATTCCTATGCTATAAATTTCTGTATGATTTTAGTTTTGCTATCAAGTATATTAGGATACTGCAAAGAAGTGGCCCAAATTTTCCAACAGGTACATGATATGTTTTATATCTTTACAGTTGCAAATATTTTAATATGCAGAGTATAGATTAATTGCTAAACTATTATTGAAGCAATTTATGTCAGAATAAAACCACATAGCTGGATGAATGTATAAATCAGAAATACCAAGTATAAATTCTTCAAAATGTAGAAATTACATGATTTTAGATAAGGCTCCTGCATTGGATGGTGCCTATTCGCTTTATGTAAAGTAAGTGGTTCCAGTTTTATTAGTACATATGTGTCTACCCAGCTCTAATGAACTTTTGAAAGACTTTTTTCTCTGAGATACATTTCATATTTTGCTAACACAGATTTTTTCAATTTGATAATTTTAAGTGTCACTGTTCACAGAGGTAATTTTAGGTGTAACTGTTTATTTGGCTTAAGACTCCATTTCAAATGGATCTTTGAATTCCTTTCCTAATAGAAATGCTTTACTTTATTAGATAAAATTTCAAGTTACAATGAAATTGGGGAACCTTTTTATTGCATAATTTTTGCAGGTGGCTCAGTGGTAAAGAATCCACCTGCCAATCCAGGAGACTCAGGTTCGATCCTTGGGTAGGGAAGATCCCTTGGAGAAGGAAATGGCAACCCACTCCAGTATCCTTACTTGAAATCCCATGGATAGAGGAGCTGACCGGCTACAGTCTGTGGGGTCACAAAGAGTCAGACATGACTTAGCAACTAAACAACAACAGTGTCTTTTTAAATAGGTGAACACACATTCAGATCAGACCCAAGGTTTATATAAATTATGTGTAGGTTTTTGATGCAGTTGATAAATGTCATCTATCATTTATCTCTGATAAATGTGGAAGAGACGTGGGGTCTATCCTGAGTCGGGAAGATGTCCTGGAGAAGGAAATGACAACCCACTCAGTATTCTTGCCTGGGAATCCCCGTGGACGGAGAAGCCTGGCGGGCTACAGTTCATGCGGTTACAAAGAGTCGGACATGATTTAGTGACTACATAACAACAACAAAGGGTGTAGAAGTCATTCAAGCTGGTTTTACCAGTGTGGAAGCTTAAAGTCTTTCATTATTCATTTCTTGGTATAATTTTGTGTTTTTTTATAAGTCATATAGCTTTTATATAATGCCTCATTTTCTGAAAGAATTTACTATGTTACATGATATAAGCATAAGGATATTTGCATTAAAGAATGTTAGTAGTAATAACAGTACTTTGTCTGATATTATACATCACAAGTACACACACCACACACACACACATTTCCACTAAATTGTCACAATTCTGAGAGTTAAGACTGTGTTGTTCCACTATTCCTTAAATGATTTAGGGCATATTATTTATTTTCTCTTGTCATTATTTTTAGTTTTTAAAGATGAGAATTACAAATGATAGTTTATATTGAACTGTAAAGTTATATGATTTCTCTATTAGTTTTGGTCTCCACAGTTCCTTATTGATATGTAAATTGTCTACCCTATAGGAAATCTGGTGCTCAAAACATGAAATATTTAAGAATATGAGATGACAAGTCATTATGGTAATTAAGTCTTAGAGGCCCCAAACCTCCTTAGAAGCAGCTTTAGTTTGTGATCCTGAGAAATCCACATGTATGTCTTTATATAGACAGAAAGGAATTACTAAAACAACTTGCAACCCTCCAGGAGTTTCCTTAAGATGGAGTGAACTTTATGAGTAAAGCCTTGAAACATAAGAATTGCTTAGGCTCCCAAAAAGCCAGGTCAGCAGGAGAGGCTGGGGCACCTCTAATACTGATCTGTACCCAAGACTCTGAGTTAAGTCCAGGATGGCAAGAGCTGGTGGCCCTTTGGTCATAAACTTCTCACCAGCTGTAATGCCAGACAAGTGCTACTGGTTACCTATATATAACCATCCATAAGTTTGCAGGTCTCAGGCTCTGTATGTGATAATTCTTTATTCTTTTCAACTCCAGAAAAGGAATTACTTTTTGGATAAGGACAATGTAGCTGAATGGATCATCTACACAACCAGCATCATATTTGTGTCGCCCTTGTTCATCAGGATACCGGCATATGTGCAGTGGCAGTGTGGAGCAGTTGCTATTTTCCTCTACTGGATGAACTTCTTACTGTATCTTCAGAGGTAAAACCAGGTTGAATGACTTCTCCATCCTCTGTTGTTGCTATCATTGTGTAGTCACTAAATCATGTCCGACTCTTTACAACCCCATGAACTGTAGCCCGCCAGGCTCCTCCGTCCATGGGGATTCCCAGGCAAGAATACTGAGTGGGTTGTCATTTCCTTCTCCAGGGCATCTTCCCGACTCAGGGATAGACCCCACGTCTCTTGCGTCTCCTCTATTAGCAGGCAAATTCTTTACCACTTCACCACCTGGGAAGCCTGTAAGCAATTGGTAGCATTGATATTGGGAAGCTATGAAATAATTTTCAGTGGCCAAGTGGTAAAACAATCCAAGGTAAACATTAGGAAGAAGTAAAAACAAAAGAAACAGAGCCGTTTGACAGTTTGAAAATAAAAGGCTTGACTCTTCACAAATTCTCATGTCACTCTCTGAAAGTAGATGGCCTCAATGATCTCATCTATGAAACTTAGTACCTGGTGCCTCGTAACTATTGACACTGAATGAAATTCAGTTTCAGCAGAAAAGTGAATAAATGTTGTAATTTTCAAAACGTCCCTAGATTTGAAAAGTGTGGAATTTTTATCGTGATGTTGGAGGTGATCATGAAAACTCTGTTGAAATCGACAATTGTGTTTGTCTTCCTTCTTGTGGCTTTTGGACTCTGCTTTTACGTGCTCCTAAATATCCAGGTGAGGTATTTGCATGAGTCATTGATTTTGTTGCTGGGTATACTGGGAATACATATTTATACTTAAATCTTTATGATGTACAAAATTCATAATAACCTTTCAATATTTGAATATTTTTATGTGATATAATAGCATTCACATGATTTTTATCACAGGGGAAAGTAAATGACTTTTTCCATTGTCAGAAAGTTTATGTCTAGTGCATGATGATTTGTTACATGTGCAGAAAAGATCTTTCTGATGACTTTTGTTGTTGCTGTTGTTGTTTCGTCACATCCGACTCTTTCGTGACAATATGAACTATAGCCCACCAGGCTCCTCTGTATGGGATTTCCCAGGCAAGATTAATGGGGTGGGTTGCCATTTCCTCCTCCAGGGGATCTTCCCAACCTAGGGAATGAAGCTGTGTCTCCTGTTTGGCAGGCAGATTCTTTACCACTGAGCCACCAGGGGAGCCCTTGTGATGACTTTACCACCAGTTTATTAGTATTGATAGTTCTTATCACTGTATTTCAGTAGCATATTCTTATGACTTTTTTTAAAGTATTTTAAATGTGACTTCTATCATTTTACTCTCTAGGGAACATTTTTTTCATTATATACATTTGAATTTCATTTTCCCCTCACTGTCTTTTCCCAGGATGCTTTCAGCTCTCCATTCCTTTCTATAATCCAGACCTTCAGCATGATGCTAGGAGACATCAATTATCACGATGCCTTCCTAGAGCCATATTTGAAGAATGAATTGGAGTATCCACTTCTGTCCTTTGTACACCTTATCATATTCACCATGTTCGTCCCAATTGTCCTCATGAATTTACTTGTAAGTAATTTATCCTTTTGTTTGCTGTCAGTAGATCACTTGGGACATTTAAGAATGATAATGCTTTGTAGCTTCTTTTGTCTCCTTTCACGAAGGGAGAAAAGGAACGGCGATAAAATTCATTCATTCAACATTCATTAGTACCTGGAGCAAGCCAGGCAGTGGGAGGTTAGGGGATGCTAAGATGCATCTATTTGGCAAATATTTACCAAGAATCTACCAAAATGCCAGACACTGATCCAGGACCGACAGTGGTGAACAAAACATACCAGTACCCAGCCCTGACATGATTATAAACTTGTCATGAAGATGAGTAATAAAACAAACAAATATGTAGCCTGACATCGCCTCTAAATGCCACGAAGAAGTACAAAGCATCAACAGAGTAATAAAGCAGTGATGAATAGTGAGTGCTGCCTTGCAGTTGGGCTGAGGGGCAGAGGTTAGGCAGAGACCTTCAGGGAGTGGAAGATTAAGACCTCATGTCTGCCCTAGAATTTCTCATTGACCCTCTGGAGATTCAAGCAGGGAAGAGTCGCTCATGCAGAGGGCATCGGCAGCATTCAGCTGCCACCTCTGAGCCGGTCAGAGCCTGGATGCCCTCAGCAGACACAGGTGTTCTCTTCCACAGAGCGTCTGCTCCAGCCACGGGCATCTTGGTTGATGCAGAGAGAAATACATCCCAATCCCGGGTCCATGGGGAGCCTTCACTGGCAAAATTGTTACTGAATTTGCGACTGTCCATAAAAATAAATATAGATAAATAAATTAAATGGACAAGCACATATTCAGTACATTTTGTCTGAATCTGACTATACAGCAGAGACTGTGCTAGGCAGTGTTGATGGAAAAAAAAAATAATACAGACTACTTAATGTTTTGATTCATGCTGTTTTTGAGTCACTAAGTCGTGTCTGACTCTTGCAGTCCCATGGACTGTTCTAAGCACTGGGCATACGGTGGTGTCCTGGGCAGACAGAGTTCTTTTCTCATGGAGTTCACTTGACTCTGAGCTCCTTGAGAGCATGGACTGGTTTCTTCTCTCTGGCTACCACCAGTAGAAGGCTGATTTGGCATAGACATGTACAAAGTTCCTAACAAGTGATGAGAGAGTGAGTGAATGTAGCTGATTTAATTCAGGTTCAGTAGAACTGAGCAGACAGCTTACCTCACTTAATTCTACCTAGCCGTGGGTTTCTAGAGGGAGATTTTATCAGAGCCTCACTCACCTTTAAAGTGTACCTTTTCCTCCCAAAATATATGGAAGATATAAATTCCTTCCATTCCCTCAGTTTACTGTTTTAGCTTTTCCATGTTGTCAGGTCACTCTTGTTTCCCTCAAGTGCTCAACTTCTNAAAAAAAAAAAGTATTAACATCCCAACCAAGGTCACCCCGCCTGCTGCCTCTCTGACCCAAAGACTGAGTTACTGAGTCATTGTGGCTTTTATTAGTAAAAGCAAGAACAAGGAATACCATGAGTGCTTACAAAGCCAAGTAATTCTGCTAATATCTCAACAGCTACAACCGTCCTTGGTGAAACACAGAATGAGAATTATTTTTCCCCTATAGTTCAAGCTTGGGGTCTTCTGACAATGTAAGTGTCTTCTGCTTAGTGACACTAGAAATAAGAAAAGGGACTTGTTAGAGGGGCTGGATAGTGTGAGGTCTGGAGCTGGCCTGAGTGGGGTTCCCAGCTCGACCAGCTATGTGACCTTGGGCAAGTCCTTTCATCTGGCAGATTCCCACGTCACACAGAGTCAGTGAGGACTCAGCCAAAGGACGCACACAGAGGGCTTGGCATGGCATATGGCACAGAGCAGAGCTCCCTAAACATCAGCTCCTATCGTAAGATATTATCATGAATTAGTATGAGTGTAATACCATCTCAAGCACAATGATGTGATCTCTTTGGTCCCCATGCCACCCAGGGATGGAGATGAAGATGGCATGTCCTCCACTGTCCCTCAGCCTGGCTTTAGCGTAGCACTCGCCCCAGAGGAGGCCACTGGGCATCCCACACCATACACTCCTCTGCTCCTGGGAGCCAGCTCACCACAAGTCTGTTCCCACACCCTCCCTCCTTATCCTTGACTAAGAGCAGCAGGCAGCGCCATCTTCATTTTAAAGAGATAGGCTGGGCTCCCCTGGTGGCTCAGTGGTGAAGAATCGCCTACTAATGTAAGAAACAGGGGTTCGATCCCTGATCTGGGAAGATCTCACATGCCATGGAGCAGCAAAGCCCACACGCCACACCTATCAAGCCTGTGCTTTACCACCTAGGAGCCGCAGCTACTGAGCTCACCAAGGGAGGTTAGCCAACAAGGACCAAGTAAACAAAGAAAATAATTGCAGATCATGATAAGGGCTTTGAAAGGGCCAAAGGGGGTGCTGAAGTGAGTAACAAAAGCATGCTGCAACATTTGTTATATGGTGTATTTATTACGTATTTTCTGTTTCTCAATTGATGAAGCTCCTCAAGGACACTGATTTGTGTCTGTTCGTTCAGTTCAGTTCAGTTCAGTCGCTCAGTCGCGTCCAACTGTTTGCGACCCCATGAATCACAGCACACCAGGCCTCCCTGTCCATCACTAAGTCCCGGAGTTCACTCAGACTCATGTCCACTGAGTCAGTGATGCCATCCACGCATCTCATCCTCTGTCGTCCCCTGCTCCTCCTGCCCCCAATCCCTCCCAGCATCAGAGTCTTTTCCAATGAGTCAACTCTTCGCATGAGGTGGCCAAAGTACTGGAGCTTCAGCTTTAGCATCAGTCCTTCCAAAGAAATCCCAGGGCTGATCTCCTTCAGAATGGACTGGTTGGATCTCCTTGCAGTCCAAGGGACTCTCAAGAGTCTTCTCCAACACCACAGTTCAAAAGCATCAATTCTTCAGCACTCAGCCTTCTTCACAGTCCAGCTCTCACATCCATACATGACCACTGGAAAAACCATTACTACATGCCATGTCCCTAGAATAGTGTGCATGACACACAATATATATTCATTGACTGAGCATTGCTGGATGGTTAGAAGGCTTCTCTGTCCCAGTGGTTTTAAGCTAAGACGTGACAATGAGAAGGAACCAGCATACAAAAAGCAGGCAGAACAATAATCCTACCATAGAGAACAGCACGTGCAAAGGCCATGAGGTATATCATAGCTTGGCATGGTTTTTTTTTTTTTTCTGTTTCACTCCATTTTTATTTGATTTGATGTTTTTAATAGGTATTATATTTACATAAAGAAGCAAAACAATATAAAAGTTATATACCAAGAGTTTGGTTCCCACCCTCTTCTCTCCTCCCTATTAAAACACTTTATTAGATTTTAAAATTTACCTTCCAAGTTTTCTTTATTGGCATGTTCTCTGTGGACAGGATTCTAGAGGCTGATAATGCCCAGGATAGACTGACACCTTTTAGTCACTCTCATCCAAAAGCAACCCTTAAAAAGTCACAGGAGACACCATCCTCTACTCAGTAAATCTCTGAGCCCTATCCCCTGCCTTCCCCTTCCACATCCTTGCTCTCAGCTGGTTTCCTCAGTTTCCATCCTGGAGCCTCATTTCTGGTGACAGCAAAGTTCAAGGTTAGAGGCAGGCGTCCTAGTGCTAGGAAGCCAGGTTTCAACCCCAGTTCAGCCACTTACTGCTAGGCTGACTTGGAGCAGGTTACTTAACCTCTCCCTGCCTCAGTTCCCATTTTGAAACCAAAGGTATGAGAGAATCAAGGCTGAGAGCAGTTATAAGGGTAAGACAAATTAAAAGATAAGTTCTTAGCTTTAGTCAATGATACACAGGAGACACCCAGTAAATGTGAGCACTGTCATTATCTATTTTAAGCATCATCATTTTTGTTATTAGATTCCCATTCTCTGTTCAGCCCACTGGCAGTGATGATACTCATCCACCCCAGTACCACATCCAGATTCCTGAACACCTCAACCCTCTTGCCTTCGAGGTGGTTATCAGCCAGATATGCCCATCCCAAATCCTAACGCAATACACTGACTTCTGGGGACCTTAAGAAGACTCAGGGCTTCCCATATGTTCCCATAAGCCACTTCCAACTGGCTCCTCGGGGCTGCCTCTGGTGTCTTGGGGCAAAGTAGGGGGATTTTTTGATCCTGCAGAAAGGTTCTACAACCACGTCTGACACTTGCCCCTCCCCTGGCTGACGTTCTTGCCTTTAACTTGTTAAAAAATACCCCCAACATGTTTGCCTTTTCAGACTGCCTCTCCTCCCCCTCAACCCCACTCACCTCCCCCCAAATCCCCAGTAGTTTCAAAACTAAGTACTGTTGGGAATTGTATTTAAAGATGCTAATTTAGATACACACGTCAGATGGCGCTGAAATAGTTTTCTTAGCAACAGCCCCTCACCCACACCTTACAGCTGCTGCTGCCCAGGAGCAGGGCTTGAGGAAACCAGCAGGAGAGCAGAATTTGTAGGCAGCAGAGTTTGAGGAGCCCAGTTTAGGGTCTGCTTCTGGTCTCTACCCTCGGAGGGCAATCTCCAAAGGTTCAAATTCTGCCAAGCTGCCAACTGCACGAGAATGGTTCTCAGGACAACCAATTATTTAGGTAAACCCACTGTATCACATTTTGAACTTTCAGAACTGCTAAGGCAGAGAGCCCTAATTTCCTGTAACAAACCTCCATCTTCCTTTTGACTCAGCTTCACACATTAAATAGCAGAACCTACCCTCAAAACATAGTAAGACTCCTTTCCATGTTGTTCACATCAAAATGTAAGCATGAGTTCCATCAGAGTCACGTCTCCAAAGGATGGGGACAGAGTAAAAAGGACAACGTAAGGGATTAAATTGTTAATTCCACCAAAGGATTGTCAGTAGAAAAAATATGGGAGATCCCTGTAAATTAATGATTACTCAGGAAAGCATGTTTGCTTAACCATAAAACCATGCCACAGAAACACACGACATGCCCCCAAACAATAAAACAATGGTGGCAAGAGGCCCACCTCCTTCCCAGTGCACTCAGTAAGTTAATGATCCCTAGGACATAGTCCGGAGAAGGCGGTGGCACCCCACTCCAGTACTCTTGCCTGGAGAATCCCATGGACGGAGGAGCCTGGTAGGCTGCAGCCCATGGGGTCGCGAAGAGCTGGACACGACTGAAGCGACTTAGCAGCAGCAGCAGCAAAACAGCCTCTGCGCATATAAAAAATAATAATTTATGGAAGCGCTTATTGTACAGAGACTTGAAATATTTGTTACAGTCCTGGCTTGATCACGTAGGAACAAAAACTCATCTGCCCAACCTAGAGGAGGAGCGGATGATGGAAACATGGCATCTACTCAAGAATGAGTGAGTGCTCTTCCCCCCATCCCTACTTCTCCTGTGATTATAAAACGGCAGCCCACTAAGTTCTCGAGGCACAGCACCCCCTCACCTGCCTGCTTGTAAGCCTCACAAGTGTTCTATTCTAATAGACCCCTTCTTATCTATCACTCTGCCTCTCGCGGAATTCTTTCTGTGCTGACACATAAAGGATGGAGGCCCCCACTCCGAAACTCCACCTAACGGTTTCACAAGTGGTGGGGTAACATGCCCCCCTTTACAAGCTCTCCTGAACCTCCCTCTCTACCCTCAGACGGGAGCAGTTTTTCCCCCTCCCATCTCACAGCTCTGCTCTAATATCCCACTGAGGTGGCAAGTTCAAGGGCAAGCACATTTTGTCTCCCTCTGGACTGGCATATCCTTGAGAAGTAAAGCCATGTCTTACTTGACCTTGGATCATGTCTCCACTGCACTCACGTCTCAGATAAACACACAGTATCTGTCAAAATGCCTGGAGCATAGTAAGTACTTAATAAATGGTTGTAGGTTCCTAAGGTAAGTCATTTCATAAATCCAAGAGAGGAGTTCACCCATTTGAACAGTAAAAAAGGAAAGCAACATTGGTATTATGTAAGATTGCCTGCAGTTGGTCTCATTTGTAAATATGGCTTTTCATATGCTGGGTTTTCCTTAAAAGGGGGGTATATGAATATGCATACAAAAAAGACAAAGACAGTAGCTGGGACATAGGAAATGCAAGCCAGGTAACCCCTGCCTGGGAGAAAAATTCCCACAGTCTGAAGATGAGCAGGCTTGACATGATGGTATCGGAAGGATGGATCCTAGAATGCAGAAATGTTCCAGAGAGAACACACACATGCCTTGTATCTCAAGTGTTGATTTCAAGAAATTCTGAAGATGTTCTGTTTCCTGATTACATGGGTGTGGTCCATTTGCTTAGATGTCTGGACTTTATGTTATTTATGGTTACTTTTCAAGCATCGTGTTACAGTTCAACTCACAGTAAAAAAAAAGGGGGGGAGGGAATGATTAAACCACATTTCCCCCGGTGAAATTAACCTTCACTATCCAACTGAAGTCAACGTGAGAATTGGATTTGTTTTATAAAAATTCACACTATAGAGAGCTCAGCTGTTACCACCTCTAAAGTAAGACGGGTCCCCACTGCACAAAGGCGAGCGGCAGAACCACGTGAGACGCCAGAAGGGAATGTGGAATGCTTGAGTAATAAAACAGATGCAGAGAACTTTCCATCGGCACAACAAGAGGAGAAGCGCTGATGGAACTCGCTCTCCCTTCGCAGACCAACTGGGCTCAAGAATCCAAATGCTGAGAAAGTCAAGAAGGTGCAAAAGACACTCTATCAGAATAATAAAGAGGGCTACTTCTTTCTCCTCTGGGAACCTTCAAGTATTTTGGAGTTTCTGACACTCTCAAGATGGCACAGAAACCAGAGCCTGATTTTAGAAACCTTGACACGGTGAGCAGGGCAGAAGGGTGGTGATGTTCTGAGTACTGAACGATTTAGAGCCCTGGTAACTCGGTTCTAGGGCAGAAAACGAAAGAGCCAGGCACACGGAGCAGCTGTGGGTTGCTGTTCTGCTTTGTGTAGGGTGGCACCCAGGGCCTGAGCTAGCTGTCTGCCAGCTACTCCCCACCCACATTTTCTGCAATTGGCATCAGACCACAATAGACAGCTGGAACCTCCTTGACAATGAGAGAAGGAAGGGTTTGAGGAGTGCCCTGGGGGTTATATCGGAGGCAAAAGGAGGACACACTTCCTCTAGACACCAGGGTCAAGGGCAATCATGGATGACTTTCAGGGATATGAGCTCCAGGCTTTCTCAGCACCCATGAGCTGCACCCGCATCAAAGCCTGATGCCAGGTTTGTACCTAACCATCAAGGCCACATTCCCCAAATGAGGCCACGCAGGTTCATTCTCAGGCAGGCAGGTGGTTGAATATTTTCCTTTGGACTATCTTGTCCAGAGAATCACTATCATGACGTAATTTTATCACCATCTTGTGCAGGTTAAAATAAGAAAATCAGCATTTTCTAGCCCTTGTGTAGCTTTAACTGATGCAAGTGGACACACGTTTATGGAGTGCTTATTGTGTTTCCCGATAGCTCAGTTGTTAAAGAATCCACTTGCCATGCAGGAGACCCCAGTTCGAGTCCTGGGTCAGGAAGATCTGCTGGAGAAGGGATAGGCTACCCACTCCAGTATTCCTGGGTGTCCCTTGAGGCTCAGCTGGTGAAAGAATCCACCTGCAATGTGGGAGACCTGGGTTCGATTCCTGGGTTGGGACGATCCCCTGGAGAAGGGAAAGGCTACCTATTCCAGCATTCAGGCCTGGAGAATGCCATGGACCGTATAGCCCATGGGGTTGCAAAGAGTCAGACACGACCGAGCAACTTTCACTTTATTGTGNTACTGAACGACTTCCCTTTCACTTTTCACTTCCATGCATTGGAGAAAGAAAAGGCAACCCACTCCAGTGTTCTTGCCTGGAGAATCCCAGGGACGGGGAAGCCTGGTGGGCTGTCGCCTATGGGGTTGCACAGAGTCGGACACGACTGAAGTGACTTACCAGCAGCAGCATGTTATTTCTGTATATTTTGTTTGCTGCTGATGATAATAAATGTAAAATCTATATAGTCACCCCAAGGATTATTGTGTAAGCCTTCTATTATTAATACATTTGTTTTTGAGGTTTGCAAAACCACCTCCATCATCTATGTCCTTTTCCTTTTGATGTCCAGTACAAAGTGTGATCAACGCCTCATCATTGATCTTTCAAAGTCCTTCTCTTGTTTCATTTCCCTCTTCATCTCAAGTCTCATGGTACTCTCCGCCCAGGAAACACATTCTTTAATGAACATCTTTGACCGGGTATGCATTTTTGTATTGTGTTAAACTGTTAAGTTTGGGGTGTGTTTTTACTTACATAGGTGATTTGCTATGCTCTCTTTCTTACTTCTTGTTCTTACTTATTTCTTGTTCTCTTGCTTACTTCTTTCCATTAGACATTATGTCTGCAGGACATAACTGAGTCGCCCCCTGTCCAGTTAGTAAGAACTCCTGACAGCTGCTTACTGTCATGGTGTACACCCCCACAGAGGACTCATCTCTGCTCCAGAGATGGACACAGTGGTGTCCTCCCCCGTCCTCCATCACACACATTCCCAGACACTGTCATACAAACAGGTCGAATGCTGAGTGACAGCATATATTATGGAAAAAACAGACATAGAGAACAGACTTGTGAACACAGCAGGGGAAGGAGAGGTTGAGACGAACTGAGAGAGTAGAAACATATACATTACCATATGTAAACCAGATAGCTAATGGGAAGAGTACCAAAGAACTGATTCTTTCAAACTGGTGCTGGAGAAAACTCTTGAGAGTCCCTTGGACAGCAAGGAAATCAAACTAGTCAATCCTAAAGTATATCAACCATGAATATTCATTGGAAGGACTGATGCTAAAGCTCCAATACTTTGTCCACCTGATGCAATGTGCCAACTCATTGGGAAAGACCTTGATGATGGGGAAGATTGAGGGCAGGAAGATAACGGGAAAACAGAGAGTGAGATTGTTGGATGGCATCACTGACTCAATGGACATGAGTTTGAGCAACTCAGGGAGATAGTGAAGGACAAGGAAGCCTGGTGTGCTGCAGTCCATGGGGTCATAAAGAGTTTAACACAACTGAACAACAACAATGGGGAGAAGCTGTATAATACAGGGAGCTCAAGCTGGTGCTCTGTGACAGCCTAGAGGGGTGGGATGGAGTGGAGGGTGAGAGGGAAGTTCAAGAGGGAGGGGGAATATGTATACTTATGACTGATTCACATTGTTGTACGCCAGAAACCAACATAACATTGTAAAGCAATTATTCTCCAATTAAAAAATAAATGGAAAAAAAACTTCATGGTTTCCCATCTCCTTACCTCTTACTCTCTCTCTTCCACCCAGAATGTCCTCTGTCTCCTCTCTCCAACTTTTTTCCACTTCAGTTTAAATGGCACCTCCACGTAGAAGTCTTTCCTAATGCCCCAAGATGGTGCTCCCTGCCTCCTTTGAATTGGAGACTTTATTTCTCTCTTTGCCACTTCTGTCTGTTGCACCGGCCACTAGGGGGTAGACTCTTGAGGTCAGTGATTGAACATCATGAATAGTCTCAAGCAATCTAAAGAATTCCATCTCCAGGTTCGATGCATGATACTGGATGCTTGGGGCTGGTGCACTGGGATGACTCAGAGGGATGGTACGGGGAGGGAGGAGGGAGGGGGGGTTCAGGATGGGAAACACGTGTATACCTGTGGCGGATTCATGTTGATGTATGGCAAAACCAATACAATATTGTAAAGTAATTAACCTCCAATTAAAATAAATAAATTTATATTAAAAAAAAAGAATTCCATCCTCTTTCTTTTTTCTTTTTATGTAGTTTCTGGCACAGGGCCTTGAGTAATAGATAATAACAAATGCTCAACGAACATAAATAAATAAATAATAGAAATCAGGGAAAATAATAAACACTATAAACCTGAGAGATACGAAGAAAACTGGTTCAGCCTGCCTCTGAAAGGCAGTTTAGTGCCCCTATTCTGTTGATTCTTGTTCTAGAGAAGTTGAATGATTTTCCGCTAACTGGTGGAAGAAACACTGAAACACCACTTTTCTGCCTTTTTTTCACTGTGTCAATCTGCATTAATCTTATATTAAAACTTCCCTGGTAGCTCAGCTGTTAAAGAATCCACCTGCAATGCAGGAGACCCCAGTTCAATTCCTGGGTCAGGAAGATCCCCTGAAGAAGGGATAGGCTACCCATTCCAGTATTCTGGCCTGGAGAATCCCCAGGGACAGAGGAGTCTGGTGGGCTATAATCCGTGGGGTGGCAAAGAGTTAGACATGACTGAGCGACTAAGCGCACCCATTGAGAAAGAGAACCCTAGGAAGAGAAAATTACAACTTCAGTTGTTGTTCAGCTGTTTTTAAAAATTAGTAGAGAAGGGAAGGAGGAGGGGGTGATGAAGGCTTCTGAAAAGGAAGGACAGTGTGTCAGTACCAGCAAAAGCTGAAGGGAGGGTCTCACCAGCACTTTCTACACAAACTGCAAGAATCTAATTGTGAAGCAACACTGAAGCTCAGGAAGCTGTGAGAATCACAACCAGCTCTGCTATAGCCCCTCAGACAGTTGCTCTCAGAACTCGAATTCTTCATCAGGACCTTCTGTGGATGTGGTCCAGGGACAAAGCAGGATCCTCAGTTTAATCCCCATTAAGGACTTCGACAAAAAAAGGAACACATGGGAGACAAGTGGCTGCAAACTGACTCAGTAAAGGCCAACACTGTCCAGCTCAGTCAACAACCACTTTCTGTACAGACACAAAGCTTTGATTCTGAAGAAGCCAAAGTTGTCTGAGGAAACCATAGTAGAGACAGACCCGAAGTGGCGTTCAAGAGGGCAGACATCTTTGCTTTCAGAACACCTCAGGCAGACACAAGATTTTGTGCTGTGTGCTCAATCGCTTCAGTCCTTAACAACTCTTCTGCGACCCTATGGACCACAGCCTGCCGAGCTCCTCTGTCCATGGGGTTCTTCAGGCAAGAATACTGCAGTGGGTTGCCGTGCTCTCCACCAGGGGATCTTCCTGATCCAGGGATCGAACCCACATCTCTTATGTTCACAACCAGATAAACCAGCAAGTCCCAAGTTTACTGTGATGCGGGGTGGTGTCCTCAGCCATTGAGATACAGACTAGGTCCTCAGAAGGAAGGAAACCAGTAAGCCCAACTGCAGTTTTCAGCTAGGGACTCAAAGTCTCTTCCACCCCAGCAGAGACAGTCAGTCATCAGACAGCCTGATGGCCTGGAGGGTTTTGCCTCAAATACTGAGTATGTCACAGAAACCAGGGAAGTCCCCAGAACTACAACACTGAACTGCCTGTAAGAACGTCTGCAATTCCCACCATGCAGTGTCACTTTGAAAACCTTACCAAATATAAATCTGTAAAATATATGTAATCTTCCAAATTTAAATAAGATGAGAAATGCATCAATCCAAATTGGCCCTCTGCTTAGAGGAGTGAACCCCAGTTCTACAGCAGGTACAGTGCTGAAATGTAAAATCAGATTTAAACAGTACATTTCAAATGATACAGATCAAGTGGGTAGATAGCAAACTGTGACTACACAGTGGGGCTCTTGTGCTCATATACAGAATTCTATGTGTGTAACTTGAAACTTTTTATTGAGATGTGAATCAGATGCTTTTGAATTAAACAAAGAAAGTATCACTGATAAAAAAAAAAAAAAACTACTTAGTCATTTAGCAGCTATCATACCCTTCAAAGAAGAAGATTTAAGGCAACACAAACAAAAATATACTTCCAGCTTAACCTGACCATGTAAATATTCTAGAGTCAGCCCCAGACAGGGGCTTCAGCCCTGCACAGCTAATGACACTTGTGACCCACAGAAATCCCAGCTGGAATTAGCCTGTCTGCACTGCACTTTAAAAACAAGTCAGAAAAAGGCAAACTTTCTGTTCTTCTGGTGCCGTGTGTATATATTTTGGCTATTTCAGGATATAAGGTAATGGGAAAAAAGCACCTTTTGTTTCATTTTTCACCATAATGAGGAGTACATTTGACGTGTACGACAATTTCACTAGATAAGACAGGAACAATAAAACACAGGGTCGAAACACAAAGAAAAGAATGCTTTCTGAGGTCCTATTGGGCACACATAGTTGTTTTATGATGTTTTAAAACTCATTTTTAACTGATTGTGCTTCAGTGTGTTCCGTACTTTGGAAAAAGGGACATTTACGAATTCTCACTTGTCAACAAATGTTTCAAGAGATCAAGAACAGCGTAACATGTACATAACATGTATGTATACAACACAGGACACAGATGTTTATGAGAAAGTGACAAACCTCTTTGTAAATTTCCGTTGTACATATTTCAAAGACGGTGCCAGTGCAATGTAACTAGATTATATCAATATCTTCTGTATTGATCACTGACAGCTCTGGTGACTATAAAAAAGGTCAAATCATTTGCATTTTACAGCTATGCATGGTGATCGGGGGATAGTAAACATACTGCATTACTCATTATTTTAGCAAAGAGTTGACTCTACTCAAATCAAAGTTAAAGGTAGTGCATCATTTGTGACTAAAGTGTCACATTTGAAACTAAACAAATATAGGTTAGATTACTTTTCAAAAATTTTTAAGTAATTACAAACATAATTTAAACAGAATAAATACATATCAATGCACTAAAATAGAGAAGAAAATAAGCAAAAACAATCAATATAACCAAAGCATTAAAAAATAAAAGGAAAACATTGAGACCCACAGAAATCCAAAGTCATAAACAACAGAAAAATAATGAAGCTTATCAATTCTGACAACAAATATAAACACTAGTAAAAGCAAAAACACTCTCCACTTGGGTTAAGAAATTTAATTAACTAGAGAATAATCTAAACCAGCATTATAGAAAGATGAGCAAAGGTAAATGTGAAAATGTAAGCAACAGGAGTGACAAAGTGAACTTAACACAAAGAATTCAAGGGAAACTTTTAAAATTAGAAAAACATATTGCTTTACACTGATAAAAGTTTTGATCTATTAGGAAGTCATGAGTTATTAACCTTTTTGTTTCAAGTAAGTTATCAAAATGTGTTGAGCTATACCTAGTAGTCATGAATCATTGATAGAAATACTGCGGGAGAATCTTATCACACCTCCATTAGCCTAATCCCAGCTCTACGTTTATGAATTGTGTGACCCACAAAGGTTATTAAAACATAGTTGCCGAGGAACCACCAGAGAAGAGTCTGCTAGGCTGTGGCAGAGAGTAGCAGCTGCTGGGATAACACAGGTGCCAAAATTAGGTTCCCAGACTAGAAGAGGACCTGGTCAGAAAGATGGGTCTTTGGAGACAGGAGGGTTTAGGAAGCCTTTAGACTCTTGATTATATTTTTAGTATTACTTCCTCGTCTGACCCAAGGTTAACCTCTTTTGATCCCAGCCCAGTTTTTTCCCCTTCCAATTTCTGACATTAAAATCCCATTTTCCCTAATAAATCAAAGTTTTAAAAGTTTAAAATAGTAAAGAGTTTATAACCCTTGGAATTTGAGTTTGTGAGTAGAGAGAGAAAATAATCTGAACCATTATTGGGTCGGGCTTTCTTCCTCTTTTACCTGAGTTTTATTGACAAAAATGAAGCTGTTTTAATCCATATGCCAATTGAGAAGACACTGATTCCTCCCTGTGTCCCTTCCCCAATTAATCGACTATCTAAACTTTAGTTGAATGAGACCTGCCCTCTTCATGCTACTAAAATTTAGTCTTGCCCTCTTCCCCCTCCAACTCTTCCCATATTCCCTCGTGCATGCGTGCTTAGTCATTTCAGTCATGTCTGACTCCTTGCAAACCTATGGACTGTAGCCCATCAGGCTCCTCAGTGCATGGGATTTTCCAGGCAAAAGTACTGGAATGGATTGCCATGCCTTTCTCCAACTCAGGGATCGAACCCACATCTCCTGCGTTGTAGGGGGATTATTTATCGAGTGAGCCACCAGGGAACCCCCCATATTCCCTCATCTGCCTACCCCAAACAGGATACTTGTTTCAACAGTTGGTTCTCATGGTGAATAGCATATATTCCAGGGGTGTCATCTACTCTTTCACTGAGACGCTAGATGACTCTTGATTCTGGAGTGTTCTAGTGCCTTGCTGTTAAAAGCATGGCCTGTTAGACCAGCAGCGTGGGCATCTTCTGGGAGCTTGTTAGAAATGCAGAGTCTCAGGCACCAACCTAGACCCACTGAGTCAGAATCTGCATTTTAACAAGGTGCCCCCCTGCCCCTGGTGATGCAGGGGCTTCTCTGATAGCTCAGTTGGTAAAGAAGCCGCCTGCAATGAAGGAGACCCCAGTTTGATTTCTGGGTCGGGAAGATCTGCTGGAGAAGGGATAAGCTACCCACTCCAGTGTTCTTGGGTTTCCCTGTGGCTCAGCTGGTAAAGAATCTGCCTGCAATGAAGGAGACCTTGGTTTGGTCCCTGAGTTGGGAAGATCCCCTGGAGAAGGGAAAGGCTACCCACTCCAGTATTCAGGCCTAGAGAAGCACTGCTCTGGTGATTCACACTATTATTGCATACATGATTTTAAAAACCTACAATCAAATACGGGAAATGCTCATATTTAACCACCCCCACTCCAGTTTCACAATGCATACTGACTTAATAAAGGCTCTGATAAAACCTGTGAGTGAACAAACCAATATATTTTGGTTTTATAACATAATAAGTTTGATATTTACTACCCACAGATCCCTTGTCACATGGTAACTATTAACATCCTTCAAAATTCACAATCTATGGGACATATTTTGGGAAATAGTGAGCTAATGGACATAATGTGATGAAAGAAAGCAAAGCAGCAATCAGGCACTTCTTTGGATTTCAGTTTCCTTACCCATGCGTTGAGGATAAATCTTGACTTATTGACAGCTAAGAAAAAGATGAAATAGATGTGAAAGCCCTTTGAAACTTTAATTCATTTATTTATTCATTTAGAAAATATTTATGAGTGCTTCCTCTGTTGGTAGGTGTGGGGGCTACAGCAATGAGAGGAGCAGACGCAGTTCCTACTTCCATGGAGCCAAAAATCAATTTCAAGTGAATTAAGGATTAAGATCTAAAGACCACAAATGTATGTAATGATTCCCCTGAGGTAATCAACTTCTAAGGGAATCCTATAAGTGTTAGTTTAACTCAAAATTATTTATTTACTTAGCAGAATGCCTCTCAAACCCACAGGGAATAGGAGTACCTACTGGCTAGTAATAATAATAATGTGAGCATTTATATAGAACTTACTAATAGGTAGTTTTTAATCAAAGTCATGCTGGCCAGCCCGCCTCTGATGTATAACATTTGCCAGTTTCCATGGTGTAAATATTCTCCCCAAGGCCAATTACTAATATGACATCACCAAGTATGAGGATGGGAAGATTTGTAGGTTCAGAAAAGATGTAAAGTATCAGTCCTTGTGAGCCAGTACAAACAGCACATCATGGCATGGACCATTCTAAGCAGTTCATATAAAATAAATTGTAACCACTTGGGAAGAAAATAACTATTATGTTTCCCCCATTTTACAGACGGGGAAATTGAGGTATGGAATGATTATTAAATGTTTTCTAAGATTATGTGACAAGTAAAAGAGAGCTGGGGTTTGAATCCAGGGACATATAACTTTAGAAGTCCTACCTGTAGACAATATAGCCAGTGCTTAGTGGAAAGTTCTGATGTATAAAACTTGCTTCAGTTAGTGTCAGTCAACTCCATCTCATTCATTCATGTATTCATTCTACCAGGAGGAGTCAATGATGGGAAATATAACCCTTTGACTGAAATGCTGATAGCTGCTCCACTGAAATGAGAGTATTCTATGTGGGAACAAAAATAAACTAACATTTGGGTGTGGATAAAGTTGGCTTAAAGCTCAACATTCACAAAATGAAGATCATGGCATCCAATCCCATCACTCCATGGGAAATAGATGGAGAAACAGTGGAAACAGTGTCAGACTTTACTGTTTTGGGCTCCAAAATCACTGTAGATGGTGATTGCAGCCATGAAATTAAAAGATGCTTACTCCTTGGAAGAAAAGTTATGACCAACCTAGATAGCATATTCAAAAGCAGAGACATTACTTTGCCAACTAAGGTCCATCTAGTCAAGGCTATGGTTTTTCCAGTAGTTATGTATGGATGTGAGAGTTGGACTGTGAAGAAGGCTGAGCACCAAAGAATTGATGCTTTGGAACTGTGGTGTTGGAGAAGACTCTTGAGAGTCCCTTGGACTGCAAGGAGATCCAACCAGTCCATTCTGAAGGAGATCGGCCCTGGGATTTCTTTGGAAGGAATGATGCTAAAGCTGAAGCTCCAGTACTTTGGCCACCTCATGCGAAGAGTTGACTCACTGCAAAAGACTCTGATGCTGGGAGGGATTGGGGGCAGGAGGAGAAGGGGACGACCGAGGATGAGATGGCTGGATGGCATCACTGACTCAATGGACGCGAGTCTGAATGAACTCCGGGAGTTGGTGATGGACAGGGAGGCCTGGTGTGCTGCGATTCATGGGGTCGCAAAGAGTCAGACATGACTGAGTGACTGAACTGAACTGAACTGAACACACTCCTGGTGATAGAGTGCTTGTACTTTGGGACAGTCGCCAGATTCCTTTGGTTTGGCATGCCAGATAAACTGAGATTTGGCTGAAACTGTTCCTTGGTACCTGCTGAGAGATTATGATAGACATTCAAGTGGGCATGCAGATCATGTTGTTCTTATTATCTGAGTGGTAAGGCTATTGTCCTGGTTATTTCATCCAGACTTTGGCTAGGATAGTGTATTAGATTGTTAGGGCTGCCATAACAAAGTACCACAAACTGGTGGTTCAACAAGAGAAAATTATTTTCTAACAATTCTGGAGACTAGAAGTCCAAGATCAAGGTATCAGCAGAGCTAGTTCTCTCAGGGCTATGAGAGATGATCTTCTCCATGCTTTTCACCTAGTTTCTGATGACTGGCATTCTTTGGCTTGTAAAAGCATCACCCAGATCTGTGTCTTCATTCTCACATGGGATTCTCCCTCTGTACATGTCTGTGTCAAATTTTCCCTTTTTTTTAAGAACATCAGTCATTTGGGATTAAAGGCCACCTTATGACCTCATCGTAATTACATCTGAATGACTCTGTTTCCAAATAAGGTCACATTCCAAGGCACTGGGGGTTAAAACTTCAACATACGTATTTCACAGGGGATACAATTCACCTCGTAACAGGTCTGCTTACAAGAGCAAAACTCAAAATAACATATGTATAAATGAAAAGTTTAAAGTTAAAATGCTATAAACCAATGGCTGATTTCTCTGTGTCATCATAAAGGCTAGAGGTAAGGAGTACAGGGCTGATATAGCCAGCTTGCTCCATAGAATCCTTTGCACATCATCCAAGCATGCGCCCTGTGTTCAAGGTCCAAAATGTTGGCACCTAAGGTTCTAGACTGTGGGTTGCAGGAAGGAACAGGAAAAAAGACTGCAGCAATGGTCTCTTACAGAAGATTCCTAGGATCTGTATGTATTATACCACATATACACTATTATATTTGGATTTAGCAAAATGACTACATTTTGCTTTGAGAGAAGTTGAGAAATACAGTTCTTACTGAATGCAGCTGTGTGCTGTTCTGTGAAAGAATGGATTAATGGATGTCAGCAGTCACCCAGAAATCTCTACCACAAATTAGAAGAGAAAAATCACAAAATTCTAACACCTGTTTGAAGAAGGCAGCTCCTTAAAGTGTTGAGCCATTTCTGATGCTAGGTACCTCACCTGGGGAAGACATGAAACTTAGAAGCATTCCCCAGGAGGCTATTGTTTAGTCACTGACTCTTTTGTGACCCCATGGACTATGTACATGGGGTTTTCCAGGCAAGAATACTGGAGTGGGTTTCCATTTCCTTCTCCAGGGGATCTTCACAACCCAGAGATCAAATTCTTGTCTCCTGCATTACAGGTGGATTCTTTACCACTGAGCCACTAGGAGGCTGTGAGTTAAAAGGCAGAGACAACTTGGCTTAATCAGGTTTTTGAAGTAGTACAACGCTGTGCAAGAGGTTAGGTGTTAAACAGAAAAGCAGTCTTGAGAAAGTATATTAGAAACTAGTTAATTCATATCCCAGGAAAGGCCTTCTTTTTCTTCCTGGCTGTCTATGGGGGAATGGGATAATAGCTGAAAGCCCATGGTGAGCAGCACAATTTTCTGGAAACCAAATTTATTTAGCTATAAATTCTACATGTTTATTTCTCTTTTTACTCAAGAATTTAGTATGGTTTATTTTCAATCATTCCATTCCTGTTTCAACTGTGAGCCAGTTATTGAGTCAAGGGATTTTGCTCACACTTAGGTCAGACTATCTAAATGATGGGGAGAAGCCTACCCAGGGCCCTGTGGTCATTTTTCTGACTGCAGGTGGGATATGGCGTGGCCCATCACCATGTCCTTTCCTACCAGTAGAACTTTCTTTAGAAAGAACTTTGGAAGTTTGAAGTGCATGATATAATAAAGAAGGCTTGGGACTTCCCTGGTAATCCAGTTGTTAAGATTCTACGCTTCCATTGCAAAGAGTATGGGTTCAATCCCTGTTTGGGGAACTAAGATCCCATATGCTTTGTGGCCAAAAAATGAAAAACACAAATAAAGTCTACTTTGTCTCACTCTGAGTTAAGATCTTCATACAGCTTGGTGCATCCACTCCCAGAGTTCTTACTCTCCTTTTCTCCTCTAAGCTAATGACGTGGAGGGACTTAGACCACAGATTCTCTGCTCATCTCCCAAGTTTAGTACCTGCTGGTCCATGGCCACCAATATGACGAACCAAAAAAGAACTAGTTAGTAACTGTCTTCCTGCTCTCATAACTGCAGGAATCAACAGCAAGGGAAAAAAAGAGAGAGAGAGAGATTTGCAAAATTCCTGAAAATTTGACCCTGGGCTCTCAAGCTGGTATAGAATGGTCTAATCATAACTAGTGACTGAGCACAATAAATTACTAACTCTTGAACTAATGGATGGACATTACAGAAAAGAGTTACTCCAGATTTGAGAAGCTGTATCAAAATCAGCTAGTCTCAAGTGGCTACAGCCAAACAGCCTTTTGAATATGTCAGAAGAATGAAGAATAGCTTAACGGAGCCATGAAAGAGGCTTTGCAGTAGTCATTTGCGGATGTGAGAGTTGGACAAAGAAGGCTGAGCATCAAAGAATTGATGCTTTCCAACTGTGGTGCTTGAGAAGAATCTTGAGAGTCCCTTCAACAGCAAGATCAAACCAGTCACTCCTAAAGTAAATCAACCCCGAATATTCACTGGAAGGACTAGTGCTAAAGCTGAAGCTCTAATACTTTGGTCACCTGATGTGAAGAGCCAGTTCACTGGAAGACCCTGATGCTGGGAAAGACTGAGGGTAGGAGGAGAATGGGGTGACAGAGGATGAGATGGTTAGATAACATCACTGACTCAATGGACATGAATCTGAGCAAACTCCAGGAGAGAGTGAAGGACGGGGAGGCCTGGCGTGCTGCAGTCCATGGGGTTGCAAAAAGTCAGACACGACTTAGAGACTGAACAACAAAAAGAGGCTTCTGATGAAAATCTTCAGAAATAATAAATCTGCTTTACTAAAAGGAAAGGGGGAAGGAGAGAGTGAGTGAACTAACTGACTAGAACAAGGGATTTTCCTGTTCTAACACATCTTCTGTTCACAATATATTAATAAGATGTTTCCACTAACACTGTTTCTTTTCCTAGCCCTACATCCTCAGCACAGAAATTAATTCAACCTTCAGATAAGCTTACTTCTGAAGATTCAGGAACACAACAATCATTTTTATCTCTTATAAAATGTGATTTTGAATCTACTTCAGTTTTATTTCTATTTAGGGATTATACAAATTACTCAAAAGGAAGGTTGACAGAATTCTGATTAAGATAGTGTTTTATGAATACAGATGATTTAAATTTGAATATTGTGAGTGAATTACTCTTTTCACTCTAATCAAATTTTTATATTTTGTCGGTTTTGTTGTTTAAACAATTTCACTAAAACATCTATAATAAGAATTTCACTGAGTGATGGGAGATAGTTTGAAATAAAATGGGGGAATTTGAACAAACTGTGAAATGAAAATATCTCCTCCATATCAATAAATAAGAAATGTCACAACCATCAGCCATTTCTGGCCTCCAAATGAGAATGAGGGCTCCCAAATGTACAATCCAGAAGATGCCATCAATCCCCGCGGTGATTACTAAGGAGCTAGGAGTGAGGGGCGGGGAGGGGGGAGATGCAAGAAGCTGCCAAATCTACCACTCTTAAGGTGGACAAGGAAGCAGGGTTGGCCCCAGAGAGCTGAGGTGCATGAGAAAGGAATGAATTCAGCGAGCCCAGAGGCTTGCCTCTTCCAGTACACAGAAAGCTAAATTCCTTGATACCTTATCTCTGAGGTCCAGACTGCCTGCTACCTTTGTTGCAAACTTGTATATAGCCTGACTCTCCACCCCCGCACCCCACCCCTGCCCCGTCCCCCACCTCCGCCTCCTTGGAGGAGCTTTCTCAGAGCTAGTGGAAAATCCCATGGACAGAGGAGCCTGGTGGGCTGCAGTCCGTGGGGTGCGAAGAATCGAACACGACTGAGCGACTTCACTTTCACTTTTCACTTTCATGCATTGGAGAAGGAAATGGCAACCTGCCGGGGTAGCAACCCACTCCAGTGTTCTTGCCTGGAGAATCCCAGGGACAGAGGAGCCTGGTAGGAAGCCCTCTATGGGGTCGCACAGAGTCAGACATGACTAAAGCGACTTAGCAGCAGCAGCAGTGAGATACTATCTCCATACCCTAAACAGTCCCACCAAATAAAGCAACTCTCCACTTTCAGGTTGTGACTTTTAGTCGACAAATGTAACTGAAGATATTTGAAGTAAAGGCCATTTCTGTTTATGCCCAGATACATGTTTACTAAAGTCATAAGACAAGCATGAAAGCAAATTGACTTTTACTTAAATAACTTTTAGTCAGTTTAAAAAAAAAATATTTCAGAGCATTTGTAACTCAAGCGTTTAACATAAAGTTAAAAGGCTTCTCTTGATTTGGAGTTTTTTTTTTTTTTTTCAAAAATGGAGCACTTTTCTTAGTCATCTTTCCAATTTATTTGTGAGTTATAGACTTCCTCTTTCTGCTAAGAATGTTCTGCCCAGCAATTAATGCATCTGGTCCTGTGAGATTATGGCATCTGAAGGAAAAGTCCATGGACAGAGGCTGGAACCAATGATAGAGGTCCAGGGAAGATGAATAGAAAATAAACAGAGCCTCTGAGCATCAGGGCTTGCCTGACTGGGAGCAGGGAAAAACAGGAGTTTTCACACACAGACATTACAGCAGAAGACTAGATGTTTAGGAGAGATAATTTTGCATGCTCACTTTAACCTGATAGGGCTGGGAAAGGAATTTAAGAAATATAGTATTAAAAAAAAATTCATCTGCTCAACACTAGATGGCAGTGAATGATAGTACTTAATAGAAAATAGGATTTGGGTGTCATTAATGACACTATGAACATATTTGGACTGTCTTGAGTCTGGACCTAGAACAATAACAACAGCAAAAGTCACCTGATCACTCTAGCCTTGTTTCCTGTTCTAGCTATAATGCAAATAATGTACGAAAGACATTATTTTTTCCTTCTCCAATGGCAGCGATAGTTCTGTCTCAGTCTTCTTTACAACACTCAGTTTCTCCATTCTTCATTTTGGTGCTGTCATGTGTGGTAATCTTTTACATTTATATCCCTTACTGTAAATATACTTTTCTCTTTCAAAAAAAGTGTTTATATATAAAGGCTTTAGAAACAGCGGACTGTTCATTCTTTTATTTGACTGTTGTTACCCATTCCTAGATGCCTTGCACTTGCAGAACTCTGAATAAGCGCTGCATCTTTTAAATACACACTGTAGTAGGTTTTGTTTTGCCATATGAGAAACAAGCCTGGGGCATTTGTTTCCTACTTGTTAGTCTTCTTCCCTATAAGTATGTAATTATCCTAAAGGAAGAAATTGTGTTATATTTTCATATCCTCAGGAACTAGAATATTAGCATCTTGGACCATCAGAGCTGAAAAAGACCTTAGTATTAAAAGTCACTTGGCCCAATTCCACCCGTTTTCAGAGGAAGTAACTAAGGGTCAGAGTAGGTAAGTAACTTGCCTGAGGTCACCAAGCAGCCCTTTAGTGAGGGCATTGGAAACAGAACCAAGGTTTGTTGGCCTATAGAGCTTCTTCGTTAGCCCTTTATAAGTTCCCAGGCCAGAGATACTGAGTGGGAAAAGTAGGCTCTCTCCAGGCTGGGGACTCGGTTTGGGGGAAACATCCTGCCTCTGGTCTCAGCCAGTCTCTGCCACCTTCCGAGGTTTTGAAGCCCAGGGAGATGGCACCAAGTCCCACGCAGGCTCTGCAGAACGGGTAGAGGGGTAGGATACAGGACAATTTTTTTTTAAGCCACTGAAGCAATCCCCAAAGGATGAGTGCAGGTCCCTGCTTCTGGGAGGAAAGAGGTGTCCCCCACCTAAACTTAAAGGAGAAGAGAAATTTGAAGCTTCACACACCCCAGCCTGTCGCTGCCTACATCCAGGGGTGATAATGGCTGTATAGGTGACCTCTCAGGTGGCCTGGGAGACAGTGCTGGGGGGACAAGCGTCCTGTGCCCACGCCCTCCGCCCACCAGTGCTGTGCCCTGGTCGCGTGCCACCTCCAGTCCCCGCTGGGTGCGCTACCTCAGGGTGGGGATGGGTGCCCTGCCATACCTGGCTCATCCCAGTTGCCCCCACCCCAGCGTGGCGCAGGCAGGAATGCCCCCACTGTCAGCAGGGCAGCACCGCCAGTCCGCCTCCCCTGACTCTAGGAGACGGCTTGTAGGAGCAGAGCTATAGGACTCTAAGCTGGAGGGCCTGTGGGTGACAGGGCGACTGCGCTTACGGGAGACAGCACTGGGCTTAGGGAACCCTTGAACCGAGAGAGACCTGACCTGTTCTACTTCCACAAGTATTTCCTTCCAGCCGCAGCTCATCTCGGGCTTACAAGAAGATACACTCCCTCTCTGAAACTGGGAACCATGATGCTCTGTTCTCAAAGGAAAATAATTTTTAAAAATGTTAAAAAAGAAAACTCTTCTGAGCTTAAGCAATCTGCAAGATTTTTCTAGTATACAGTAAGTGCAGACAAATACTGTTTGATTCTACTTACATGAGATTCCTAGAAGAATCAAAATCACAGTGTCAGAAGGTACATTGATAGATGGGGGAGGAACAGAATGGGAAGTTAGTGCTTAATGGGGATAGAGTTTCAGTTTAGGAAGGTGGAAATTTGGGGAGATAGATGATGGTTAGAGTTGTACGACAATATGAATGCATTTAGTGCCACTGAACTCTACAGTTAAATATGGTTTAAAATAAAAAAAGAAATCTGCAGTATTTAAGGAACTGGGGCCTTTGTGGGAACTTCTTTTACCCTCATGTCCTTCACCAATAACATTAGCCCATGAGTATTTGTAGGGCATCTGCTAGTCCCCAGGTCTGTGCTAGGCATGGAGGCTGCTGCTGCTGCTGCTAAGTCACTTCAGTCATGTCCGACTCTGTGAGAGCCCATAGACAGCAGCCCACCAGGCTCTGCCGACCCTGGGATTCTCCAGGCAAGAACACTGGAGTGGGTTGCCATTTCCTTCTCCAATGCATGAAAGTGAAAAGTGAAAGTGAAGTCGCTCAGTCGTGTCCGACTCTTCACGATCCCATGGACTGCAGCCTACCAAGCTCCTCCGTCCATGGGGTTTTCCAGGCAAGAGTACCGGAGTGGGTTGCCATTGCCTTCTCTGAGGCATGGAGGCTAGGATGGTGAATAAAACATATGTGTTTTCTTCTTTCCTGGAATTTAGAAGTTTAGAAGAAAAGAGACTTGGAGGGGTGGATGGTGGGTGAACAGTTCCATGATCGAATGCTTCCAAGGGCGATGGCTTACAGTGGTGTGCTGAAACCTCTGCTACCGGCTCCCCATACCCACCCCAGGCAATTGTCAAATCTTCAGGAATTTTGTCAGCCTTGTGTTAATCACAGGGCTGTCAGCCATGCTTGCAATCAACTAAGGTGAAGTACTCAGACCACTGAGATCAGCAACTGGCACAAAGCAGCCCTCCCCCCAGAGACCCTGCTGTTAACCTTTACCTGCACATCGTTGGAAGAAGTGTTATGTCTCTTGGGGAGGATATCTACCTGCTGCTGAACAGGATTCTCTGAGTGTACCCAGTTACCAGCTGGGCAGGGAGAGCTGGAAAGGGGGCCAATGTATTCGGCAAGGGTGCTGTATCCACTGGCGGGTGGTGTTTCCTCCCATCAGTAATCCAATGCAGGGAGGAGCATTTCCAGGGCCACCTGTGTCAATAAGGTGGCCAGGCAGTGGTGATGTGCACCCACAGGTGGTACAGCATCAGTTTTGAGTAGAAACATTTGGATTATGGAGGTTCATTGGGTCCAAGTATCTGCCCCAAAGTGTTCCCCAAACTTCAGTTTGGGGGGCTTGTTTCTGTTTTACATTATTTATTTACTTGGCTGTACTAGGTCTTAGTCACAGCAGGCAGGATCTTTAGTTGAAGCATGTGGGTATCTAGTTCTCTGATCAGGGATTGAACCTGGGTCCCCTGCACTGGGAGTACAAGAGTCCTAGCCACTGGACCACCAGGAAAGTCCCTTTTGCAAATGATAGACATACCTAAGCCTTCCACCATCAAGATTTTGCCTGATCTGCCTACCTTCTGTTCTATTCCTAACTTCATATTTTCTTTAAACTCAATTGCTTTATCTATGTAAAGAAATATTAAAGGAAACTTTAAACACTATTAATAAAATCAATATTGTTTGTAATAAATAGAAAGTGATCATAAAGATAAATGCAATGAAAACAGAATAATGGTATTAAATGTAAGCTCTGAACTTGAGGTCAGCTCAAAGAGTGAACATCAGTAGGTGTACAAGATATGTTAGTACCACTTGGCAACATTTCTAGAGATCATCAGAATAATTGGAATCAAATTAAAAGGAAATAACTTTATCAGTGTGATTGGACATTAATGTCTTATACAAATACCATTTAAAATTATCTTGTTATCATGAAGCCATCATCAGCATCCTGACCTTTACTGAGCACTTCACAAGTGCCAGCCACCGTTCTAAGTAACTACTGACTTTCTATAGTAATTGGATGTTAATGGAGTTTTTCTTTGTTCAGCTTATGCCAGTTCTGTGACCATGCTATTGGGCTGGCCCAAATTTTCACTTAAGTTTTTCCATACCATCTTATGGGAAAACCCAAAGGAACTCTGAGGTCAACCCAATACTTTGGTCTTTTCTACTCATTATGCTTCAACTGACTTTAGTTCTACAGAGCCTGAAGGCAAACACAATTTACTACTGTGATAACTGTCTTCTAATGAGCACATAATAAATCCTTCTATTTAACTGATCGATATGACTTTAAAACACATCTTCATCCTATTACTGTTATGAATATGACAAAAATTTCCCCAGAAATAAAAATGAAATTAAGCTTTCTTGACCATTCATTCAACAGATATTTATTGAATGCCTATTACACAGGCCAACACGTGGATACAGAGGATGAACTTCTCTGGCTGATGGCCCAACCCAAGGTCCTGAAGACATTGTCTCTCCCAGAATGTGGACATGGTAAATAATATCATCAGTTATGTGAAAGAGTTTGCTTAAGAGCGAAGGAGAGTAGAATCTGAAGTTCATGCTTGAAAGACTAGACTTCCAAAAGGAAAAGATAAAAAGATTAAGAAAAAAGAATCATAATCCTGTATCAAAAATTTGAATGTTGCTAAAGACTAGATTGTGTGTGTGTGTGTGTATCCTTGGGCAGTTTTATTTTAAATTTAATGTAATTTTAATTTTTTGAGTAGCTAATACACTCATGTGTTTCAAAAGCCAAAAGACCTTAAAATGTACCTAGTGAAAAGTTCTCCCTCCGTCTCTTTCCCTCATCTGTCAATCTAAGTAAGAGAGTAGATTTTAAATGTTCTCAACACAAAAAGACATGGTAACTATGGGACAGGTTGAATCATGTGGCATTTTATAAATGTATCAAATCAACCGAAATGGGAAGGAAATCCAAAAAAGAGGGGATATATGTATATGCATGTACCATTTTGCTGTACAGTAGAAACTAACACAGCATTGTAAAGCAACTATGTATGCTCCGTTGTTCAGTCACGGCCAACTCTCTATGACCTCATGGACTGTAGAGCCCACCAGGCTCCTCAGTCCATGGAATTTTCCAGGCAAGAATATTGGAGTGGGTTGCCATTTCCTTCTCCAGCAAAGTACTTATACTCTGATTTTAAAAAATCAATTAAAAATAAATAAATAAAAACATTATATACCTTAAACCTGCACAATGTAATGTGTCAATTATATTTCAGTAGACTCTTGAGAGTCCCTTGGACTGCAAGGAGATCCAACCAGTCCATTCTGAAGATCAGCCCTGGGATTTCTTTGGAAGGAATGATGCTGAAGCTGAAACTCCAGTACTTTGGCCACCTCATGCGAAGAGTTGACTCACTGGAAAAGACTCTGATGCTGGGAGGGATTGGGGGTAGGAGGAGAAGGGGATGACAGAGGATGCGATGGCTGGATGGCATCACTGACTCGATGGGCGTGAGTCTGAGTGAACTCCGGGAGTTGGTGATGGACAGGGAGGCCTAGCATGCTGCGATTCAAGGGGTCACAAACAGTCAGACACGACTGAGCGACTGAACTGAACTGAACTGAACTGAAGGCTGGGAAAAGCAGAGAAGCCCACTTTTTTCTTGTCTGATATCTGATAGCACAGAGGAAAGGCAGAATCTGCCAGTGACTCACCGGGCAGGCAGAGGTTATTCATCATCTGCACTCTGAGGTCCAGCCCTGCCTTCCTGTGCAGCTCAAGAGTGGGTTATGGGGTAGGGGTAGTCTCAGGACAAAGCACACTCAGCCTTCCTCAGAGCCAGAAAGAAGAAACTGGCAGTGAAGATGGTTTAATAAACAGGGACCCCCCAAGGGAGCCCCAGACCAGATCCATTATCCACTGGAACCCCAAATACCACTGCTAAATGAATTGGCTGCAATAATGATAATTTCATGCACTTCTTAAAATAATTACTTTATCCAATTCAAGATCTCTTCAAGTGTTTTCCTGCCATCAATCATCAGCACAGGCAAAATCTCAGATGGCCCATGTTTTACTTTATACTTGCTTCCTCCATCCCCTACCCTAGCTAGCCTTCTTGGTGAGCATATAACTTTTCCTTTGTAATTTTATAAACTGAAGAATTAATAGTGTGGGTTCTATTTTTCCATTCTTTCCCTTCTCTGTACAAACAAGCTCACTTCCCCCAGTATTTTTTAATGAAATATTCTATCTAGACCAATCCACACCTTGGTTGTCTTCCTTTGCCTACAGTCTCACTTACTGAGCCTCCCTGGTAGCTCAGATGGTAAAGATTCTGCCTGCAAGGCAGGAGGCCTGGGTTCGATCCCGGGTCCGATCCCGGGTCAGAAAGATTCCCTGGAGGAGGAAACAGTAACCCACTCTAATATACTTGCTGGGACAATCCCATGGACAGAGGAGCCTAGCAGGCTGCAGTCCATGGGGCCTCAAAAAAGTCAGACACATTATAATTACAGGGCTTCTTTGGTGGCCCAGTGGTAAAGAATCTGCCTGCCAGTGCAGGAGAGGTGAGTTTGATCCCTGGGTCTGGAAGATCCCCTGGAGGAGGGCATAGCAACCCACTCCAGTATTCTTGCCTGGAGAATCCCATGGACAGAAGAGCCTGGCAGGCTATAGCCCATGGGGTCACAAAGGGTCAGACACGACTTGACAACTAGACAACATGGTCTCCTATATACGAACCTTCAAGTTGGGGACTTTCAGACTCGAACGTGTGTTCTACCAGTGTCAGGTTGAGTGACACCGCATTTGCCCTCCGTCTGCTATCGCTGACGATCCTTCAGCTCTCCCGTATCCCACCTCTCTCCCTCCTCCTCTTCTTGCTTGTTCACTTGATGCCAGTCCCTGAGTGCCAGCTGCAGTACTGTACTACTGTACTTTTCAAAGTACTGTTCTGTACCAGTAAAAATGCTTTCTTTAATCTTTGCTATCTTCATGTATCATTTGTGTGAAACATATTATAAACCTATGATAGGACAGTTCTACAACATGTAGCTGACTGTGTTAGTTGTGTACCTAGACTAACTTTGTTGGACTTATGAACAAACTGGACTTATGAACACGCTCTTAGAATGGAACTCATTCATATACTGTAGGGGTTACTGGATAGCAGGGGTTCCCAACCTCTGGGATCTAATGCCAGATGATTTGAGGCAGAGCTGATGTAATAACAATAAAGTGCACAATAAAAGTAAATGTGCTTGAATCATCCCAGAACCACCCATGAAAAGCACCCATCCCAAACCTGTCCATGAAAAAATTATCTTCTACAAAACTGGTCCCTGGTGCCAAAAAGATCAGGGATCACTGCTGTATAGGATTATAGCTGTGGTACTCAATGGGGGGCAGAGACTGGGAGACAGGGACATCTTGGGTGTCACAACTGGGCTGAGAGAAGGCTCAGTTCAGTTCAGTTCAGTTCAGTAGAAGGCTACTTGCATATAATGAGTATATCACTCAGTGTCCCACAATATATGACAGATCCCACAACAAAGAACCAAAGAACAGAGACCCCAAATTCAGTAGCCCAAGGTTGACAAACACTGGATTAGAGGAGCAATATTTAGGACACTATAAACGTCTATGATACCCTACGAGACTTGAGGGTGAGTCAGAACAGAAACAGAAACTGAGAAGGGTCATCACTGAACTGTTCTTTAGAATTTCCAGAAGCTCTGGCTTATTTATCTCCCATCACTGTGCATGGGCTCATGTGTGCCCAGTCACTCAGGTGGGTCTGACTCTTTGTGACCCCATGGACCAGAGCCTGCCAGGCTCCTCTGTCAAAGGGATTCTCCAGGCCAGAAGTGGGTTGCCATTTCCTTCTCTAGGGACTCATGTGTAGTTCTAGGCATAAGATTATAAGACATTCTCAAAATGTGTTCTAGCTCCCCATCTGGATGTCCCTCGATGCTAGGTCAATTTCTCATTAAGAGACTTTTGCTAATTCTTAAACTAACTCCTTACTTTGCATTTCTGTAAGTCCACTCAGCACCACAGCTGAAAATAGAAAGATTAGTCAGCATTGCATCCGAAACTAGGAAGATTAGTCAGAAACCAAAAATGAGCATTTCTTAGGTACTTGCTTTGAAGGCGGAGGGCACAGTCACTAATTGCAGTTGCACTCTGAAAGGCATTGTAGCAAGAAGGGCAGCGATGTAGGGGCCCCTAACCGGTTAATGATAACGAAGGTATTAAGGACAGGCAGAGCTCTAGCCTCCCTGGGCAGCTCGGGAGATGGATATTTCTTTCAATTTAACTAAACTTAGGTATGATGGAATGAACTGCATTTTGTGAAGTTGGGGCTGCAGAGAACTGTCCTATTTGTTTTAGAAATCGAATCATTGTTAACTTCATGTTTATTTCAGACCTTACTAGGTAATCAGCAGGCCATGAACAGCAGAAGAGAGCTGGCGGTGCCACAAGGTAGCAGTTGCCCATGTAATACAGGAGGAAAAGGTGTTACATTATAAAGGAAAGAAATTACAATGTATGCAGCTGCTCTCCTAGGGCTTTTGGAAGAAATATGTAAATAGAGCAATGGAGCATAAACATAAGGAGGAAATGGGCAGGTCTAAACGCTGTAAGAGTTAAACACCACTTGTTTAAAAAAACAGAGATGGTCCTTGGAACTTCAGCTCTCAGAGGTGCAAACGGCTTATGTCTGATTCCAGTCCGTGGTAGCAAGACCCTTCTTTACCTTGAATAAACAGGAAATTATAACCAAAGAACACACCATAAGACAGAGTAATGTGATCTGTATCACTCTACGCACTGAACTGCNCGTATAGAAATGTGAGTTGCACCCCATTTGCACTTAAACATGGCTGGATAGAAATGTGGGTTAAACTCTATTCATGGCCAAGAACCAACCAAACTGCTGCCAGCCCTAAGGGGAATTACGACAGTCTTGGGAATATTCTAAATAGATAAAATCATTTTAAAAGTGCACTTTAAAAGCAAAGGCTATGAAAAAGTCTACAAAAGATTTCTAAACTGCAAAGTAGCTTCAGTGAAAGATTCATTGCAAAGAGCTAATACAAAATTAAACAGACAAGTGATACCTTAAAAAAAAGAGAGAGACCACTGACATGACTCATACTGCCTTGTTCCTTCTTCACCTGAGAACTCATTTGTGTTTTACTACTGTATTTGAACTGCTTTTTCACTCTGAAGAGACTATTTAGACTGTTACCACTTATAATAAAACTACCCAGGATACAAATGAACCTCCGCACACTGAAACAGGAAGAAAGGGGGCAGGGCACAACCTTTGAAAGAATGACATGGCCTGAGGACACAACATAAGCTGAAGAGGGGTCCAAGATGCTGGACGGGTCAGCTTCCACCAGACCCTGAGTCTCAGTGTACATTTACCGTAAAGCATCAGCAAGCTAAATGACACACCATAGGCACCAGGACAGTTTCAAGGCTGACCATCAAAGACCAAGAAGTGGACAGTGGTTCAATTCCTGGAAGTATCTGCCCCTTCCCCCAAAATAGTTGGAATAATCCTCCTATTCATTGGCCTATGAAATGACCCAGCCCATAAAAGCTGACCATACCACATTTTGAGGCTGACCTCACCTTTTGTGATGGCACACGTTGGTAGTGAAACCATGCAGAACCCTGTGGGGCTCCTGGGCATGGAAATCTCTCTATCCGCCCTACCCCCCAGGTTCCTGTTTGCAGGGAAGATTCCATCCTCTGTGACCTTCTCTGATTTCCAAAGGGTTGCTCAGCAAGGGAGGAGCAGCCAAGAAACCACCTGAGGCAAGATTAAAGGAACCAGAGAAGCTCTTCCTGAGATCAGATTAGAGAAGTGGAGGCCCTGCACACACCCTAATCTTGTCAGCACCCTCACCTTTGGACTACTACTATACAACTCCTCATCAAATCCTCCAGGTAGGCACACAGCTTTCAAGGGCAGGAGCCTGCTGTGTTCCCTTCAGTCTGGCAAAGCCATAAGCTATTATTTTCCACTTCTCCCAAAGCTCTGTCTCAGAGACCCGATCAGCACTGATGCCCCGAGGATGAGTTTTTGGCCTCAGAAGCAAAAGGATGACATTCCGGATTGGTGGCCAGAAAGGGCTCACAGAATAGCAACTGATCTTTTACAAGCCGTTATCAAAAAAACACAGAATAAGATGAGGTGCCACAAGCTTGCCTGAAGCCATGACTATGGCTGAGCACTTTGAAAGGATCCCAGAGCAGGACTGAAAACAGAAAGCTGCAAATTTAATAACTTCACAGCTACAGCAGCTCCAGAGCCAGAGACCTAAAACCACATCTAGGCTTCCCCCATTATACACTCTGAGAGGTCCATTATCAAAACACTGGCCCAGAAATTGATGTCTCAATTATAATCAACAGGGGTACAGGAACAGAGATTATCCTCAAAGGCCCTGTGCAAATTCTTCAGCATCAACTTCAGTGTCCCTGCATGGGCCCCTTCCAAAGTTTATAGGATTCTAAGGGATTTCCTGGTAAAAAACAAAAACAAAACTATCTTGTTCCCATAAACAGCCAATGGTAAACTAAAATGAAAATTAATGGGGTCATTCAACATTGCCAGTAATATTTATTGTTTGTTCTGGCTAAAATGAGGAGAAGGCAATTGCACCCCACTCCAGTACTCTTGCCTGGAAAATCCCATGGATGGAGGAGCCTGGTAGGCTGTAGCCCATGGGGTTGCTAAAAGTTGGACACAACTGAGTGACTTCACTTTCACTTTTCACTTTCATGCACTGGAGAAGGAAATGGCAACCCATTCCAGTGTTCTTGCCTGGAGAATCCCAGGGATGAGGGAGCCTGGCGGGCTGCCGTCTACGGGGTCGCACAGAGTTGGACATGACTGAAGTGACTTAGCTGCAGCAGCAGGTGGCTAAAATCTGACAAGATATTTGAAATGATTTAATAACTTTATGATCAGAAAAATTGGCAAAAAAATAACTCCTCATTGCTGGAATTTTGCCATCTTGATGTAACATGTAACATTGACAATAGTCTGCTCCTGAGTCAGAAAAATTAAGATAGGTAAACAGTGGCTGTTGAGAAGCCTGAGATGGCTTATTGGGTTCCTCCAGGCTGCCTGGAAAACCTCATTTTTCTTTTTTCTTTTTGAATTCCTTTACTTACCTGGGCTTCCCAGGTAGCACTAGTGGTAAAGAACCAGCCTGCCAATGCAGGAGACATAAGAGATAGTTTCAGTCCCTGTGTTGGGAAGATCCCCTGGAGGAGGAAACGTCAACCCCACTCCAGTATTCTTGTTTGGAGAATCCCGTGAACAGAGGAGCCTGGCAGGCTACAGTCCATAGGGTCGCAAAGAGTTGGACATAATTGAAATGACTTAGCATGGCAGCACTCACTTACCTAGTGCACTTTAAAAAAAAAAAAAAAAAAAAAAAGCTATTTTTGTCTCTAGAGAGAGAACTCAGATCTCTCCCTCTGGACCCTTGAATACTTGCAGCTGGACTTCATTCAACTGCCACTGAGTGTGGGCTATCCATATGCTCCTGGAATTGTATGTATGCTTTCTGGAGGAGTAAAGCATTCCTTTGCTGCAAGGCTGATGCCCTTACCATGGCAAAGAAACTGTTAGAGAACCTGTTCCTTATGGATCGAGGCAATCCCTTCACTGGGCAAACCATGTGAGTCTTCACAAAAACCTCACCAACTTCTTGGGATTCTTGGTCATTAGGGACCCTTGGTCATTAGGGACCCTTGGTCATTAGGCAAGTCTGAGAAAAATAATGGATAAATTGAATTCAAGCAGAACAAGGGTGAATAGCATGGGACTAAATGAACTGAGGAGGATGATTATAATCTTTTTCACTTCGTGTTGCTGGTTCTTAAAATTATTTTCCATATATAAAGAAATCTTTTCTCTTAAGCTGTCGACATTTTGGTAAGAAATGTCTTTGTGAAAAATGATGAAACCTTTACTTTTTCTCCCTACTTGATCCTTCCAGAACTCAGACTCTCAGTGAGCATTCTTGTTTTCATACTCATTGTTGAACAAATTAGTTTTCCCATGTAGGGGGAAAAAATGGGGAGTATTATAAAGAGAAAAATTGTTTTCACTTTTGTAGAAACTAGATTCTAGTCTTATTATCTTTGTTTTTTTTATATCAGCAAACTGGACTGGATCCTGCATTCTCCTAGTTTCCTCAAATATTTGGCCATGACTCTCCAGCTAACATTCCCAATTGTCTCCCACCCTTTGGATTTGGAATCACTTAGAACAAAGACTGCCCTTAAGTCTCCTTGGAAGGGACTGTGCCAGCTCCCCCTGACTATGCAGGGGGCGATCCAACTTCAGAGATTTGAGTCTTGGGTACACATCTCACAGCGGACGAAGGCTCCACATGACACCTGGTCTTGTACGAACACTGGAGACTTCCAGGTCAAACTGACAAACAGAAGTCTAGCTCATATCAATGCTGAATGTTTACATCAAAGACAATATCAAGGTATCGTTCTTCAACTAAGAACCCTTTCTATTTTTTCCATTACTCTGGCATTGACCTAGAAAGACAACACAATCGTCTCTATCGCTCAGGCCACTGCTAAGGGAAAGGGTGGACGGGAATTACCTCTAGAGTTCAGGATGACTCTAATTCAGCCTAGGAGAAAGTCTACAACTGACTCCTGGCTTAAATGACTGAACACAGTGATTCCTGTAAACAAATCCATTCCCTGAATAGGAGTAGATACAAAAAGGAATATGATCAGAAACCTCTCCTTAATTCTTATAGACATTGCAGATTCTATGGCTAAGGTATTGGTTGTCCAGCAAAGATCCTCAGACTCTCTGGCCATGGGTGTTCTTGATAATAGAATAGATCTTAAATATCTTTTTGAGTACTTGCATGATAAAACCTTTGCCTGTTCCTTCCTCCCCTAAAGATGTCTTGGTCTAAAAAGAATCCTTTCTTTCATTTTGCTGGTAGCTCCCTCCCTTCTTTCTATAAAAACTTTCCATTTTGTACAGCCCCTCACAGCACTCTTCCGTCGGCTGGATGGGCTTCCCGGGGGCTCAGTGGTGAAGAATCTGCCTGCCAATGCAGGAGATGCGAGTTCGATCCCTGAATTGGGAAAATCCCCTGGAGAAGGAAATACCCACTCCAGTATTCTTGCCTGGGAAATCTCATGGACAGAGGAGCCTGGTGGCTGGCGGGCTACAGTCCATGGGGTCAAAAAGAGTTGGACACAACTTAGTGATTAAACAACAACAACAATGCTGTCTGATTCATGAATTGCTGAACAAAGCCAACTAAGTGTTCAAACTTACTTGGTTGAATTTTATATTTTTTATACCCTCATAACATCATTTGAGCATAGTTATCTTCCAAAGGCCACACTTCCAAACACCATTATATTAGGGGTTAGGGTTTAACCCATGAATTTTTGCAGACATCAACATCAGTCCGTGACACCTGCCAACTATTAACTTCAGAGATCTTAACCTTCAAAAACCCACCAAGATTGGTTTCTGATTTCAACAAACTCTCTGATTGTTGGTTGCTTAACATTTAAGGTTCCTAGGTATACTGAATTTTCTCTTAATTCCTGCTCTTCTTTTTAATTATTAGTTTACTCCTTCTTATTTAACTGTCTGATTTTGCCTTACTGTAGTCTCTTCACCCATGAGAAACTGTCATTTACCTAAACTATCTACTACCTTTGGAGAAGGCACTGGCACCCCACTCCAGTACTCTTGCCTGGAAAATCCCATGGGCGGAGGAGCCTGGTGGGCTGCAGTCCATGGGGTTGCCAAGAGTCGGACACGATGGAGCGACTTCACTTTCACTTTTCACTTTCGTGCATTGGAGAAGGAAATGGCAACCCACTCCAGTGTTCTTGCCTGGAGAATTCCAGGGACATCGGGGCCTGGTGGGCTGCTGTCTCTGGGGTCGCACAGAGTTGAACACGACTGAAGCAACTTAGTAGCAGCAGCATCTACTACCTCCGGCATGCTAAATTAAGAATAATTCTCTTTTAATAAATGAAAATCCATTATCAGCTATACTTACTCTTCCTTTACATGTGGAACTATAACACAAAACATCTTAGGGTAAATTTCAACATATTTATTTAAACCTAGGTTTCTCAACACAAGCCCCTTAAAGTGTAGAGCTGCCATCTTGAGGTTTCAGCTGTTTTCCATGAGGAGTCCTCAACCTTTTATTGGTGAGGAAGTGCTCTCAACTGACCCATTGTGTTATGGATCAGAGCAGTGGAGGAGGCTGTGGAGGTGTGACAAAGCCAGAACAGTGGGTGCGGAGTCTCGGCTGCCAGCTTGGAAGTCTCTCAGGTGAAGCTCGAGCATTGCCACCTGTTTGTTGGGGTTCCAGCCATAGATGTTTGAGTTCCCTCAATCATATGTTGAAATCCTAATCCCCAGTGGGATTTGTAGGTGGGACCTTTGGGAGGTACCAGGTCATGAGGGTGGAGCCTTCATGAATGGGATTAGTGCCCTTGGAAAGGAGATCCCAGAGAGATCTCTCACCCCTTCCACCACATGAGGGCTCAGTGAGAAGCTAGCCCTCTAAAAACAGGAAGAGGGCACACCACACATACCACATCTGCTGGGTGCTTGAGTCCTGGACTTTCCAGCCTCCAAAACCATGAGAAATAAGGTTTATTTATAAGTCACCCAGTTCACAGTATTTTGTTACAGCAGCCTGAATGGACTAAGACATAATATTGGTACTGGGATGTTGGGGTGGCCCTGTAACTAACACCTACAAGTGTGGAAGCAGCATTGGACCCAGAGAATGAGTAGAGGCTGGAGGCATTTTGAGGTGCATGCAGGAAAAACCCTACACTGCCATGAATGGACCACTAAGGGAAAGTTGGTGAAAATTCGAGAGAGGAGAGAGGAGAGCTCTAGAGAAAGCCCCAGTGTTTTTAGAGCAAACCCAGTCCTGAGCAGATTTTCTGGTAGGCGTATGTACCCCGAGAGCCCAGAAATGAAAGGGGAAGGCTATTGAGAATCTTAGGGAATACCTAAGTAATCTTAACAAATGTTTGGTAGGCATATGACAGTGAAGATCACTGTGATGGGGTCCAGGTGGGAATGAGGGATGCATTATTGGACAATGGAGGGAAGGCCATCCTCATTATACAGTGGCAAAGACCACGGCTGAGTTACGCTTGTGTTCTCGTAGTCAGTAGGAGGTGGAACCTGTGAGTGATGAAACTGGATATCTGGCTGCGGAAATTTCCAGGCCCTGTTTTTGAAGGTGTGAGTTGGCTTCTGCTAACTGCTTTCAGAAAGTGAGAGAAGAGAGAAATGGCTTAAAGATGGAATTGTTAATGGGACGAGAAGGGGACTTTAAAATTTTGAAAAAAATTCTCAGTCTGTTTGTGTATTAAAAATGAGAAAGCCTACTTGGGAGAGAACATGAAACATGTGGTCAAATTTACTCAGGGGAGTAGGAAGGATAGATCAGGCCAGAAGTCCAGGGCTATTCATCAAGGCAATGAGAACACTAGCCAGTGACCTACACAAAAGGCAGGACCTAGCGAGACAATGGGAGAATGACCCTGAGAGCATTTCAGAGAGCATCAGGGTCACTCCTTTCATCACAGGCCAGAGTTCCAGGGTCTGTGAAGTGGAGCGATTTCAAAGGAGCCCCTGTTGCCCACTGTGCCACACAGCCTCACATCATGGTCTCTGCTTCCCATATGTCCCCACGTTCCTGGGCAGCCCTTGATGCATGTGGTGAGCCCCTGTGAAGACAGCCGTAAAGCTGTGAGAACATGGGTCCTTCCACCTAGATTTCCAAGGATGGAGCTTCTGAGCCCCCAAGATCCAGGTGGAGGGTGACCCTGGGGGCAGGAACAAGTGGAACCATGTGGGCTGAGCTGCCTCCCAATTCCAGACTGGCAGAAACAATTCCAGTCCCACAGAGCTGCAGTATGGGCTGTGCCCAACAGAGCCAAGGGGGCCCGACCCCTTCCAGTGTGTCTGGAAGGTGGAAACTCTGTCCCAGGGTCAGGAGGAAAGAGCTATCAAAGATTATTCTTGAGCCTTAACATTCTGGACTTGTTGTGGGGGATCTGTTACTCTTTTCTTTTTTCCCATTTTTCTCCTTGCAGGTGGGAATGTCTATATATGCCTGTCACACCATTGTATTTTGGAGGCATATAACTTGTTTGATTTCACAGGTTCACACAGGAGAGGAATTTTCCTTATGATGAGTCATTCTTGAGTCTCACCCATGTCTAATTCAGATGATATTTAGATGGGACTTTGGCTCAGACCATAAAGAATCTGCCTGCAATGCAGGAGACCTGGGTTTGATTGCTGGGTTGGGAAGATCCCCCAGAGAAGGGAATGGCTACCTACTCCAGTATTCTTGCCTGGAGAATCCCATGAACAGAGGATCCTGGTGGGCTATAGTCCATGGGGACACAAAAGAGTTGGATACAACTGAGTGACTAACATTTTCACTTTTTTTCCCCCTCTTTGGACTTAGACTTTTGAATTGACATGTGAGAAGAGCATGAATTTGGGGGAACCGGGGTGGGATGCAAGAAATCTACTGCTTCTGTCCGTCTCCTCAATTAACATGTTGAAATTTAATCCCCAACATGAGAGTATTAGGAGATGGGCCCTTTGGAGGTGATTAAGTCATATGGGGGGGGGGGGCAGTCCTCATGAATGTGATTCATGCCCTTATAAAAGAGACCCCAGAAAGAGCCCTCTTGCCTCTACTGCCTTGTGAGGTTACAGCAAGAAGATCTTGTATGAGAAAGTGGACTCACACCAGACAGAACTGGTTGGTACCATTTTGGACTTCTGGCCTCCTAATAAGCCACCTAATCTATGGTAGTGTGCTGTAGCGGCCTGAAAGGACTAAGACAACACCCAGTAAACATGTCAGGTTCTTATGTGTCTTCAGGATTCCAAGAGAAGAGTCCACAGCATTTGTCCACAGAATAATCAAGTATGAGGAAGGGAATGACAAGGCATGTATACCGGGGAAACGCAGAGGAGATGGAGACCAACCCTGATCTCAGTAATTCTGAACGTCCCCACTCTTTCTCATGCATTAACAGTCTCTTACTCTTTCAGGACACATCTGTTTTTCAGGCAAGGCTTCAGCTCATGTGTACAGAAAGACACTTGTGTACACAGATGAGATAAGGGCCCCAAAACCTCCAACATCCACATGTGCCCAGGTGTCAGGGTTTTAATGGAGAGTCACTGAAGAGCACACTTAAAATGTCACATTTCATACAATTTCCCCCCCATCCAAAGACATTGAAAACTTGGCTGGATTTATTTGCAGAAGTGAAATTACTCTCAAAGAGACTTAGCTCACCTTTCCATGGCAACCACAACAAATTTGGAATTTCAAGGATATGAAACTGCAGATTGCCTTTCAAAAAAAATATCCTATTAAGGCTGACGGAGGCCTCAGAAACCAGGACATTCTCATAACCATTAGTTTTGCACAGGTTGAGCCTCCAAATTTGGTTTGGTATCAAACACTTCTGAATGTGGGTTCAGAGCAGAAAGAGGTTTTCATGTAGCTCTGAGCAATGTCTCTTTCGGGACAAGTGGGAAAAGCTGTCAGAAGTCCCATCGAAGGGTATTTCACATCCTATATTTGCTATAAATCTGGAAGTATAGAGGGTGAGGGGTCTTCATCAGAGGATTTGGTTCTCCTAGACTCTCACTCATAGGACAATCCTATCATCCTTGTCACAATTCATTTGGAAAATCTCTTTGTAGACACAGTGGGTTCACAATCACCTATAAAACAAAATCATGGTGCAGTAAACTCTGCCAGTGCCCTTCATGTGTCAGCACGACTGCTCAGACGTCATTAACACAATCAAATCCATCCCCACACCTTAGGTCATTGCTTGGGTTTCCCCCGCTAATGCATTCCTGCAGTGCCTGCCTTTCATGTTGACTTTGCTCAGAATAAAAACGACTGGGTATCCCCACTCTGTATATTCTGAAATGAAAAAGAATCAATTAGACCAACCATATTTCCATCAAGGGGGCTACTGCTGTTCCCCAAACAGCTTAAGCTGTCTTCTCATAGTTTATGATGTCAGCAGGATCTCCTGACTGAAATACAGCCTTGAAATCTCACTCCACCTCCCTTCTCTAGCCCTCTGTCTGCAGTATATATTATTCTTGTAGTTTTCAGAGACAGCTGTGTGAATTAATGAACTGATGTGAGAATCAGAGTTGGCCTGGAGCCCCATTTAAAAGTCATGTCGATGACCTCATAAAAACAGCAAAGAATGCTTCCAGCTTGCTTGTAAAATAAATCCATTTCTTAATAACTTGGAATGCCCACCTAATTCAGCACATATTTTAACTCCAAATGATTATTTCATAAGAGAATGAAAATTTCCCATGAAAAAGACATTAAGCCAACCCAGGCAACTATAAACTTTAACTGATATTTCACAGTATGTACTGGTTTGCCCTCTGGGGAGTGTAGAATATCCTTCTTGCACCTGCATTTTAACGCCAGAGTTATAGTATTTCAACCATTAAACATTTTTCATTAAAGCACTTCATATAGAATTAGTCTAATCTGATTTTAACAAAAGTATTCTATATTTAGTTTTTCACACTGTATTAGTCCAAACCGTTAGAACTAGAAAGGCTGGGGCTTTTGTTCACTGGAAGAAGCAAAAGGGTGGTCTGCACTCCCTCACTTCAAAGATGGCCCTTGCTGTGTCTGCTGTCCTTTGAAACAAACACAGCATTTCTAAGCTGAGTCACTCCTGGGCCAATCTCAGGTTCTAGAGAAATGGAGACACAGGGTCTTAGAGCATAACTGGTCTGCAGGGTCTTCTCCTTTCCTTGTGAAGAGTCGTTAAACCTCACCGAGCGGCTCCTGGGAAGCAGGGAAGGAGGCAGAATATTTTTGCTAGGTTAAAATGGAGAAAATGTGCAAACATTTGCATCTTACAGTTGGGGTTTTATAGCTGTTATCTTGCCGGCAATCTTGAGTGAACAGCTGCAGGATTTTAGGATGTGTGATTTGAACAGCAAGGAAAGGGCCCTTTTGAAAGGCTGCAAGTTAGAATCAGACAGGAGCAGTATAGGGGCTCGCTTGGAATCAGAGGCTAAGCAATAATTTCAGGATTTTCCCCTGAAAGCCTAAGCTCTATTTTTTGTCACTCAGAGTATTAATTCCTCAGGATTGAGAACTCCTAAAGTATTAATAAATAGACTCAGCCCTTTTGGAGCAATGGTTCTACTTTGTTTTCAAATGAACAAGTCAAATGTTTTTTTCAGACTTAGTGTCTCTGGGTGTGCTTAATATTACTTCTTTTATTGATGTTTCAATGTGGTGTGCAATCAAGTTTAACATGCTGTATGACAGGAGGGGAAGGGGACAACAGAGGATGAGATGGTTGGATGGCATCCCTGACTCAAAGGACATGAGTTTGAGCAAACTCCAGGAGATGGTGAAGGACAGGGAAGCCTGGTGTGCTGCAGTCCATGGGGTCACAAAGAGTCGGACACGACTGAGCATCTGAACAACAACGAAATGACCGTTTATAGGTAACTCTGCCAGACAGACACTGCTCTGCTCGACTTTAGCAAAAAATGATCCAAGTGTATTCAACAAACATCAGCTACAGCTACTTGCTTGTATTATAAACAGAAACCTCAGTGATAAAAAGTTTCTCATTGGGCTTATTCAAATATTAAATCTTTAAACTCAGTTCCGATGAGATGGACATGCAACAGAGACCCCCAGGACCCTCTTCTTGGTTTGGTAAGTGTGACATGTGAGGGGAAAGCATGCAAACATGCCCGCATTTGACCTACAGCATGGCAAGTTCATACCGACCAGTCCATCTGTTCTACAGCCTCTCCCACTGTCCTCTGAAGTGGGGGCCAGCCGCAAAGGTGAGCTCCCGGGGAGAAGGGAGGCAGTACAGAGTAAAAGCTGAAAGGCAGGGCCCATCGCAGGAGTCCTAGGTTAACTGAAGCGGGGAACCAAAGGCCACCAAAGTGGGAGACCTCTTGCCCACCTGGTAGGGAAATTCAATTTTATTTTTCTTTGAAGAAGTAGTCTGGGACTTCCAACTCCCAATGCAGGAGGCCTGGGTTCGATCCCTGTTTAGGTAACTAGATTCCATATGCTGCAACTAAGATCCGGTGCAGCCAAATAAATAATTAAAAAGAAAGAAAGAAAGAAAGAGTCTGCATGCTGTTCTCAACAGAATATTCCTGTATCATTGCTGTGAACCACTGTAACAGGTTCTGGAAAATCACTTCCTGTCCGCACCTTATCTGGCAGAGTGGGCGTGGCTACCTGGGTGGGTGTGGCTATGAAGGCCCCTGGCTTGCCTCAAAGGAGCACGAGGTCAGGAAAGAAATACTAAAACTCTGACCTTGGCTGGGAGAGATGATCCAAGCCAGAGAATCCTCATCTGGCAAATGGACTCATAAGGCTTTGTCCTGTAGTGACATTTATGTGACAATAAGCAAGGAAACACCTGGTATAGAGTAGACACTCTAGGAGTATTTTATTAGTTACATTATCATCCGTGGCTGCAGCAGTAGGAATGAAAGCCAAGTCCAAGCTTGTGAGTCAAACCAAATGGCTGACTGGGCAGATGAGTGGCAGTGTGCGTGAGCTGCACGCCTGGAGTTACATATTCCAAGCAGGAGGAAGTGCTGCTGTGTTCCTGGAATTAACAACTTCAGCCTGCCGATAGGGCTTCCCAGGTGGCTCCAGTGGTAAGGAACCCGCCTGCCAATGCAAGAGACATAAGATAGGAGGGTTTGACCCCTGGGTCAAGAGGATCCCCTGGAGGAGGGCATGGCAACCCTCTCCAGTATGCTTGCCTGGAGAATCCCATGGACAGAAGAGCCTGGCAGTCTACAGTCCACGGGATCGCAAAGAGCTGGACATGCGTGCACACAGCCTGCTGATAAGAACTGAGAGACTCAGTACCTTATTCTAAGTATAAGCAGTTCCAAGGCAGAGGTGCAAGAGGGCAAACAAAACCACTTTTCAGGCCTTTGCTCACGGGTGCTTCTTAACATCCTGTTGATCAAAGCAAGTCACTGGGTGAACCCAAATATAAGGGGTGGTTAAAAAAAAATACTTTGTGTTAGGTGATCTTGTAGTAGCTGAAATTTGAAAAAGATAGGTGAGGGTAAGTAGGAAATTAAAATGCATCCCCTATTTTAGCATCCACACAAAACTATGATTAATAATGATGTCATTACAGTATTATTCCCAGAGAGACAAAAAAAAAAAACATTTTATTTTTTCAAACTTGAGAGCAAACAAAAAATACAGTTATGAAGGTTAAGAAAATCTCGTCAAACTGAATTAGAAACATTTTTCTGTGTCAATAAATATTCTTAAATGATTTGTTTTTGCTGTCTGTATGTTACTATATCATAGAGATGGGCTGTATTTTATTAATCATTCCACTATTGTTTAACATTTAGTTTGTGTATACAGTAGTTGGCTAAAATAAAAATGATAAAAACGACACTTCCTTAGCCTGGGAAGCATGTGGGAATATGCCAAATGGGCAGGTTGTACAGCAGACAGGAACTGAAAATCCAGGTTTGAAAAAAAAATTGTAATAAACTTTGGATATATTCTCAGGAAATCTGCAGAAGAGGAATTTGCTATCTTTAAAGTTGTAGTAAAATTTATTTTGGATATAAAGAAACAACAAAAAATTGTGGTGACGTATAATGTCAACATCAGTTCAGTTCAGTTCAGTCGCTCAGTCATGTCCGACTCTTTGCTACCCCATGAATTGCAGCACGCCAGGCCTCCCTGTCCATCACCAACACCAGGAGTTTACTCATATATCAACCTAATTTTGTAGCATTTTGCTTTAAGTGTATTGCCCTCCTAAGCAATAGAAAAGTACTAAAAGCTACAAATTTTAATGCCTGGATGATGTTTCCAAGTGGTTTTCTAATGGCTATGCCATCAAATCGGGGGAAATTTTATGCTATTAATAGTCAGGGCTTTCTAGGTGGCTCAGTGGTACAGAATCCACCTGCCAGTGCGAGAGATGTGGGTTTGATCCCTGTGTCAGGGACATCCTCTGAATTAGAAATGGCAACCTACTCCACTATTCTGGCCTAGGAAACCCCATGGATAGAGAAGCCTGGGGGGCTACAGTCCATGGGGTCTCAAAAGAGTCAGACACAACTTAGCAACTACAACAAACAACAATAGATAGTTGGTCAGTTATTTTAAATGGTTAATGGAGTTTTCCTTTGTCAAAAATAGTTACAGCCCTACAAACCCATAAAATCTCTTTTAAAAAGTTGAGATATAAATGTCATATTAGTTTTACGTGTACCACATAATGATTTTGATATATGTATATGTCATGACAGGCGTGTGCGCATGCTCAGTTGCGTCCGACTCTTTGCCTACCAGGCTCCTCTGTCCAAGGAAATTTCCAGGCAAGGCTATTGGAGTGGGTTGCCATTTCCTCCTCCATGGGATCTTCTCTATCCAGGGATTAAACCCGCGTGTCTTGCTTCTCTTGCATTGGCTGGTGGATTCTTTACCACAGCACCACCCGGGCAAGTCCATATATCATGGCATGATCACCACAATAATCTAGGTAACATCCAATAGATACCTCTATTTTTAGTAGAATATTGTCTTTCAAAATTTGAGTACATCCTGGGAGGAGAACAGTTTAGAGCAATTTTCAGTCATTTACAAGTTAATGTGATTGTCGGGTCATTTTGAAACAGTTAATATTGAAAACTGTATTAAAACCTAAGAATTTACTGAAAGGAGATGAAGGTCTGTTTTGGAACTAATTATTGACTAGATATTCTTCATTGAAAGTGAAAGTCACTCAGTCGTGTTCAACTCTGTGACCCCATGGACGTGGGATTCTCTAGGCCAGAATACTAGAGTGGGTAGTCATTCCCTTCTCCTATAGATTTTCCCAGCCCAGGGATCGAACCCAGGTCTCCCACACTGTGGATTCTTTACCAACTGAGCCACCAGGGAAGCCTGATAATAACACTGAGGCTGGTTAAAAAGTGAGCACATGGAAGCCAGTGCCTGTAAGGGATGCTTTTATGGGTTCTGCTTTTTTCTTCTTAAGAATTGTGTGCACATAGTTATTCACTCTGGCCACTAGATGGTGCTTTTGTGCACAGTAGCTCTTGGCTTTGCAACCTTTACTCCTTCTCTCCCAAGAAGTGACTTAGAAATTCAAGTACACCTCTGCATTAACTAATTAGCCTTTTATTAACATTTTAACTTTAATCATGTATAAAAATGATAAAATACATTTGTGTCAAATATGTTAAATCAGAAAAAATTCAAATAAGCAATTTACCCATACCTTCTCTGTATAATAATATAGGATGAAAATTCTTTCCAAACAAAAAGGTGCATTCAACTTCTGCTTCTGCAAACTGATTGATCTGCTTAAAACAGTGCAATTCATCTAGAAGAACAATTTAGGAAGGGTCTTGGCTGAAATTAATGTATTGAAAGTTTAGTTCTTTAGATGTAAATAAAGAACTGTGGGTTACCACCTCACAACACAACTTTTTGACTGAAAATCTGACTGATTTACTTCTCCTTTTTGCACCTAAGTTTTTGGGTCTAATTCTCTGAAGAAAACTTGGGTTAGTGTTAAGCATCCCCCGAGTGAGGATTTTGCTGCTCTCATAAGTCCCACCTCCTCTGCCCCTTCTTTTCAAGAACATCAACACACAAGCTTTAATTGGAAACTGAAACCGCTGTTAGGCAGTCAGTAGAATGAATGGAAAGCACAGTCATTTCCTAGCAGTGTTGACATTCAACTGTAACATTATCATGACGGTTCATGCGGCATTCTTCACATGGATGCTTTCCAAGAATATACAAATTAGATGAGGTTAGTGACAAAAATAACACGCCAGACACCTTGAAGCTCTGTAAAGGCTTTGATCATTCACTAATTAACTAATAAGATACCTCTTCGGTAGAAAGACAACTGAAATAATAGCCTAAATTCGCAAAAATTGATAGGACAAAGAGACTAGCTCTGTGGTTCTCCTAAGACTCTCTACTGTATCCTTTTTCCCTTGTGCTGAAAAAAAAATCTCTGTGGTATCTCTGCTGAGTTTATCCTCAAATTCTTAGAATCTTCCATCTGATTCCAATAATGTATTGTCAAGACAACTGTTAATTCATGATGGTTCTTTTTACTCAGAGACCCACGAAACAGGAAAAACTAGGTAACATCAACCAGAAGAAATTCTCTGAAGAGTGCAAGGGTTTTGTGAGGGAAAGTCAAAAGTATTATTGGCAATGTTGTTGTGCAATCACTCAGTCGTGTCCCACGCTTTGCCACCTCATGGTCTGCAGCACGTCAGACTCCTCTGTCCTCCACTATCTCCAGGAGTTTGCTCAAATTCATGTCCACTGAGTCAGTGATGCTATCTAACCATCTCATCCTCTGTCACCCACTTCTCCTCCTGCCATCAGTCTTTCCCAGCATCAGGGTCTTTTCCAATGAATCGGCTCTTCGCATCAGGCAGTCAAAGTATTGGAGCTTCAGCTTTAGCATCAGTCCTTCCAGTGAATATTCAGGGTTGATTTTCTTTAGGATTGACTGGTTTCATCGCCTTGCTCTCCAAGGGACTCTCAAGGGTCTTCTCCAGCACCACAAAATATCGGTAATATGATACAAACAATCAGATTTAGCACAAATAAGCTGCTATGAACAGATATAAGCACAGCTGATGAGTCAGAGTATGGAGAGGACAGGGAGGGTCTGACACCACACTTATCTGCAGACATCAGCCCCCCATGAGCAAAGCTTTATCACTCACCTTGCTCTGACATAACCATAATTTACACTCCCTCCTCTCTCAACATAGAGTAAAACCAGTGGCCATGTACCTGCTTGTGATCCAGCTAAGAAGGGGAAAATAAGGAAATTTTAGAAAGTCTTCCTGATTCCCCAGTGGGGGTACTCTCTGTCAAGTATACATCTTTATAGCAACATATATGTCCACAAACACGTACCTGTTGCTGCATGACTACAAAACCAGCTGTGCCTTACCTTGGGTGTGGGCTTTTTGGGCATCTTAATGGATTTCTGGGGGGTTTTGTATCTTATTTGACTGGAAGCTCCCGGTTGACAAAGGAGGTAACCCACTTCTGTATAACTTTGCATTTATTTGATAAACCCATGCTCAGTCAGTCACTCCTCACCAAATGAATACCAAAAAACAACAAAAAAACCCTCACTGCTGCTTTTAGCATATTCATCAGTGAGCAATCGGTCACACATGATTGCCTTAGCTAGAGAAAGAGGAAAACGTTGCTTTTTTTTTTTTTTCTCTCACTGGGGTCCTGATATCCCTCCAGGTTTTCATTCTAATCCGATGGATGGAAGCTGAAATAGATGAGCAAGAGCCGTATAACATTTCTTCCAATCGTGGAATCCTATGAAAATTAATTTGTTATAATAACGAGATACTGATATCAGGAGTTCATTAGCATTGTGTTTATAATATGGCATTGATCTTATCGATTTGTATATTTTATATTTGGCTGTGCTGGGTCTTCATTGCTGTACACAAGCTTCTTCCAGTTGCAGTGAGCAGGGGCTACTCTCTAGCTGCAGTGCTCAGGCTCCTCATTGTAGTGGCTTCTCTTGTTGCAGACCACAGGCTCTAGGTGTGTGAGCTCAGTATTTGTGTGCAGGGGCCTAGTTGCTCAGAGGCATAAGGAATCTTCCCAGACCAGGGATCAAATCCGTGTCCCCTGCATTGGCAGGCGGATTCTCAGCCATTGTACCACCAGGGAAATCCCAATAGTATTCTTGAATGAATAAAATCAACGGACAGTATTTACAAGTACGTCTGCATTATTTAAAAAGAAAGTGTCGTGAAAAAAATGCTAAAATATCCATCAACCTAGTTAATTAGCTGAAATACAAGATTAATTCAGCAGGGCAGGGAAGGAAGAGGAGAGCAACAGATCCCTTGAGGGTGTTACCATGATCAAGTTCTATGAAGTATTTCATGTGCTTAGGACAGGGCAGAACATATTACTTTGATGTAATTTCCTCCATGATCTACCAGTGAAAAATAAAGCTAACCTCCATGCTCTATAGGCGTATGTTTCATTTAAAACCCTATCTCTGTCTACATTACTTGGTAATTTGTTTTTCTTTCTAACATTCATTATACCTGCAGAAACCAAAATTGATCTCATTGCCCGAAGGATAATATTTTTACTACTTTTGATCATTTCTAATAATGGTAAGAGAAATAGTTGCACAGTTACCTATGTACATGAAAGTATATATCTTAAAATATTATTCTATATAAGTGGCAATATTCAGCAAAGGCAGAACTATAATTTGCATTTTGATTGAAAAAAATTGAAGCTGTTGATCTGAATGTCCTCAAAATCATTCCAACCCTCTCTCCCCAGAGCCCTGAGTTTCTGCTTACACCCATCAACTTCCACTCCCCGGGGAGGGTTCCACCTCACTGTAGATTCCATTCCTTCCTTCTTTCTCCTGCCCCATCAGTTATTTCCTCTCTTAGATGTAGCTTCAACCTCTTCCTTCTCATATTTTTCCTGTCTCAGATGAACAATATCAAGTTTTTCTAAAATAACAACCATTTTCCTTAAACCAACATCCCTCTCTAGGTACAAATCCATCTATTTCTTCATTCTTATGGCCAAAGTTCTGAAAACAGATGGAATTTGCTGTCATGTCTTTACCTTCCACTTACTCTGTCAACTGCCCTAGACTTCCATTCAACATCACTGTGCTGAAATCATTCACATCAAGGCCACCATCGACCTGCTAAATCACAAATTAATTCAACTCTTTTCAGTTCTCATCTTGACCCTGTTGACAGTTCTTCTTGAACTTTCACATTCCTTGGCTTCATAGTCATCATACTATTGGTACACACACTTCTCAGGCCACTGCTCAAACACACATACACAAACACAATATTCTTTTTTACTTAAAATGAGAGAATTGTTTTTTCAAGTATAGAACAATGTAAAGTATAATTTAACAAGCTCACAACTCAGAATTAATATCTATTAACACTGTGTGATATTCACTATCAGATTCGTTTTTTCCCCCTAATTATACCTTAGGCAAATTAAATAAGTAATAATAATCCTATATTACCCTTTAAAAACAAAAATAAATTATTGCATTTCAGATAAAGCTAAAGCTTCTTTAATCCATCACCTTTATTCAATCATATTTCCTTTTCTGCCCTCCTTCTCAGCCATTAACATGAAATCAGTGTACAGCTTTCCAGTTCATTACAATTTTTTACTTACACACATATGTCATATGTTATTTGGTTCTATGTTTTTAAAATTTAGATAAATGATCACGTTAAAATTTTCACTTTTGGGACGGTGACATTATTTTCAGGTCAGTCTATGCTGCTATAGAAAAATCAAATTCAGACCATTTAATTATGTTAGTATGTTACATTAGTACATGTATTCAAATGACTCTATGTCATTTGACATATTCAATTTCTTAAAAATGAATTGATTGTTTCTGATTCTTTGCTCCTGCGAAGAAGGCTGTAATGAATCTCAGCCAGTGCCTCTTACTCACACATGACGCACTTTCTCCGCTCTATAAACCTGGAAGCATAGCATTCATTTCCAGGTCTTCTCAAGTGCTGCTTCAATTAGATGTGCGGCTCACCCCACTTACAAAATTATCTTTCTGTAAGACCTAACCTTGTGATCTCCTGCTTGAAACCTTCAACTGGCTCCTCTTTCACCAGGAAATAAATTGCTCAGTCTTCAGGGACTTACACAAGGTCCCTCCTTATCCAGCCTCTGCCCACCTCTCCAGGATCATCTCCCACCCCCCTCACCCTATCCTCTCTAGCTCTACTGAACTGCTTACAGTTTTCTGTTTCAGAACTACTTTTCGCAGTGGGACATCTTGGCTCTCATTTCCTTGTGTCCTATGTGTCCATTTCACACTGTGTCCTATGTTTTGAATACCTGTCCCCCTGTAATCTTCGCCTGCTAACTCTTTCTCAAGCTTCAGAATTCAACTCAGATGCCATCCCCTTCAGCAAACCCCTTCTTTCTCTCCTTTTAAGATGATCTGGATATTCACAATACAATTTGTCTCTTCTAAAAAGTAACTGCCAAGTCAACATTGCCTTCCCATGCCCATATATTAAAGAACCTTCAAAGCTTTCTGCCCATGATCAGACCTGAATGCCCTGGAATAAACCCTATGATCATTGTCCCTCTTTCACTGAGAACACGGGTTGGCAGTAGACACATACAACTGCTATTTGGGGTCAATTTAAAAAGAGGTGGGTGGGCATCATTCACTCAAGGACATGAGTTTGAGCAAACTCCAGGAGAACTGAAGGACAGGGAAGCTTGGCGTGCTGGAGTCCACGGGCTTCCAAAGAGCCAGATACGAGTGAGCAACTGAGACAGCAAGATACAGCCCACTGCTTCAGGGGAACGGCGGTCCACCTTCTTCTCTGCGAAGTGAGTGCACTCTCTTCTACCCTGTCTTTTCTCACACATGCAGGAACGATTTTTCAAGACACGACTTAAGCACTCCTTTTCTCAGTGGGGCTGCAATTACCACTGCAACATGTGTGCCCCGTTTCACACAATCTCCATGAACAAAGAACCCCCAGACACTCACTTGGGTTAAAGTGATTTCACAGCTTACGAACTGCGCTAGGTCTTCCTTAGGCAAGATGCAGGTGTGAGCTGTGGTCATAGCTGATCCATTCCTCCACAGATAAAGCACATTTCACACACAATCCAGAAAAATGACCATTTGAAATATGGGAACAGAAGTAGAGCCTTGATTCTCTGTGAAGGTAATCAAGTTAAATTGCCCCCTAAGGATGGCATTTCCAAAGCCTGCAATGAGGAGGTTCTTAACGTGGGGTAAAGGAAGAAAGGGAAAATGTTTGGTTAATATTCACAGGGAGAGAAACTTACATATTAGGTAAGTAAATAAGCTTCCTTACCCATTACTACTCTCAACAAGAAACTTCAGTGAGTGCCTACTATGTTGTAGGCACTATTTTAGGCACAACCCAGACAGAAATCAGGGGCTTCAAGGAGGACAGGGAATCACAGCCTAGAGGAGGAAACAAGTCAGCAATCAGATAATGAAATCAAGTGTGATACATGCTGGGACACTAACACTCAAATGCCAAGAAAGTAGAAAGTGTTGAGTTGGCCAAAAAGTTCATTTGAGTTTTTCCATGAGATGTTATGGAGAAACCTGAATGGACTTCTTGCCCAACCCAATAAAACAAAAAAACGCTCTGAACTGAATTTCTAGGGCCTGAGGCACAGCCACAAAGAGGAAAATGCAGCATTTAATGTTCAAGGTGGCACAGAGGACACTGAGCAGCCCAAGAAGGCAACTTGTCCTTGGTAGCAGGCTCCTGTGTGCAAGAGTCTGAGAGACACAGTGGCCTGGCAGGGGCTTGGAAACTGCGCCCGTCCATGTCCACTGGCCCCCCCAGGGATGCGTCTTCTTGGCCAGAACACGCAACACTGCACAAAATGCTGCCCTGGTGATAGCTACCGCCAGTGCTCACCGGGGGCCAGAGTGCAAGGCAAAATCTCCATTTCCAACCTATTCTTCAAAATCAGTTCACAGGTCAAGTCCACTAGCTGAGGAGCCCAAGAAAACAAGTGAAAATCAACAAAGTGGTTTGCAAATATGCTAATAAATACTTTGTAATTATAGTTATTTAGGGTTTTTTCCCTGTTGTCAAAGTCTTGTTAGGGTTCTTCTGAACTGATCATCCAACCACCAAATAGCTATATGATCTTTGCATTGCCCAGCTGAAAATGTCTTTTGGCTTTGAGTTCTTAAAATAAGATCTTTGTTGGATGCTAGATATGCAAAGCCACTCACTAAGATTATTCATATTTCAAAGGCATTTTATTTTCAGTAGATTTGGAATAAACAGGGATTAAAGAGATTTGGGACTGTGAGACATTCAAAGATTAATCTTAACACACATTTCACACCCCTCCTATCCTATCCCTGGGAGCATACAAACAGAGGAAAAATCTCCATTCTGAAGTTGCCCAGGCTGATGAAGAGACAGGCACATTAATCAATAGATTCAAAGGAATGAGGAATGCTTCAGTAGAAACCAGGATATATGGGAAGAGAGACAGGGAAGAAGTTAGTTCTGTCCGGAAGTGAAGGTGAAACCAAGGGAGAATGAAGGAGAGTACAGGGGACTCTCCACATGCATCGGTTGACAGGAGGACGCAAGAACAGAGCACAGGTGTGAAGTATGGAAACCGTGGGCCTCCCAGCACAACAAGAGGGTGGAAATGCTCGGAGGCAAGAGAGACGCAGGAGAGAGACAGGAGAAAATGTTGCAGAAGCACGTGCAGGCCAGTGAGTGAAGGGTCTTGCATGTCATGTTCAAAAACATAAACTTCATCCCACAGACAATCATATTCCATTCAAACGTTTTAAGATATGTACACATGGGCATATTTATATTTTTAAAGAAACAAATGGATGCCGATGGGCTTAGGTGCTCAAAGTGTCATTATATGAAGGCAAGGGGGATCAATGAGCAGGTATCATTATAGTCCAGGCAGAAAGGGTGTTGGCAAGGCTACCACATATTAGAATGAGCTTAATGGGGAGTAATAAAGTAATTTCATAAAAAGAAAGACTTACTCTTTGTAGAATATTGTGTGACCACATCCACAGATCTATGGGAAATGGTAATGTGACTTCTCATGTGTGTTTCTAGCATGTTCTGTGCATTTCTGTAGGTTCTATGTATTTCTACAATTAATTATTGCTGGGGAATATTAATGCTGAAATTAGACTGAAATATTAGACATCCTTATTCTCTGCTTTCATGTCGTGGTACAAGCACGGGGCTAGGGTTTTTGGATCAGGCTCAAATAGGTCACTGGTAGAAACCTCAACTCCTAAGGCTATGATAATGGAAGAGAAATTCTAGAGTGGCAGCTTCTCTGGGCTTGGCTGCAGTAGCTGGAGGCTAAGTAGTGGTATGAGAAGGGAAGGACTCTGAGATGCTGTTTGGGTAGAACAGAGCAGGTAGATACCACTTATCAACTATCAGGAGAAACTGTTATTTGAAAATTCTACCATCATGTGTAAGAGTCAAAAAGTAGTCATAATATTTTTATCATAGTTCAGTTCAGTTCAGTCGCTCAGTCGTGTCCGACTCTTTGTGACCCCATGAATCGCAGCACGCTGCACCTCTCCGTCCATCACCAGCTCCCGGAGTTCACTCAGATTCACGTCCATCAAGTCAGTAATGCCATCCAGCCATCTCATCCTCTGTCGTCCCCTTCTCCTCCTGCCCCCAATTCCTCCCAGCATCAAAGTCTTTTTCAATGAGTCAACTCTTCACATGAGGTGGCCATCTTTATTACTTTATTAAATATTATTCTTTCCTTACTATCAAATTCCATTTGAGATCTCTAGAGTGTACCTTCCCAATTTTGTCACATCATAGTTCTTTCCAACCCTAAAACAGTTAGCTCACTGATTTTAAATATTAGCTACAGCTTATTTTGTACTGTGTCAGATCATGTCAAATCACCTTCTGATGATGGTCAGAAATGTTTTATTTGCAAAAGCTGCTCTCCTCCTCAGAGAAAGGGATCGATCAACTTTAGGCCAAGCTCCACCTCAACCTTGTGACTCTGCCTGCACGGTGAGATTTTTCTGGAAGGAAGAGCATCTGCCACTGTGATAACTCCTCCTTAAAGGGGCTCAGATGTTCAAGTTGGATTTCAAAAAGGCAGAGGAACCAGAGATCAAATTGCCAGCATCCCTTGTATCACGGAAAAAGAAAGACAATTCCAGAAAAACATCTACTTCTGCTTTATTGACTATGCCAAAGCCTTTGACCATGTGGATCACAACAAACTATGGAAAATTCTTCAAGAGATGTGAATACCAGACCACCTTACTTGCCTTCTGAGAAATCTAGATGCAGGTCAAGAAGTAACAGTTAGAACTGGACATGGAACATTGGAATGGTTCCCAATTGGGAAAGGAGTACTTCAAGGCTATATATTGCCACCCTGCTTATGTAACTTATATGCAGAGTACATCATGTGAACTGCCAGGCTGGATGAAGCACAAGCTGGAATCAAGATTGTCAGGAGAAATATTGATAACCTCAGATATGCAGATGATACCAGCCATATGGCAGAAAATGAATAACTAAAGAACCTCTTGATGAAAGTGAAAGAGGAAAGTGACAAAGCTGGCTTAAAGCTCAACATTCAAAAAACGAAGATNGAAGGCAGGAGGAGAAGGGGCCAACAGAGGATGAGATGGTTGGATGGCATCACTGGCTCAGTGGATATGAGTTTGAGAAAGCTCTGGGCATTAGTGATGAACAAGGAAGCCTGGCATGCTGCAGTCCATGGTTTCTCAAAGAGTTGGACATGACTGAGTGACTGAATTGAACTGAACTGAAATGACTTTGTTAGTTGCAGGTATGACTTCACAGTGGGCCTCCTGGGGCCAAACATTTCTTAGATGGAGGTTATTTCTTAGATGGCTACACTGCAACTCCTAAGAAAATCTGAGTCACCAGACACCTGTCACTTGATTACACATCTATTTGCTAACTATCTGACTCCCTCATTGGAATGAGGATTCCATGAGCAAAGATGTTCTGATTTGTTCTCTGCTTGAACAATGCCTTCCAATGAGTAAGACATTCACTCAATAGTCTCAAAATGTGAATTCCTGGTTTCAACCTGAGGAAAGTGGAACTTGATACAAGTTCTTTAAATTAAAATGACAGAGTCCTTCAGCCACAGAAAGTTTTACCGCCCAGGGGAGAGTGGGTGATGGATACCAGGAGGCATTGAGTGAAGATGTGGTTCGTGTCCAGTCTGAGAGTCAGGAGAGGGGATGGGATGGGGCAGAGCTGGGCTGGGCAGGCAGGGCAGGCAGGGCAAGGAGGAGATCTGAGATCTCAGGAATCCAATGCCATGCTAGTGCCATGGTCTGGGCACTGGAGTAAAAGAAAAGTCCATAGATTACCATTGGAGTTCNTGTCCAGTCTGAGAGTCAGGAGAGGGGATGGGATGGGGCAGAGCTGGGCTGGGCAGGCAGGGCAGGCAGGGCAAGGAGGAGATCTGAGATCTCAGGAATCCAATGCCATGCTAGTGCCATGGTCTGGGCACTGGAGTAAAAGAAAAGTCCATAGATTACCATTGGAGTTCACCTCATTCCCTGAGGAATGAACAGAAGGAGGAAGTTATCAGAGAACTTAGCGATATGATATGATATGTTAATATGTACACATATTATTGGGTTGGCCAAAAGGTTCCTTTGGGTTTTTTGGTAAGATTGTATGGAAAAATCTTTTGGCCAATCCAATATATATTAGCACTGCTGCTAAGTCGCTTCAGTCGTGTCTGACTCTCTGCGACCCCATAGATGGCAGCCCACCAGGCTCCCCCGTCCCTGGGATTCTCCAGGCAAGAACACTGGAGTGGGTTGCCATTTCCTTCTCCAATGCATGAAAGTGAAACATGAAAGTGAAGTCACTCAGTCGTGTCCGACTCTTAGCGACCCCATGGATGGCAGGCTCCTCCGTCCATGGGATTTGACAGGCAAGAGTACTGGAGTGGGGTGCCATTGCCTTCTCCACTACTCTCAAGCATTTCACCGATTGACTCATTTAATCTGCATGCCAACAGCAAATTTAAAGAGAGGTTAACTCCTCAAGGTTAGTCAGCGACAGGCAGAGCTCAGCTCTGGACCTGGGCCACCTGGGCCCAGCTGCTGCTCATCATGATGAGGTCTCTGGAAGGTGATGGTGGTTCTCCACAGAGTCCGAGTAGAGCACCTGAATCAGGTAAGATGTTGCTGGTAATTTACATCAATAATGTCTCAATAATGAGAGGCGATTGAGAAAACAATGATTTGACATGCACAATGAAGATAAAATTTCCCTAAAGTCCTCATTCAAAGTCTCAAGGCTGTGACTGCCCTCATCAGGTTTCTGCCCCTTTTGGAACAAAACACACAGAAGCAATGACATCTGGTGTTTGGGATGCCTACCTGGGTTGGGGTGTGCCTTCAATGAACACATGAGCACTCACAATGTAACAAGGGGAGGGGATGCACAGATGAATAAGACAGCCCAGAGCACAGAGAGGTGGAGGGACAGTCCTGTGCCCCCCTCACACCGACTCGGCAATACAAAAGTAGCACATTCACAAACATATCACCTCATTCCTAAGAGGCTCCCATAGCAGCAAAACTAGGGGCAGGGAAGTTTAATCAGAAACAAGAATCTACCAAAAGCTGCCTGAAGGGCTTTCTTCTATCTCAAATATACACGAGACCACACACAGAGAGAGACACACACCATCTACATGTATAAAAACCACTGCCTAAAATACATTGTATCCTGAGAAAGGGTAGATTTACAAATCAGACTGTTGTTCAGTCACTAAGTCGTGTCTGACTCTTTGCAACTCCATGGACTATAGCCCATCAGGCTCCTCTGTTCCTGGATTTCCCAGTCAAGAATACTGGAGTGGGTTGCCATTTCCTTCTCCAGGGCATCTTGCCAACCAAGGGATCGAACCAGAGTGTCCTGCATTGGCAGGTGGGTTCTTTACTACTGAGTCACCAAGAAAGTCCCCAAACCGAGGGATCAAACTAGAGTGTCCTGCATTGGCAGGTGGGTTCTTTACCACTGAGTCACCAAGAAAGTCCCAAAATACCTAGTGACATATACAAAGAAGATTTCTCTTTTTCTAGAAAACAAAAAATAGAAAGAAAAAAAAAGGACAGTTAAACGTTAAAGCCTGCTAATATAGACTGGCTATTTTTTCCTACCGGGCGCTGCTCAGAATTCCTCATCGGCTGGATGTGTGTGTGTGTGTGTGTGAAAACCCACACTGTTTCTCAGGGTTGTCGCTGCAGCAGACATTTTTCTCAGCATCGCAGACTGCTCACCCCACGTGGTCCCGGGCACCTGCAAGATCAGTCAGTTTGCACAAGCAGCTTCCCAAGCAAATGACGTAGCTCTGCTTCTGTTGTTCCCAAAGACCAACATCTGTCCGAGCTCAGCATATGCATCCGCGTATTAAAGTGCTCAGTGTTCTAAGGCCCTGCACTTAATTTTCCCTTGGGTAAACAGAGCCAATAATGGATAAATACTGAGGGATCAAATATCTTTAAACTATTGGAGAGAGCTGTGAGTGCAGTCTTTCAGCCACATCAGAAGTGAGAGGGAAAAAAAGAGCCAAAAAAAAAAAAAAAAGTATGACAGAGGCTCTCCAAATTAGGAATGAAGAACTTGGAATGGAGTTGATTCCACTGGCCATGGACTGTCTTGGGAAGCATCTTGATGAATTGTGGTGGGAGAGGAGCATTTGGGAGTTCTATGGTGAAGTGAGTGTGTTTGCTTAGTCGTTTCAGTCATGTCTGACTCTTTGCGACCCCATGGACTGTAGCCTGCCAGGCTCCTCTGTCCATGGAATTCTCCAGGCAAGAATAATGACCATGCCCTCCTCCAAGGCATCTTCCTGACCCAGGGATCAAACCCATATCTCCAGCAGCTCCTGTAAAGCAGGTGGATTCTTTACCACTGAGCCACCTGGGAAGCTGTGGTTAAGTGTAATTGAATGTGAAATATGGCATGATCTTCAGAAAAGAAGAGCAAAGGGTCTTTTGGTTGCCACCCTCCAGGTTGAGTTGACCCCACACTCCCTGTAACCGTACACTGAACTGTCCTACTAATTGCTTTTCAAGGCAAGTCCCTGTAGGAAGGTGAACTTTGGACAGGCTGCCTGTCTTGGCCTTTGAGCTCGTCAGGGAAAACACATAGCTTGAGTGTATCTTTCAAGTACAAACTTCTAAGGAGGAACATTTCAGCCTCTCAGGAATGCTGGTTTAACACAGGGATATGATGTATTTCATCATTTCTATGTTATCTTTTCTTTTAAGAAAAATGCTCTGACCTTTGAGATAAGTTGGCCACAAAAGATGACCCTATCCAAACTTTATCACCATGTGTAGTTACTATTAATTTGTGATTTGCTTTAAAACAAAAAAGTGTCATTAAACATTTCAGGTTAGAGAGTTCCTATTTGTTACTTCAAAAAGTTAGAGCTCTTTTCTTATTACTTTTTACAACAAAGTATATAAATCAATCTTACCACAGACTGACACTCATCTTGTGTGTCCATGCTAAGTAGCTTCAGTCATGTTTGATTCTTTGTGACCCTATGGTCTGTAGCACACCAGGCTCCCCTGTCCAGGGATTTTCCAGGGAAGAATACTGGAGTGGGTTGCCATTTCCTCCTCCAGAGGATCTTCCCAACCCAGGGATCAAACCTGTAGCTCTTATATTGTAGGCAAAATTTTTATTGCTAAGCCACTTGGGAAACTCAACGTTCATCATAGCCGTATTTATCCATCTTACCTAAACCACTGGTACTACTACTTTTGAATTATCCATATGTAAAAACCTCATAAGATGTTAAATTTAAAAAGTGAAAATTAAAAAAAGATTCAATATATGGCTGATGGCTATGTTGGTAAATGGTTAAAAGAAAGCAGAAAGAGAAGTACCAAGTGAGATGCTCCTTGGAGCCAGGCTGATGCTACCCACAGGAGAACTACAAAAGGTTTCCACTGGATCTCTCTCTGCCTCCAAAATTGCTGTATATAGGCAGCCCCCCACCCTCACCTGTGCCCTTTCAGTAGAAGCTGAGGCCTCTGCTGTGATTTAGTCTTGCCAGAAACACACCTGGATAGCCCTTAAAGTGGAAAAGGCTAAATATCACCGGTATGTGAGTAGGAGAAGTAAGGCAGCATTCAAAGGATTTGACCCAGCAATGACTTGGGGTCTCAGCCATCCCCTTTCTAAGAGTCAGCTGTTAGCACAACCCAAAAGAAAAGGGGAAACATGGAGAGCAGCGCCTAGGAACTACATCATATTTATTTTCCAGTGGGTTAAAGAATGTTTAAGCCATGAGAAATCAGTGAGGGAATAACAACACCTAGATCCTATAAATAATAAATGATCTGGATATATAATCAACTGTGTTAAAACCACATTAATAAAATCACCAATAACTGAAAAGGCAGAGACAGTGAAAAATAAATAAAATCATTGTCACTCGCAAGAGCTCTTTATTCTCATGGCTTGTGTTTTTGCAAATGAGTCCCTGCCATTGACGTAGTGAAGAAAAACAAACAGACAAGCGTGCAAGCTTAAGAGGCAGCAGTAATCTGGCTGCCACGTTTTCAGTCCACTTGACAAAATTTTTCTTTAATTGAATGGCTCCATGTATTTTTTAATTTCCTTTCTAAAAATTTTCTTTCTATGCTTCCATGTTTTTTAGAACCAGAGATCTTCTATGTTGGTAAATATTATCTCATATAATATTCACAGTCTAAAATTTGAGTATTATTATTTTAGAATAAACAAAGCTCATGAGGAAGGCAAGGAAAAGTGCCTGCAGATCTAGAGATATCTGAACCTGAAATCAAGTTTCTTAATACATTTGCTTACCCTTCTGAAGAAATGGGAGTCCTGCCTTTTCACCACCAAAGATCTCTTTTGAATTTTGTATTTCTCTCCCACTGAACCCGTTTCAATAACATTTTAACCAGCAAACTTATTATAAAAATTAACAACTAACTCTCCATTTGTAGTCATAGGAGACATTTTTTAAAATAAGAGTGGGACTCCCTGGAGGCCCAGTGGTTAGGACTCCACGCTCTCAGTGCGCTGGGGCAGGGGCTCCACCCCTGCACAGGGAACTAGACCCCACATGCTGCGCAGCACAGCCAAAAGAGTAACAATATAAAATAAAAATAACAGCATCTGACCAACGTGAGATAATACTAGGCTGAATTTAATTTCCAGAAAGATATTCATCTATTCAGCTCTTTTTGTTTTTAAATGTTTAATATCTATGATTAGGGATTTGGAAATATTNTGTCCTCTGATGCCTCTCACAACACCTACCATCTTACTTGGGTTTCTCTTACCTTGGACATAGGGTATCTCTTCATGGATGCTCCAGCAAAGCTCAGCCACTGCTCCTTACCTTAGATGAGGGGTATCTCCTCACAGCACCCCCTCCTGACCTAGAATGTGGAGTAGCTCCTCTCGGCCTTCTTGCGCCCATGCAGCCTCCGCTCAGAAAAAGGAATAAAGTGAGGGATGGGAGGTGACCTACAAAAAGAATTCATACCCTGGAGATAGAAGTAGCCCTAAGATAAGAAGGCCAAAACAATATTACACAGAGAATGCTAGGTGAGAGGTGAGCAATATCATCTAATTCCTGAATCCTGTTTTTCAAATAAATACTAAAGGAAACCCTAATTAGTGCAAACCCCTATTAGATCTGGATTTATTCATTTGTCCTTTTTACCTTCCTTTCCTCTTACCTTTCTCTCCTTCCTTCCCTCCATCTCCTTGGACATGGGTTTATCAGGAACACTTACAGCTTCCCATGGCAGAGATTTAGCTTCAAGACCTAGTTTAAAACTGTGCATTTGCCTCTGTCTGCCATAAGTCCAAAAATAGGGAGTTTATTGTCTTTAGTTCTCATTTGAGACTTTGGCTTCCTGACACTGAGCCTCTGGTACAACTTAATAGGTTACCAAACCAGGAAAATGGGAGGTCTTAGTTTCACTGATATCATTAAAGGGAAAGCAAACACTGGTGTTACATATGTATAAGTTCTTGAAAAGGCAGTCAGTAAGCTAATTTTGTGACAGCCACATACAAGTATGAACTAGAACCTGGTGCAATTTCCTTCTCAAATGAGTACCTGCTGAGACACATAAATCATCCATATTTTAGTTTGACTGAATATGTATATTTTTACCAAAGGCTGATAGGAATAAGAGAAACAGCTCGACTAGCTTCTGAAATGAAAAATTAAACCCAGTGTTTATCTTCTTAATGTATTATAGACTGTACATTGGACCCAAATACCTCTAGACTTTATAAGCCTTGTTAGATTCATTTCTACTTTCAACTTGTGGAGCCTCTATAAANACACATAAATCATCCATATTTTAGTTTGACTGAATATGTATATTTTTACCAAAGGCTGATAGGAATAAGAGAAATAGCTCGACTAGCTTCTGAAATGAAAAATTAAACCCAGTGTTTATCTTCTTAATGTATTATAGACTGTACATTGGACCCAAATACCTCTAGACTTTATAAGCCTTGTTAGATTCATTTCTACTTTCAACTTGTGGAGCCTCTATAAATTTTACTATAGGTGCTACACCATAACTATGACACCTTCTTGGTAGCTTGAAAGAGTTGGGGTTTTTTTTGTAATGCTGAACCACCAGGAAGTGATTCAGGACATAACTGTGAGAATAAAGTGATGTAATGATATTTTAAAATATTCTTAGATGAGTGATTTCTGCCATTCTCATCCCACCCATCTGAAAAGCACTTGGGGATAGCTAGCTACTCCTTCAGGATTATTTGACCCTTTAAAAGGGATGTGAGAGAAAAGTCTTTTTACCAATTTAATGAAATTACTTGTTGATGATAGTTATTTGTAACTATCTATATATACCATGGGCTTCCCTTGTGGTTCAGCTGGTAAATAATCTGCCTGCAATGTGGGAGACCTGAGTTCAATTCTTGGGTTGGGATGATCCCCTGGAGAAGGGAAAGGCTACCCTCTCCAGTATTCTGGCCTGGAAAATTCCATGGACTGTATAGTCCATGGGGTCGCAAAGAGTTGGACACATCTGAATGACTTTCACTTTGATATACACCCTATTCTGGGCAGTCTTAGTTGGTCAAGGAAAGCAAATGATCTCTAATATTGCCCCTAGAGTGACCTAAAATTCCAAACACAAACAACCACACTCTCTGTTTTGGAAAAGAGGAGGTATATTTTCTCCCACCTCCCTCCTTTCTTAAAGGAAGCTGATAGAGGGGCAGGTAGATATGTGATGTGTATTTACAATTTCAGTACATAAGACAAGACAGGAGGTATACCTTGAGTTATTTCTCAAAAGACCAAGGCATTTGGGTCACTCTGAAACACATCCATCCTGAGCATAAGAGAACTGGGATATGGAACCATTCCGTGTTCTAATGGTGAACACAGTGCTCAGCTAGGCAGACTCCCTCTTAGTTCTGCCTCATCCACTGGGTGCATCCTAAGTCGCTTCAGTCATGTCTGACTCTGTGCAACCCCATGGACTGTAGCCTGCCAGGCTCCTCTGTCTATGGAATTCTCCAGGCAAGAATACTGGAGTGGGTTGCCATGCCCTCCTCCAGGGGATCTTCCTGTCTCAGGGATCAAACCCACGTCTCTTACATCTCCTCCCTTGGCAGGCATGTTCATTATCACTAGCACCACCTGGGAAGCCCCATCCACTATGGAAGCCACATAAATCAGTACCCCAGAACAGTTCACACTTGGGAAAAGCCATCCACCTTCCTCGTTGGATGCTATAGTGCAAGAAAAACGAACACACTTAGGAGTTGGTTCTTGTTACCATAAATTAGATACTGTGCTCAATGAAAAGGAGCCATTGTCAAAAGGTGTTGCATGCTATTTTCAAGTGAAAAATTGTATTGCTCTCTAAAAAAGAAAAACATACAAATCCACCCTAGCTTGAGGATACTAAATGTCCCAAATTACTGTTCACGCCAAATACATTTCCTCCCCACGTGCATCAGGATGTGGTCAGTGTAATATTGATAGTTGTACATTCAGTGATTGTGAAAACAGTCTTTACACTTTTTTATGGGGGCCCATGAGAGGCCATGTCCTCCTCTCAGTACACAGGACACAACTCACTGTCTCATTAATTCAATTCTTTTGATCCAATTTGGAAGACCATATGTGAAATTTATGGTCCCCTCTCCAACTCTACTGTGACTCACTTTCAGAACCATACTCATTCTGCCATGCTTACCTTTAACTTCTTTCAGCCGACCTTTCTCTGACTCCCTCACTACACTGGAGTCATAAGTTGTCTTCCCCTTATGATAGCTTATTACTTGTTCCCCATTTTCACAAGCCATTAAGACTGTGTTATTTTCTCAATCACTCATCAAAGCACTTGAGCCTGAAGTATTCACATACATTTGGCATGTAAGGAAACCCCAGCAAATCACCCCTGGAACAAGTTACGGTCAGTCTGGTGTGAAGTTTTATATTCTCAGTTGCCAGCACTGCCCCGTGATCTGAAAAGAAAGTCTCTAACACTTGGTGGGCTACAGTCCATGGGGTCACAAACAGTTGGACACGACTTAGCAACTAAACAACATTCCCTCCAAAGATTTCAAAGCTAGGTCTTATATGATTAAATGGCAAGGCGCTCCTCATCAAGGCCGAATCTAGGAAGAATGGAAGTCTATTCTTGCTTGGGAGAACTGTGGGGTAAGTTTGATAGAAGAAGCCAAGCTGATCTGGGGGCAGTTCCTCCTCCAAGCACAGTAGCAGGTCCTCTCATTGAAACATGGGAAAGGCTGTAAACTGAACATTTTTAATTAAAAATGACTAGCCTAATACTTTAATTGCCCAACACATGACTATGAGAATTGTCTCATTTAATTCCTTCAATAGAACAATACAATCTAAAACAGACTTCTGAATTTAAGGAGCTCAAATTCTCATGAATGAAAGACAAGCAACCAAAAGAACTTAGGGTTCTTAGCTTTTGGGTCTGAAAGCAACTACTTGCCTTGGTGTGTGCACAGAGGTGGAGACGGACCTAATTTAATGGAACCAGTGAACAGATTCTGCCTGCTGTGGTGTGAAGGGGATGGGTTTTCAGATAAAGCTTCTCAGAGTGGAAATCAGTGGAAGGAACACCTGGCCTGACTCCCAGCCAGGCATTAGTTAGAAACTAGAGAAAGAACCACTTTTAGAACCACTAATGAGCCCCAGGTGAAAACACTGTTAATTAGAAAGCTCTTTTTTGCAAAATTTCCAGTGTTTTGATTGATGAGCAGGTTGTTTAGGATTCCTAATTTTCCATTACATTAAAACAGAACCGTTGTTTTCCCTCCCGACTAACACACTTTTGTCTTCGGCTCCCACATATGCCTATCATCAGTCGTAGGAAAGGCCAGCTTCCCCATTTTTGGAATCACTTGGAGACACAGACATTCTTATGAGTCTGCAAAGTGTTTAGGATCTAAAAAAGTAACATGGAGAACACTTGGGGGTTTAAAGTGGCTAATGAATAAGCACATACTTTCGCATTTTCTTCCATCTGCGACATTGTCACATTTGAGATTTAGAATCTTCCAGTGTTTCCAGAGGAATTGCTTGTTTGCACTTGTAGTTAAAATGTGTAAATGTGCAGTTACTCTCAAGTCTCAGGTGCTGAGGACTGCTGCCTCTAAGGAAAAAGGACCAAAGTGAAATGTCTTGTTGTTTAGCATTGTTCATTCAGCAGATATTTATCAGGCCCACTGTGATATGATCTACCAAGAAGAGAGAAAAGTATATGTGGAAATTCAGTCACACACCGTGTTTTTATTAAGACCAAAGTTTTGTAGATATATGGTAGCGTTTTAAGATTTGTTTTTAGTCTGACCATTATCTATTCAAAAAATTATTTACTGCACACCCACCATAGACACTAGGCAACATGGCAATGAATAAGACAAATATGGTTAATGCATTCATGGAATCAGAGTCTAGTGATGTTGATAAACACTAAGCAAAGAAAAATACAGATGGAAATTGCTATAACTATGATTGAATAGTGGAGAAGGCAATGGCACTCCACTCCAGTACTCTTGCCTGGAGAATCCCCTGGACAGAGGAGCCTGGTGGGCTATATTCCACGGGGTTGCTAAGACTCGGACACGACTGAGTGACTTCACTTTCACGCATTGGAGAAGGAAATGGCAACCCACTCCAGTGTTCTTGCCTGAAGAATCCCAGGGGCGGGGAGCCTGGTGGGCTGCCGTCTATGGGGTCGCACAGAGTCGGACAAGCCATAAAGGAAATAAGTGTCCAGGGTACAGTGAAGTAGGGTCTATAACAGAGGGACCTAATATTGACCAGAAAATCTAGGAGGACCTCCTTGAGAAAGTAATGCTAAGTAATAACCTGAAAGATAAACGGAAATTAGCCAGGTGAAGAGAAAAGCAAAAAGAACCTTACACACAGCAGAAAAGGACCGGAGGGGAAGCAAACTTCTGAATTAGAGAAAAAGACAGGAATTTCTGTGATGGTTTACATTTCCTTACCTTTGTAACTAAATGCACTGAATGTATTATAAACAAAAAGCTAACACAAGTCATCATTTTGATCATCAATGACTGATTAGCTGTGTTAAGAAATGGTTTCTTTAGGAGTTACAGAGATGCAGAGAGTTGCTGCCCGTGAAATAAATGGTCCCATGTAATTATGCTTGAGGCCTTGCTTTTAGTAGCTTCTTCTTATTGTCAATTTTTATCTTGTAATCTGTGGTTTGGAAATCTAGATAATATAAATAATTTTGTGATTCTTTCTAAAAGAAAATAAATGTTAAAACAAATAATCAGACTCTGAGTAAGAGCATGAGCCATAAATAAAATAGAGAATCTTCAGGGGTGAACTAGATTACACCTATCCTGATGTTTAGAGACCTTTCTATGTCAGGTCTGTGTGGGTTCTTAAGCTACGCCAGTCCTGGTAAGTCTAAGTTTCTTATAAAAGGAACACTGGGGGATATGCCCCTGTCTGTAAACTGAGTCCTAGAAATAACTAATGTCACTTTGTCTGCATCTCATTCTCCCCCATTCTTTCAATTCCCTTGGCTACTGAACCTAATGACATCGGGGCTGGGAAGGTCAAATAACCATGGGGGACAAATACCTTCCTAAAAGGTAACCATCACTCCAGCCAGTGGCTGCCAAGCCAAGTTACCAAAGGATTCAGTTTGACATTAATATACTACCAGTAAGTTTTATTTTTCTAAGAAGGCTGGAATTCTGATTTTTTACATGAAGTTCTCATTTAGAAGTGCTGTTGACTAATCCAAATAATTTTTTAAATATGGAAGGCAAATACAATACATCTGTGAACAGGAATGCCTTCATTCTAAAATCTTTGCTCGAATTGCGGCTTCTTGTATAATATCTGCCTTCCTCATTTCCTCTTCTCAGCCTGCCCCAGAAACCTGGTTCTCTCAGACCCAGGCTTCCCTCCAAGCAGTGCTGTGCTGGTAAACATTTAACAATCAGCTCTCTTTCATGTAAATCCCTGCACAATTTCAAGCTACCAAAGTGCCATCTCTGAGTTTGGAGTCAGTAAGAGATATCCCGTACTAGCACATCATATGGATACATGTCAAGAAGTTCAAGAGCATAGAGAAGAGCAAAGCAATTGGCGAGTGGGGACTTGAGTTTGTTACCTTTGGATTTTTTCTCTGTTTTTTGGTGTGTTTTTTAAACTTTTAATTTTGGACTGTATAGCCAATTGACCAGCAATATTGTGACAGTTTCAGGTGAACAGTGAAGGGGCTTAGCCTTATATATACATGGATCTGTTCTCCCCCAAACCCCCATCCCATTCAGACTGCCACATAACAGGGAGCAGCTCCCTGTGCTCCACTGTAGGTCCTTGCTGGTTATCCATTTCAAACATAGCAATGTGTACATGTCCATCCCAAACTTCCTAACTATCCCTCTCCACCATCCTTCCCACCCCACGCTGCTCCCGACCTCCTGCATCCATAATTTCACTTTCTAAGTCTGAGAGTCTCCTTCTGTTTTTGTTTGTCACCTCTTTTTAACGCAATTTATTTAATTGGAAGTTTATAGAACTTATTTTTTAATGATGCTATATTTAATAATTGGCTTGCAAAACTCATGAAGCTCTCAGCTCTCTTGAGCTTCTGCATACCATCTTCTGCACACAAGCGCTTCTAAAATACGCTCCAGTTTACGCTCACCAGCCATCTATGCCTTCAGACCTCTCCTTCCATTGGTTGACTGGGCAGGCAGCCCCATCGTGCCATTAGCCCTTTCTCTGACCAGCCCTTCGGGACCCCCTTGGGCATCATCCAATTAAAAATGAGAATGACCGAACTCTAGAAAAGAAGATTTTACTGAAGTTAAAATGTAATATTTCAAGTAACTCTTTTAAGCCATTTTTATGCATTCACTTAGGTGGATAGTCATAGTGGTATGCTAAAGAGACACAAAACCACAGACTAACTATAGCACTTCTGCTCGGAGTTACTAAGTTAGTTGGTGTTACTAAGTATCTTTTTTCAAAGTTTCTGTCATATATAGATGAAAGTAAAATTAGGAGAAATTTGCTTTCTCTCATCTGCCAATCTTGAGGGTTTAGGGGATGCAGGAGTGAAACTGAGTGAGACAAATCAGGAGAGCTTTCATTTCTGTGCAAGTTTGTGACTTAAAGCTGATCATTTCAAGCATAAACCCATTAAAGCCAAGATCAGTAGCAGACCTCTCATGCAGACAGAAAAACAGGAAGACAATAATACACCAAGTTCATGATATAGTGAAGATTAAATGAATGAGGATTTGTAAGGCCGTTAGAACATTACCTAGCCTAGATTCTGCATGCTTGCTATTTCTAGTAGTTTCACATACTTCACCCAGCCTCCTAAAAAAAGGGTCAGTCTGGTAAAGGCTGCAAAGGTGGAAAGGAAAGGAAAGGAAACAATAGTCAGTAGTCTCCTTCAGGAGGCAAAGGTCAAAGATTGGTGATGCTCACAAGTCTGTGTGTGGGCCCAGACTGCCTGTAGCACGAGGGCTCCAGCTGATGGTGCGCGGGATCACAGGAAAGAGCAGGGAGCCCACACTCTTGGGGCAGCAGCAAGACAGAGCACACCGCACATGTCCACACGTGGTGCCAAGGAGGCTGCCCTGTCAGTGCGACAAGCTGCTGAGCTGGCAGCAGGGAATATGGCTAGCGCAGCCTGGCAGGATTCACTACATAATAAAACCACTCCTCTGGGGATCAGTAGTTTAATTTTGTTTCTTTCTGATTTTACACAAAATTGGCTTTTTCCACATCAGTTCAACTTATTGCTACAAGTGTACCTAATGGACTATTCATAAACATCTGGGTTACTCTTATTTGACTTTATTTAGAGACATCATTTTTAAATTATATTTTTATTTGCTAACATGGATTGATATTTAAAAGGAAGGCTATGTTAACTTCAAAAAACACAAGATAATAAGGGGAACTTAAAACCACATTTAATTATCCTTCTGACTTTTATGGTGTTGTTTCTAAGACTCAATATAACTATCTTGACAGTGAGAAAAATTAAAATATCATAAACCAAATCAGTGAATCAGAATCAGGCATTAGCCTTCTTACAAATATTGGGTGTACATAAAATTTTTTAAATATGGGTTTTATTTCATAGATATGCAATGAATTCATTGCCATTTAAAAAACTGCCACAACAATTTGAATAGTCAGAAGCATTATATTAAATACAGTAGGGGGGTTCAAGATTGGGATCTCATGTACACCTGAGATGGAAAGAAAAAAAAAAGAAAAATAAATAAATGAATACAGTAGTGAGAATTTTTTAGCTAGGAGCATGACAATGAAAAGCACAATCAAAATTAAAGCAAATAAGGAAAATGAGCTGAGGATGCCATGATGGCATAACTGAGACAATGTAAACAATGTATCTCCCACTGTAAACAACGATCTTTTTAACAATGGGCAAGCTATCTAAGACAAATGATTTTTAAAACTTGATATCAGCACAGGACTGTAATTTCTGAAAGAAAGCAAGCAAGTGAACTCAACTCTAATCACTTAGGCATTCAGTCTGAGATACTTTTTGGTTCATGGTTCAGGGAGGAGGACTCACAAAGGGTACCAATGAATCTCACTGAGATTATGAGACAGAAATTAGAATTCATGAGGCTGAATCAAATGGTATTTTAGTATCAGAGTTTGGGAGAAAGGGACACTTCATAGAAAAAAGTTCTAGAAATCTTCATCTCATTCATCTAGCCTCATTGGCTGACAACCAATGTACACACATGCAGGGTGAAATCCCGTGAAACTGGATAAAGAGCAATAAAAAGTCACAAGCTAAACAATTCCCAAAGCGCACGTAGGGCTTAGAGATGTTCATATTTCTTACTCATCAGTGTAAAGAACCCTTGATAACCACTCAGAATATTTAATAAGGACTCCAGAAGGGCCATACCCCAGAGTGAAGGCTCCTCTAAACTTTTACTAATAAAGATTCAAAACAAGCCTCAAAAGAATCAAGTGGATCCATGTAACTTAACTGCATGCATGTCTGTTCATTTTCAGGCACAAATACTAATTATCTACATCTTTACCAGCCTACACATGATGCTTGAGTTTCAAAAAATTACTATGAGATGGAAAATAAGGAAGAAAAAAAAAAAGAAAGTTTGACTACCCTGGAAATCCATCCCTATGTATTATCGAGAAGAATTAAAATGTTATGGTCACAAAAAGTCTGTATACAATATTTATAGCAATTTTACTCATAAATAGCTGAAAACTAATGCCTAGATGGTCTTCAAATTACGGATAATTATAATAGGATTCAACACTAAAAAGGAATGAACTTCTGAATCACATAATGACACAGATGAAATTTCAATGTATTTTCTAAGTGAAATAAGCCAGTTCACAAATGGTTTTATTGCATTATTCCATTTACTGTTGTTGTTCAGTTGCTAAGTTGTGTCCTACTCTTTGCGTCCTACCCATGAACTGCAGCACACCAGGTCTCCCTGCCCTTCACTGTCTCCCAGAGTTTGCTCAAACTCTTGTTCATTGAGTCATTGATGCCATCCAACCATCTCATCCTCTGTGGTCCCCTTTTCCTCTTGCCTTCAACCTGAATCAGCATCAGGGTCTTTCCCAAAGAGTTGGCTCTTCACATCAGGTGGCCAAAGTATTGGAGCTTCAGCTTCAGCATCAGTCCTTACAATGAATATTCAGGGTTGATTTCCTTTAGGATTGACTTGCTGTCCAAAGAACTCTCAATGGGAGCACCACAGTTCGAAAGCATCAATTCTTCAGTGCTCAGCCTTCTTTAAGGCCCAACTCTCACACGTGTTATGTACATGACTACTGGAAAAACCATAGCTTTGACTAAAAGGACCTTTGTTGGTGAAGTGATGTTTCTGCTTCTAATACTGTCTACATTTGTCACCGCTTTTCTTCCAAGGAACAAGAGTCTTTTAATTTTGTGGCTGCAGTCACCATCCACAGTGATTTTGGAGCCCAAGAAAATAAAATCTGTCACTGCTTCCACTTTTCCCCCTTCTATTTGCAAAGAAGTGATGGGAGCAGATGCGATGATCTTAGTTTTTTGAATATTGAGTTTTAAGTCAGTTTGTTCACTCTCTTCTTCACCCTCATCAAGAGGTTCTTTAGTTCCTCTTCACTTCCTATCATTATGGTGGTGGTATCTGCATATCTGAGGTTGCTGATATTTCTCCTGGGAATCTTGATTCCAGCTTCTGATTCATCCAGCTGGGTATTTCACATGATGTACGCAGCATATAAGTTAAATAAGCAAGGTGACAATATATAGCTTTGACACACTCCTTTTCCAATTTGGAACCAGGCCATTGTTTCTTGTCCAGTTCTAACTGTTGCTTCTTGACCTGCATACAGGTTTCTCAGGAGGCAGGTAAGGTGCTCTGGTATTCCCATCTCTTTAAGAATTTTCCAGTTTGTTGTGATGCACACAGCCAAAGGCTTTAGTGTAGTCAATGAAGCAGAAGTAGATGTTTCTCTAGAATTCCCTTGCTTTTTCCGTGATTCAGTGGATATTGGTAATTTGATCTCTGGTTCCTCTGCTTTTTCTAAATCTAGCTTGTACATCTAGAAGTTCTTGGTTCATGTACTGTTAAAGCCTAGCTTGAAGGATTTTCTGCATTATCTTGCCAGCATGTGAGATGAGCACAATTGCATGGTAGTTTTTGAACGTTTTTCGTCATTGCCCTTCTTTGGGACTGGAATGAAAACTGACCTGTTCCAGTCCTGCAGCCATTGCTGAGTTTTTCAGATTTGCTGGCATGTTGAGTGCAACACTGTAACAGCATCACCTTTTAGGATTTGAAATAGCTCAGCTGGAATTGCGTCACTTCCACTAGCTTTGTTTTTAGTAATACTTCCTAAGGCCCAGCTGACTTCACACTCCAGGATGTCTGGCTCTATTTGAGTGACATCATGAGTGTGGTTATCTGGGTGATTAAGAAAGGATAGAGGTGAACTAAAATAAACTGTTGTAAGGTTTTCTGGGGTTTCCAAGGTGGTGCTGGTGGTAAGGAACCCACTTGCCAATTCAGGAGACATAAGAGACTTGGATGGGATCCCTGGGTTCGGAAGATTTCCTGGAGGAGGGCGTGACAACCCGCTCCAGTATTCTTCCCTGCAGTCAGACGCGACTGAGCGACTTTACTTTGACTTTTCACTTTCATGCATTGGAGAAGGAAATGGCAACCCATTCCAGTATTTTTGCCTGGAGAATCTCAGGGACAGGGGAGCCTGGTGGGCTGCCATCTATGGGGTTACACAGAGTTGGACACGACTGAAGCGACGTAGCAGCAGCAGCAGAATCTCATAGACAGAGAAGGCTGGCAGGCTACAGTCCGTGGAGTCGAAGAGAGTCAGACACGACTGAAGCAACTTAGCACATATGCAAGGTTTGTTTTTTATTATAAGTGAAATGTTATAGAATTACTTAAAGATAGAGTTAGTGAAGTCGCTCAGTCGTGTCCGACTCTTTGAGACCCCATGGACTATACAGTCTATGGAATTCTCCAGGTCAAAATACTGTAGTGGGTAGCCTTTCTCTTCTCTCGGGGATGTTCCCAATCCAGGGATCAAGCCCAGGTCTCCCCTATTGCAGGCGGATTCTTTACCAGCTGAGCCACCAGGAAAGCCCCAAAGATACAGTAGCAACATTAAATAAAAATTTGGGGGCTCACTAAGCGCGGCCAAGAGGAGCCACCCCGCGTCTGAGGTCAGGGGCGGCAGCCGGGAGGAGACACCCTGCGTCCAAGAGACAGCGGCCGAGAGTCCCAGGCTGTGACGGTGTAGGAACAGCTGAGAGGAGCCACCCCACTTCCAAGGTCAGGGGCAGCGGCCGAGAGTGCCAGGCTGCGACTGCATGGAAACAGCTGAGAGGAGCCACAACGTGTCCGAGGTCAGGGTCAGGGGCTGAGAAGAACCACCCCATGTCCGAGGTCAGGGGCGGCGGCCGGGAGGAGCCACCTTGTGCCCGAGGCCAGGGTCTGGGGCCGGGAGGGCCACCCTACAGTCTTGAGGCCAGGGTCGGGGGCTGGGAAGAGCCACTGATTGATTAGCACTCAGCACGGGTGGCTGCAATGACCAGCGCACTCAGCCTGCCCGAGAGGAGTTACCCACATCCCCACGTCCGAGGGCAGGGTCGGGGACTGGGAAGATCAACTCGCATCCAAAGATCGGTNGGGATGATCCAGAGAGTTGATGTGGAGTGGGAGGTGGGGGGGTAGGGTTCAAGATTGGGAACTCATGTACACCTGAGATGGAAAAAAAAAAATTTTGAACAGATAGATGAAGTAATAGTGAGAAAAATAAAGTACAAAAATATTCAATCAATGCAAAATAAAACAAGAACAAGGAAACAAAATGGGAAAAAGCAGAAAACATTTCAACTGAATCATATAGGCAATTAATTAATCACATAGGTAATTAATAAAAAAAATCAATTAAAAGTCAGAAATGATCAAACTAGATTTTAAAAGTCCCCGCTATATGTTGTCTATCAGCTGCTGCTGCTAAGTCACTTCAGTCATGTCCGACTCTGTGAGACCCCAGAGACGGCAGCCCACCAGGCTCCCCTATNAAAATGGGAAAAAGCAGAAAACATTTCAACTGAATCATATAGGCAATTAATTAATCACATAGGTAATTAATAAAAAAAATCAATTAAAAGTCAGAAATGATCAAACTAGATTTTAAAAGTCCCCGCTATATGTTGTCTATCAGCTGCTGCTGCTAAGTCACTTCAGTCATGTCCGACTCTGTGAGACCCCAGAGACGGCAGCCCACCAGGCTCCCCTATCCCTGGGAATCTCCAGGCAAGAACACTGGAGTGGGTTGCCATTTCTTTCTCCAATGCATGAAAGTGAAAAGTCAAAGTGAAGTCGCTCAGTCGTATCTGACTCTTAGCAACCCCATGGACTGCAGCCCACCAGGCTCCTCCATCCATGGGATTCTCCAGGCAAGAGTACTAGAGTAGGGTGCCATTGCCTTCTCTGTGTCTATCAGCAACAAACATTAAATATGAAGCCACATGTAATTTAAAAGTAAAAGGATTAAAAATGATATGTCATAAAATGCTAAATGTAAGAGAACTGAAGTGGCAATTTTTACATAAGACAAATTAGACTGTGAACATAAATATTACAAGGGACATATAGGATACATCATAATGTTTTTAATATATCAAAAGATGGAACAATACAGATTTAATGAATTCCTATCAAAATCCCAGTAACTTTTATTGTAGATATAGGCACGATTATTCTAAAATGAAAGGTAAAGAACTAGAATAGCTAAAATTATTTTGAAAAAGAAAGTTAAATGGGAGGAATTAGTCTACTCAAATTCAAGACTTATTATATAGCTACAGTAATCAAGATAGTGTGGTACCAGTGGAGAGACAGACACACAGATGAATGGACAAGAACAGGGAGTTCATAAATATTACCCATGTAAATACATTCATTTATTTTCTATCATGGTTAAATATATACATATATGTAACATAAAATTTATTATTTTAATCATTTTTAAGTATGAATGAAAGCACTAATTATATTCACAATGCTGTATATCCACCACCACTATTTCTAAAACTTTTCCATCACACTAGGAGAAAATTTAACCATTAAGCAATAACCCATTTACCTTTCCTTGAAGACCTCTGATCAACTTTTTGTTTCCATGGGTTTTCCCACTCTAGATAATTCATACAAGTGGAGTCACAATATTTATCCTTCCTGTGTGTGGTTTATTTCACCTTGTAGCATGTATCAGAACTTCATTCCTTTCTATGGCTGAATAATATTTCGTTGTATGCATATACATTGATCCTTGAACAAAGGAGAGGATAGGCATGTCCACCCTCCATACAGTTAAAAATCCACCTATAACTTTAAGTCAACTGTCCTAATATACCCAGTGCCTCCATATTCGTGGTTATGTACCTGTAGATTCAGCCAACTGCAATATTTACCAGTGGAAAAAAAATCCACTGATATGTGGATCCTTGCAGTTCAAACCTGTGTTGTTCAAGTCAAATATACTACATTTTGTTTAACAACTCATCTGATGGACACTTGAGTTGCTTCTACTTTTGGTCTATCATTAGTAATGGTACAATAAACATTTGCATATCTGTTTCAGTCCATGTTCAAATATGTATGTACTTGTAAAAGTTTTTAAGCATTGTTGTTGTTGTTCAGTTGCTAAGTCATGTTTGACTCTTTATGATTCCATGGACTACAGCATGCCAGGTTACCCAGTCCTTTACCATCTCCTGGAGTTTTTAAGTGTTGCAGTTTAAAAAAAAAAAAAAAAGGGTTCAAATACACAAAAGTGGCAAATGACCCAAAAGAGAACTAGGCAAAAGAGAAAAATAATTGCACATTTCTTTTCACAAGAGAATAAAAATGAATGGCAAATAAACATGGCAAAAGGGCTCAGCATTACTAGTAATCAGAGAAATGAAAAACAAGAAAATAAGAAGATACCCACACACATCTACACATGCTTTTTTTCTACTTGGAAGACTCATTGTGGCATATACTGCAGATAGATACTTCCGACTGGCTGTATCTTTTTCCTGGTTTCCCTTCATCCTCTGAAAGGACCTAAAAGCAATGATACCCTCATAGCAATCAGCACATCTAGTACAAAGATCTTGGTTTCTAAATCCCTTTTTCTACTAAAAGGAGCCAGCACTTCTTGCAAAAATGGCTGAATCTAGGAAAAGTACAAGATGAACCTAGTGTATCTTGTGCAAAATATTACAGGGAAGTGTTCAAAGAATGACAGGATATGTCAGTGGGTCACAGGAAACAACATAAAGGGCTTCCCCATGTTCAATATGTAACAATTTGAGCATCGAAATGAATAATAAAAATAATATATTATTACCGACTTAACAAAGGAGACAATGTGTTGATATATGGCAGAAACCAATACAATATTGTAAAGCATTATCCTCCAATTAAAAACAAATAAATTTTAAAAAAAGAAAGGAAGAGAGTAAGAAGAAAAGCACATTCTCAGAAGAAAGAAAATTCCCTACAAGTGTTTTACATTCTAATTAACAACATTTTTCTGTACTCTCCACCCCCTGTGGATAGCAAGTCTTTTTCCTTTTCTATGTAAACAATTATAGAGGAGAAGTTTCACTCTGGGGAGTTACATGACATTCAGTATATTTCAGCGTTTCCAACAAAGAAAATCGAAGGCTGACAAGATGCGTCAAGGTAGCACTCTACAGTTACAACAATACATTTATGTAGGACTTTATAATTTTCAAGGCTATTTGATTTTTTAAATTAATTTATTTTAATTGGAGGCTAATTACTTTACAATATTGTAGTTGTTTTTGCCATACATTGACATGAATCGGCCATGGGTATACATGTGTTTCCCATCCTGAATTGCCCCCGTCTACCTCCCTCCCCATCCCATCCCTCAGGGTTGTCCCAGAGCACCAGCCCTGAGCTGTATCACGCATCAAACTTGGGCTGGCAATTTGTTTCACATATGATAATATATATGTTTCAATCCTATTCTCCCAAATCATCCCACCCTCACCTTCTCTCACAGAGTCCAAAAGACTGTTCTTTACATCTGTGTCTCTTTTGCTATATCACATATAGGGTCATCATTACCACCATCTTTCTAAATTCCATATATATGCGTTAGTATACTGTATTGGTGTTTTTCTTTCTGTCTTACTTCACTCTGTATAATAAGCTCCAGTTTCATCCACCTCATTTGAACTGATTCAAATGCATTTTTTTAATGGCCGAGTAATATTCCATGTGTATATGTACCACAGCTTTCTTATCCACTTGTCTGCCGATGGACATCTAGGTTGCTTCCATGTCCTGGTTATGGTAAACAGTGCAGCAATGAACATTGGGATACACATGTCTCTTTCAATTCTGGTTTCCTTGGTGTGTATACCCAGCAGTGGGATTGCTGGGTTGTATAGCAGTTCTATTTCCAGTTTTTTAAGGAATCTCCCTGTTTATTTAACTTATATGCAGAGTATATCATGAGAAACTCTGGGCTGGAGGAAGAACAAGCTGGAATCAAGATTGCTGAGAGAAATATTAATAACCTCGGATACGCAATGACACCACTCTTATGGCAGACAGTGAAGAACTAAAGAGCCTCTTGATGAAAGTGAAAGAGGAAAGTGAAAAAGTTGGCTTAAAGCTCAACATTCAGAAGACGAAGATCATGGCATCCAGTTCCATTACTTCATGGGAAATAGATGGGGAAACAGTGGAACAAGTGGCTGACTTTATTTTAAGGGGCTCCAAAATCACTGCAGATGGTGATTGCAGCCATGAAATTAAAAGACACCTACTCCTTGGAAAGAAAGTTATGACCAATCTATACAGCATATTAAAAAGCAGAGACATTACTTTGTCAACAAGGGTCTGTCTAGTCAAGGCTATGGTTTTTCCAGTGATCATGTATGGATGTGAAGAGTTGGACTATAAAGAAAGTTGAGCACTGAAGAATTGATATTTTTGAACTGTGGTGTTGAAGACTCTTGGGAGTTTCTTGGACTGCAAGGAGATCCAAGCAGTCCATCCTAAAGGAGATCAGTCCTGGATGTTCATTGGAAAGACTGATGTTGAAGCTGAAACTCCAATACTTTGGCCACCTGATGCGAAGAGCTGACTCATTTGAAAAGACGCTGATGCTGGGAAAGATTGAGAGCAGGAGGAGAAGGGGATGACAGAGGATGAGATGGTTGGACGGCATCACTAACTCAATGGACATGGGTTTGGGTGGACTCTGGGAGTTGGTGATGGACAGGGAGGCCTGGCGTGCTACAGTTCATGGGGTCACAAAGAGTCAGACATGACTGAGAGACTGAACTGACTAACTGAAGGAATCTCCACACTGTTCTCCATAGTGGCTGTACTAGCTTGCATTCCCACCAACAGTTTAAGAGTGTTCCCTTTTCTCCGCACCCTCTCCAGCATTTATTGTTTGTAGACTTTTTTATAGCAGCCACTCTGACCAGCATGTGATGGTACTTCATTGTGGTTTTGATTTGCATTTCTCTGATAATGAGTGGTGTTGAGCATCTTTTATCATGTGTTTGTTAAGGACTATTTGATTTTTAAAAGAGAGGCAGGGTGAGTGAGTATTCCCATTTTGTAAACTGGAAACAATGAGGCTCAGAGAGTCAAGTAAATCGCAAAGATGGGGTTACAGATAAAGTGTTCCACCACTTGATTCATTGTTTCGAGAAATAGGTTCTATGGAGCCTTTATCCAAGTCAGGTATGCTTGGTCCATTTTCATCCCACAGCAGAAAGAGCAAAGCGAAGGATGAGTCAATTTGACCTCACGGACCTGAGCAAGTTCAGAATTCAAAGGTCATGTTCCATTTCCGCCACTGATTTACTCTGTGGTCAACTAATACTTGGGTGATACTAGTTTTCTCATCTGTTTTACACTTCACAGGATAAAACATGGAGATCTATAATATAGACAGAAAGAAAGTTAAACCAGAATCTAAGTGCACAGAGAGAATGTTCCTTTTGATCTCACTAACACTTTCAGACTTCTACCCGGGATTTGCATGGGGCTGTTTGAATCTTGAGCCTGGGTTATTTGCAATATATGAAACCCTGTGAGTGAGCAGTGAAGTTTACATTTGCAACGAGATCTTCCTCTGAAAGGACTGAGGCTGAACTACTATTTAACTTTCCATGTTTGGAAAAGGAACTGAAATAAGCACTTAAATTCCTTTCCCCCCATTTTTGTAATATGAGTCCAGCTTCAGGAAAGCACTCCTCTTTCCCCACACAAAGAAAATTTTTATGTTCCTATCTGGTGTGGAGCTATCTAATGACCAAAGAAAATCCCAAGATCTCTTTTCCTGGAAAAGCCCTTGGTTTTAATGGAACAGTCAGCCTGTCAGGGAGAACACAGCAAACTTAATTGGCGGCCTTGGGGCAGATGGTTTCTGGGGTCCATTCATGCACCTGATGTGGCTGAAAAAGTTATTGAAAGGACAACATGTGGTTTTCAAATTGTGGGGAACTGAATAATATGGGAACTCCACTCTTCTAACTTTCGATGTCATTTGGCATTTGACAAACTGTTATTTCTCAGATTTATTCTGTGAATAAAGATATCCCAGAGTGGAACTGAAGGCATTCTTTATGATACCTGTTCTGGACACTCAGTTTCTCAATAAATTCTCAAATGACTCTCAACTTTAAAAAGCTAGGACTTCCCCAGTTTGTGCTGTTTAATATCAGTATTCTAAAGCGTAGTGCTTTGTGTTCAGCCAAATGCTTTTGTATTTATTATCCATTCATTTACTCATTTAACAAATACTGTGGGTCTCCAAAACACAAGATGCTGCAGGGAATACAAAATTACTGACCTAATCTTTTTGCTATGGAGCTTAAAATCCAAAAAAGGGGTAACAGCACCATTTAATTTATTAGTGAAACACAGACTGGGATAATAAGAGAAGTATTAAGTGCCTTGGGAATGCAAAGGATGGGGAGATCCCCTAGGTTTGGAGCAACTGTTGAAAGCTTTGTAGGGGAGAGGGCACTTGCTCTGAAGGCTAAGGAGGATTTCACAGGCAAAGCTGTAGGATGGTAAGATGGCAACAGCAAAAGCAATGATATACAGACAGAAGCATGTGTGACAACATACTGACAGTCTAATCAAAATGGTACTGTTGGTGACCATTGCAATCTACTGCTGCTCAGATTAAATCATTTGGATCCCAGCACTCCAATAATTTTTAGTTGTTAATGGTTTCATGCTATTCCTATGATAATCCCTCAAAATGAATAAAACAACGAATAATATAGTACAGTACATCAATATTTAATGAATACAAACTTTATTTGGAATCGAACAAGAACATGACCATTTCTGTTACATTTTCTCAGAGTCAAACTTCAAACATATAAATGTTGCTTTGAAAGAATGGTCCATGGGCTTTCCTTGTGGTTCAACTGGTAAAGAATCCACCTGCAATGCAGGATACCTGGGTTCAATCCCTGGGTTGAGAAGATCCTCTGGAGAAGGGAATGGCTACCCACTCCAGTATTCTGGCCTGGAGAATTCTATGGACTGTAGGGTCGCAAAGAGTTGTACACAACTGAGCAACTTTTGCTTCACTTCACTTCCATGACATTAGAACTTAAGTATTTTAAATTAATGGCCACTAGATTTTCCAGGCTTTTATTTCCTAATCTGCAAAGCAGGGGTCACTTGATCCAAATAACTCCTTCCAGCTGTATGATTCTCCAGACACACCTTGATCAATAGCACCCAGCTATACATTATCAGTTGCATTCCACATACTGTCCAAATGCAATCAGTTCTCAAACATCAATAACTTTACAAGAGCATTATTTTTTAAGTTAAGAGACAAGAAAGTGGTGGCCAGATACAGAAATGTCGAAAGTAACCATCTGGAGATTGTGCTGAGAAAACCCATCAGACCACTTGCGCTCTGGCCTGAGAGACAAACACATCAAGGAGGAAAGGAAACAGATGTGGTGGAGGGGGAAGTGCTCTGACTGGGAAGAGGAAATGCACTCTGTTCTCAGCTCTGCTGGGCTAGCTGTGGGGCCCTGGATGAGTCCTTTCAGCTCTCTGGGCCCTAGGCTCCCGGGCTATAGAGAAATTGATCCAAGGAACCCCTTTGATCCAACTGGGTGCTGTGAAAATCTATGATTCAAAATGAGACACATGACTCAGCATCTTGGTGCCAGACCACAGCAATAATACCAGCTTCCCAGGTGGCTCAGTGGTAAAGAATCTGTCTGCCACTGCAACAGCCACAGGAGACATGGGTTCATCCCTGGGTTGGGGAAGATCCCCTGAAGGAGGAAATGTCAACCCATTCCAGTATGCTTGCCTGGGAAATCCCATGGACAGGGGAGCTTGGCAGACTACAGTTCACGGGGTCACAAAAAGTCAGCCACGACTGAGCAACTGAACACACCACTGAAGGCATGTATATCATTATTTTATACTGGTACTTTATACCATCCAGGAAGCCTTTCTTACCATCCCTTCTGTTCCAGCCCAGTTTTCCACGTTTATGGCTTAGTCTTCTGATGAAAACTAATAGTTCCCAGTAGTGTAAATGTTCCTGCTTATCTCCTAAGCCCTTCCTTCCAACAGGGTTTCTGAAGCTTGTGGGTTACCTGTGTCTCCTGTTCCACTCAGTTATGTGGGAAACAAGACTATCTTGATGCTTCCTATTGCTAAAAATGGCATGCATTCAGTCCAGACTTCCAAGTTATAACCCTAGAAGAGAAGCAGAAAAATAATTGAAACTCAGAACAGCTGCAGTCCCTGCTAGGTCCTTAAATTTCTAGTGATTAATTACTAAGGGGATCTTAGCAAACGTGAGCCTTTCATCTGTTTGTGAAGGTCATGAAATGAGCACAAAAAAATGAAAGGTTATGACAGCTTATAGAACATATAGATTTATGAAACAATTATTAGTAGAAAGATGTTCTACCTGGCATTATGGTAACTTTTATCTCTACTTCACATGAATTATATCCCTGGGTGAAAAGAAAAGGAACCCAAAATTAAATTCCTGTTCGTCAAGAAAGCTTAGCTTCATTTTTAGCTAAAATAGCTACAGAGTGAAATTCATGTGCTTCTGCATATGGACATTATTTTTCGCTAGCAGTCTGTGTGTGTGTATATAATTTTGCTTATCTCATTCATTCATTCATTGATCTAAGGTACCCAGTTTATAACTGGTTCAGAGCCTCAGGTGAGNTAAATTCCTGTTCGTCAAGAAAGCTTAGCTTCATTTTTAGCTAAAATAGCTACAGAGTGAAATTCATGTGCTTCTGCATATGGACATTATTTTTCGCTAGCAGTCTGTGTGTGTGTATATAATTTTGCTTATCTCATTCATTCATTCATTGATCTAAGGTACCCAGTTTATAACTGGTTCAGAGCCTCAGGTGAGAGTATAGTCACTAGACAGACACAGTAATAGATACTGAAGGTAAATAACATTCTCCTTCTACCTGTAAATTTACTCGTTAATTTTATAAGATATTTTAATAAACATCCTTCTCACCTTGCCCCAAAAACATGCTTTTTAAAAGAATTTTACAAGTTTTTTTTTATCATGTCAATTTCTTGTGTAAAAACTGAAAAACTTGTATATTCGTTCCCGCTTCATTTATTTGTTGGTTAAAATGGCTATGGCCTTCCTGGGTGGCTCAGTGGTAAAGAATCCACCTGCCAATTCAGAAGGAGCCTCAGGAGACTCAGGTTCAATCCTTGGTTCCAGAAGATCTCCCAGAGGAGGAAATGACAACTCATTTCAGTACTCTTGCCTGGAGAATCCCATGGTCAGAGGAGCCTGGTGGGCTACAGTCCATGGGATTGCAGAAGAGTCAGACATGACTTAGCAACTGAGCATTCACATAAAATAGCTACAGGACACACTCTTGAATGAATTTTAAGGCAAAGGAAGATATGTATAATCTGGTGAATATGTAATTGTTTCAGAGCTAAAGAAGAAACAGAAAATAAGCTTGTGACATGAATAGAAAGGAAGGCGCAAAGTATGTTCCAGAAATGCTCTAGATTGGGCTGAGGCTGGTGGATAGCAAGGCCCAGGCTTTTGAAGGCTAAGAAGGAGGACAATTGCATGATTGCATGGTGGAGATTTAGTCAGAGCAGTTAGTGAGAGTGTGGAGGGTTCATGGTGGCAGCCACTAGCAGTTTCAAAGTCCTCCAGGAGAAACGTGTGACTGTCGAGATGAGTGGGGGTGAGTGTGTAGGGCAGATGGGAGATTGGTTGTTCAGTGCTACATGGTAAGAGAAGCCAGCATTCCTGAGTCTTAAATTGCATTAATCCCTGGCTATAATCCTGGGAAACAGCCCCTATTACTAGGTTTTTAATCAACAAAACTATCTTAAAACTAAAGAATATTCTGATACCACTCTAATGGCAGAAAGTGAAGAGGAACTAAAGAGTCTCTTAAAGAGGGTGAAGGAGGAGAGTGAAAAAGCTGGCTTAAAACTCAACATTCAAAAAACTAAGATCATGGCATTTGGTCCTGTCACTTCATGGTAAGTGGATGGGGAAAAAGTGAAAACAGTGGCAGATTTTATTTTGGGGGGCTCCAAAACACTGCCATCGGTGACTGCAGTCATGAAATAAAAAGACACTTACTCCTTTGNCTTAAAGAGGGTGAAGGAGGAGAGTGAAAAAGCTGGCTTAAAACTCAACATTCAAAAAACTAAGATCATGGCATTTGGTCCTGTCACTTCATGGTAAGTGGATGGGGAAAAAGTGAAAACAGTGGCAGATTTTATTTTGGGGGGCTCCAAAACACTGCCATCAGTGACTGCAGTCATGAAATTAAAAGACACTTACTCCTTGGAAGAAAAGCTATGACAAACCTAGACAGTGTATTAAAAGCAGAGACATCACTTTGCCAACAAAGGTCCATACAGTCAAAGCTATGATTTTCCAGTAGACATGTATGGATGTGAGAGTTGGGCCATAAGAAGGGTGAGCAACAAAGAATTGTGAAGGTTCTTAAGAGTCCTTTGGATAGTAAGGATATCAAACCAGTCAATCCTAAAGGAAATCAACCCTAAATAGTCATTGGAAGGACTGATGCTGAAGCTGAAGCCCCAATACTTTAGCCACCTAATGGGAAGAGCCAACTCACTGGAAAAGAGCTTGATGCTGGGAAAAACTGAGGCAAGAAGAGAAGGGGCAACAGAGGATGAAATGTTTGGATGGCCTCACTGACTCAATGGACATGACTTTGAGCAAACTCCAGGAGACAGACAGTGAAGGGCATGGAAGCCTGGAATGCTGCAATTCATGGGGTCAGACACGACTTAGTGACTGGACAACAAAAGCATAAGAAATTAAGTCACCTTCTCAATATCACAAAGCTAGTTGTGCCCGAGTCAGTGCTCATACTCACGTCTCCTCCAGTTCCAGAGCAGGGACACAGACTTGCTTCCTCTCTGGTACCCTCCATCAGTGCTTTGTTCTTCTGAGGCCCTGATTCTACTGGAAACTTATCGCAAGAATAAGAATTCTTTGTTACCCACGCAGCACTCCCACAAAGTGCTGTAAACCTCTCCAGGAACTTCACATCTGATTGAATCATTGCCCAATGCATGTGATAATGTACAGGGTCTTTGGTATCCTATGAATGCTGGCATCTTCCTGCTTAGCTTACATTTGCCTTATATTTTGTTAATGGACAGACTGCATTTCAGTGTCTAAAGAGAAGGGGGAAGACTGAATTTAGCTTATATTCTTTCTTTCCTTCCCCCTCCCCACCTTTCTTCCTTCCTTCTTTTTCTAAATGGTTCTATCCCCAGCACTAGCTCCTGGAAATAAAACAGCGTCTAATCTAATGAGTAGAAATATTGTATATGTGTATGTGTGTGTTTGGGGGGGTTGAGAGGGAGAGAAATGTGTGAACTAGTATGATATGAACTTTAAACTTTTTGATTTATTATGAATTACTCCAGACATATAAACTTGCATGNCAGGGACGGGGGAGCCTGGTGGGCTGCCGTCTATGGGGTCGTACAGAGTCGGACATGACTGAAGCAACTGAGCAGCAGCAGCAGCAGCAGCAGCCAAGGGATAGAGCAGCCAAGGGTTTGAACTCTGGTTTGCCTCACGGTGGTGTCGCTGCTTGATTTGCATCTAGTTCCCAAAGGCAGTGATGCCGAAGGTTCCAACAGCTATAGCCCGTTAACTAGGACTGGTGATTAGCTACCTGCTGCTGTGTAACAAATTACCTGAAATGTGATGGCTTCAAACAGTAAATATTTCACAGTGCTGTGAGTCAGAAATTCAGACCAGCACAGCTGACTAACCTCAGACTCAGATTCCCTCAGGGGGTTGGCACTCAAGATATTAGGTGGTGCTGCAGTCATCTGAAGATGTGATTGGGACAGCGGGCCTGCTTCCAAGGTAGCTCTGCCCTGTGGCTAGTAAGCTGGTGATGGTTGTCAGCAGGGGAATGCAGTTCCTCTCCATGGAGCTTCCTAGTGCATCCTCCACTCATAGAAGCTGGTTTCCCTTTGAGTGACAGTCTCAGAGACCAATGGGAAACTTCAATGTCCTCTGTAACCTCGTCTCATGAGTCACACACTGTCACATCTGCCAAACTCTACCAGTCAGACAGAGAAGCCCTAATTTCAGGTGAAAGCACAGAGCACAGAACACGAATACTTGGATGGAGACTGGCTACCCAGGGCAGGCTGCAGGAATCTGAACCTGCATCCCAGAACAGTTCTAAGCCATGACTGAAATGTCTCCTTGGCTGATTCTCCCACACTCTGAGAGACTGCTGCTAAGTCACTTCAGTCATGTCCGACTCTGCGCGACCCCATAGACGGCAGCCCACCAGGTTCCCCCGTCCCTGGGATTCTCCAGGCAAGAACATTGGAGTGGGTTGCCATTTCCACTGAGTGGTTATTAAATATCTTCTAATCAAATCTCTTTTCTTTCCTGCTCAATTAACCAGAATTGGTTTCAGTGGCTTGCAATTTAAAACGATCTGATATATTTTGAGAAGAAAGAAACACATCTATACCTGACTATCCCGGAAAGCAACCTAGTATCTGTTTGTAACCTGGAAGGTCTTATTATGTAAGATTAGAATGCGCACTCTTGTTCTGAACTGGGTTACAGCCTTGTCTCATGGTGACTCACCTTTCGCTGCAGAGCTGCCAGCCTGGGCTTTAGGTGGAGTTGTAGGTACCGTTATGAACAAGTTTCCACGAGTTATGATTTAGGTCTCAGAATAGTTTCACTCAAAATAACTATATTAGCAAAATTATTTGGTTTTTAAGATTATTTTTTCAGTTTAAAACTCTCATAACAAATGAGATTGGGAAAAGCATTATATTTTAGCATGCGTGTGTGCTAAGTCACTTTAGTCGTGTCCGATTCTTTGCGACCCTATGGACTGTAGCCCGCCAGGCTCCTCTGTCCATAGGATTTCTGAGGCAAGAATATTGGAGTGGGTTGCCTTTCCCTTATCCAGGGTTATCTTCCTGATCCAGGGATCAAACCCACATCTCTTAAGTCTCCTGCATTAGCAGGTGGGTTCTTTATCTACCCCTAGCTCCTCCTGGGAAGCACATATTTTAGCATAGGCATATATTAAAAAAAAAAAAAAAAAAAGCACATAGAATCACTTTGCAAACAGTTCAGCATTACCTATCATACAGTCCCTTGGATTGCAGAGATATCAAACCAGTCAATCCCACAGGAAATCAACCCTGAATATTCACTGGAAGGACTGGTGCTGAAGCTGAAGCTACAATACTTTGGTCACCTGATGTGAAGAGCTGACTCATTGGAAAAGCCCTGATGCTGGGAAAGATTGAGGGCAACAGGGGAAGGGGGCAGATGAGGATGAGACGGTTGGATGGCATCACCGACTCAATGGACATGAGTTTGAACAAACTTCGGGAGAGAGGAAGGACAGCGAAGCCTGGCGTGCTGCAGTCCATGGGTCATGAAGAGTTGGACATAACTTAGAGACTGAACAACCACAACTGAACATATGCGTGCTCTGTGACACACCAACTCTATGGTTTGGTTTATGCCTTAAAGATATGCACGTATGTATTCACTCAAAGATGTGTAGAACCATGTTCCCACCAGCTCTACTCATTATCCAGACACACAAAAAAGGACTTATTGAATAATTCCATTTATACAAGGTTTTAAGAGGCAAGATAAGCTTATGGTATCAAAAGTTAGAGTAATAATTACCCTAAAAGATAGGAAATGATATCGATTAGCAGAGAACAAGAGAAGGGCTCCTGGGAGAATGCTCTGGTTATAATCTAGTTCTCAATTTTATTGCTGGTTACCAGGGTGTATTCAATTTCTTCAAGCTACATATTTACAAATTGTATATATTTATATATACATTTACCTTCAGAGAAAATATGTGTTTTACTTAAAAAAGAATATTATTTTAGAAAGTAATTATGCATTTTGTCCAATTGTAGCCTGCTAGGCTCCTCTGTCCATGGGATTCTCCAGGCAAGAATAGCGGAGTGGGTTGCCATTTCCTTCTCCAGGGGAAAAAGCATAATAGGTACATTAATTTGCTATTTCTTATCTTTTTATCTCCTGTAGCTTTGCTCTTAAAAACCATAAGTATATTGTTTCTTATAACTTTAATTCCTAAAAATTTCACTTACCAAGATAAATGAGTTTATTGCTTTCACTGTGGCATCAACTAAATGCACTCATTTACAAATGCATTTGTGTGTGAAAAGCTTCCTCTTAGGGGCAAGGAAGGGAAAACTTTTTAAGGTTTTTCAAAAAAAGGAGAGGTTGATTTTTCTCTGTTATACTTTAGAATCCATTGCTTTTTAAACTTGGCAAAGAACTAGTCAAGGAGGAATTTGCTGGGACAACCCGAGTAAGTGATGATGGAGTTGGAGTGAATGTTTGGACTTCAAGTACTGTATGTAACCATGACCAATGTGTTTAAATCAACTCCAGCAGCACCAAGTGACACCTGTGATGTGCGTCCCCTCGGATGAAAGTTGTGGCTAACTTGTTTACTCCACTGAATTTCCTGACCTGTATTTTAACATTAGCCTTGATGGGAAAAAATGTTCCTTCCAAAAACATTTTATTGAAAATCCTGGAAGAAAAAACCCTAAAGGATGGTTGATTCTTTTGTGACACCATAACTGGCTTTTAGCACTGAAACTTAGCACTTCCTCAAAAATTTACGAACAAACCTAGAGATGTTCATCAATCACAAGTAGAATCTTTTGTGGCAAAAGAGATCTTTGGCTCTGGGAAGAATTCAAATTGCTCTTCATGAATCTATATTTTTTATTTTGAGAAAACATGCATGGACCTTCCAAAAACAATAGCTACCTATCATTAACCATAAAGATTGCACAGGGAGCCGTGATACAATCACATTCTGGGAATCGTGGCAGCCAAAAAGAATGTGGCTCAATGGTAAAGAACCAACCTGCCAATGAAAGACACAGGTTCAATTCCTGGGTTGGGAAGATCCTCTGGAGAAGTGAATGGCAACCCACTCCGGTCTTCTTGCCTGGGAAATCTCTTGGACAGAGGAGCCTGGTGGGCTACAGTCCATGGGGTCGGAAAGAATTGGACACAAATTAGCAACTGAACAACACTTCTTGGGCTAGACCTAGTAAAAGGGATCTGGTGTAAAGAAATGCCTCTTTCCTTGCTCTCTTAGCCCTCAAGTGTTTTATTTTTAATCTTTCATTTACACCCAGTTTTATTTTGAATTACATGCATGAATTCTGAGTGTATATTTGATAAGTTTTGACAAATATGTGTATCTGTGTAATGCAAATCTCCCTCAAAAGACAGCACACCATCACCAGCACAGAAAACTCTCCCTTGCTCCCCTTCAGTTAACATCCACCCTCATTCCCCCCACCCTCCAGGTAACGGTGTTCAGATTTACTTTCTCCATAGAATAGTTTAGATTGTTCTAAAACTTCCCCGAGTGTTTTATATTAAGTGATACAAAGGTCCAAAATCCAACATCTGAATGATATGTTCCCATTTAATCAGTAATTCACTGATCTACTAAAATGTTGTGTACAAAAGCATTTTTCTTTGGCATCCTGGGAATAATCCCAGAGGTCCATTCAGTCATTTCCTAGGTTACTTGTACATGCCTCTTACACAATTTTCTTTTTGTCTCTAGAATCCAGCCAATTTCCCAGCAAATAGTAGGTTCTTAATAAATGTTTGATGTGTGCATGCATAAATGAGTAACATATGACCCTCAGGGGTAAGTGGGGTCAGAGTCCTTGACAGAGTTATAAGCTGATACTATTGAATAGAGTGGGCCTGATGAAGAAGACAAACCTAGTTTTTAGGATAGGGTTATTCCATGGCATCACCTGGACTGCCTTGAGAGCCCCTTGGACTCCAAGGAGATCAAACCAGTCAGTCCCACAGGATATCAACCCTGAATATTCACTGGAAGGACTGATGCTGAAACTGAAGCTCCAATACTTTGGCCACCTGTGATGCTAAGAGCCAACTTATTGGAAAAGACTCAGGCTAGGAAAAATTGAAGGCAGGAGAAGCAGGCGACAGAGGATGAGATGGTTGGATAGTATCACCGATGCAGTGGACATGAATTTGAGCAAACTCTGGGAGGCAGTGGAGGATAGAAGAGAGTGGTGTGTTGCAGTCCATGGGGTTGCAAGGAGTCGGACACAACTTAGTGACCAAACAACAGCAACAGCATATCATCTTCCAGCATCTGCCTAATCCCAGTTCTAAACAAGAAGGTCTGTATCTCTAAATTCAGTTCAGTTCAGTTCAGTTGCTCAGTCGTGTCCGACTCTTTGCGACCCCGTGAATCGCAGCATGCCAGGCCTCCCTGTCCATCACCAACTCCCGGAGTTCACTTAGACTCACGTCCACTGAGTCCGTGATGCCATCCAGCCACCTCATCCTCGGTCATCCCCTTCTCCTCC
>SJYA01002183.1:3202653-3307878 GCA_006410615.1 Neotragus moschatus
TCAGCTTTCTTCACAGTCCAACTCTCACATCCATACATGACCACTGGAAAAACCATAGCCTTGACTAGACGGACATTAGTCGGCAAAGTAATGCCTCTGCTTTTGAATAAACTATCTAGGTTGGTCATAACTTTTCTTCCAAGGAGTAAGCGTCTTTTAATTTCATGGCTGCAGTCACCATCTGCAGTGATTTTGAAGCCCCCCATAATAAAGTCTGACACTGTTTCCACTGTTTCCCCATCTATTTGCCATGAAGTGATGGGACCAGATGCCATGATCTTCATTTTCTGAATGCTGGGCTTTAAGCCAATTTTTTCACTCTCTTTTACTTTCATCAAGAGGCTTTTTAGTTCCTCTTCCCTTTCTGCCATAAGAGTGGTGTCATCTGCATATCTGAGGTTATTGATATTTCTCCCGGCCATCTTGATTCTAGCTTGTGCTTCTTCCAGTCCAGCGTTTCTCATGATGTACTCTGCATATAAGTTAAATGCAGGGTGACAATATACAGCCTTGACATACTCCTTGTCCTATTTGGAACCAGTCTGTTGTTCCATGTCCAGTTTGAACTGTTGCTTCCTGACCTGCATACACATTTCTCAAGAGGCAGGTCAGGTGGTCTGGTATTCCCATCTCTTTCAGAATTTTCCAGAGTTTATTGTGATCCACACAGTCAAAGGCTTTGGCATAGTCAATAAAGCAGAAATAGATGTTTTCTGGAACTCTCTTGCTTTTTCCATGATCTCTAAATTAGGTAACTCTAAATTAAGAAGCAGCTAAATTTTTTTCTTTTAAATGAGATATTACTGGAGGATGTATCTTGAAGTGGCACTACAGCTAAAGAGCTATGGTGGGCTTCTGTTTTAAACTAGGATATGTTTAGAACACTCTTTGAAAACACAGACAAAGTACAGAACGACTCAGCCATTTGCAACACATCACTGTTCCAAGAGCTCACAGAGGTGGCCTCTGATAAGCCTTTATCAGTTTTCTTAAATATCAAACCAGGGTAACAGTGTGAGTTCCCCCTCAGTGTTCTCAGGAGGCATAGCTAATAACATCCCTGGGAATTACTGTGCAGATATAAAAGCCTCATGCACAGAGGGAGCTTCAGAAAAATCATTTCATGGATGTGAAAAAATATTATGTTTGAAATGTGAAGAGTTCTGAAGATTTATTTGACTTTCAGGGAGAAAGACAGGAAAAATACAGAAGACACTTTCAATCTGCTTTAACTTTCAAACCTTATTCAGGTTCCAACCCCTGCTTCATTGCCCTTCACAACACCCCACAGAAGGGAGAACTCAATTGCTAAGCCCCTGCCAAATGTGACACAGGAAAGAACCATTACTGTTAAGCTTAACGGAAAAACCTCTGCAGATTTCAGGCCTCCATTTGAAGGGCACCTGTTTTGTTTTGTTTTCATCACACTTAGTAAAACATAAAATTCAGTGGATACCACCGCTTTTCTAAAGGTTCGGATCAGCCAACTTTATCCCCCACACTTCTGCTTGAAAATAGAGCCACAAAGCTCATACGATTAGGCATACTTCAGAACGTTTCTTACCCTTTTTGAATATGGGCGGGGGTGTGACGAAGACAGGAGACAGAAATGTCAGAAGGAAAGATCGCCTTGCAGTAAATATATTGGGGCTTTAACCCCAAAATAAATTAAGAGTATCAGATATGATTATTGCTTTCAAAATCCATGCCATCTCATTGAGAACAATCCAGAAACAAGTAAGAGAAAACATAACTGAGCATATTTTTTTGAACGCTTGTTCCAACCTTTCCACAATTTTTCTCTTTCTCATTCTTACAGATTTCATTCTCTTTCTTCTTCTCTAAACCAAATGGCCCCCACTGACCTCATCTTAAAAGATCTACTAGCTTCAGTGGTACTAAGGACACAGTACCTAAACTGCAGGAACACACTACCCAAACGGCAGGAATGGAAATCAACCTTACTGTGGGTGAATCATCAATTTATCAAATTTTTGGAAAAATAGCTCAGAAAAAATTGACAGTGAGTAAGGTCACTAATGGATAGTTGCCACCGCATTTGCCGCTCATCCACGCAAGTGACGTCTTGTTAATTCCTCCAGGTGGTGTCACAGAATGCTGTCAAGAGGTTCTGCTGCCTCCCGGAGTTGACCCAGATATCTCCGAAACTTAGGACTACAGCATGTACTGCAAAGTTTGAACCAAGAGAAAACACAAAAGATACATAGCAAGTTTCAAAAAAATATCTTATTGTGGCCTCAACAAATCGATGTTGATTTCTCTCATATCTTACGGATTCTGTAGACTGGCAAATGCTAGTGGTAGTTCAGCAGCCTAACAGTGTCAGTGATTCTGAAGTCTTTTCTCTCCTTTATAAGATAGTTGCCCCCAGCTTAGGGCTTCCCTGACGGCTCACACAGTGAAGAATCTGCCTGCGATGCAGGAGACCCAGGTTCAATCCCTGGGTCAGGAAGATCCCCTGGAGAAAGGAATGGCTACCCACTCCAGTATTCTTGTCTGGAGAATTCTGTGGACAAGAGGCGCCTGGCAGGCTACAGTCCATGGTGTCGAAAAGAATTGGAAATGACTGAACAACTAATACTTTCACTTTCTGGTAACACATCCCCACCTAAGACAGAAAGGAGGGAAGAAAGAGGAAGGAGCAAAGAAGCCACATCAGTCTTTTTATTAGGAAAGCAGAAGCTTTTCCAGAATCATCACTCCCTACCCGGACTCCCCACCCCACAGCAGTTTTCTGCTTCCACCTCATGTCTGCTCCAGGCTGCAGGGAGACTGTGAAAGTAGCATTTAGCTCTCCCACCCGCTCTGGCAGAAGCAGGCAATGGGGAATGCGTACCGGGTTAACCAACTTGTGGTCTGTCCATGTATGAGCTGTAAGTGAGAAGATAATCACGGTTTGCATTACCCTTTCACCTTGGCTCTCCTCACTGGGGCTTATTACTTTCCGTCCCAAGGCACGTGAGATCTTGAGGGCACTGGGTCCTGTGTTAAGCTCTCCAGCTGCTGGGACCTCGCTCTGTGCACTGAATCTTGAGAGCAGATATGAATTCTTGGAATTTCTTGTGTCCTCAGCACCTGACACCAAGTCCCTGGTTGAGTACTTCCCATCTTCTTGTGTGATGCAAGACCCCTAGGCACCTAAAACATTTAGTCTTTACTTCCCCTGAGGCACAGGTGCCATTAAAACCTCTCTGGAGGGATATAAGGGAGAAGGCAATGGCACCCCATTCCAGGACTCTTGCCTGGAAAATCCTATGGACGGAGGAGCCTGGAAGGCTGCAGTCCATGGGGTTGCTAAGAGTCGGACACGACTGAGCGACTTCACTTTCACTTTTCACTTTCATGCATTGGAGAAGGAAATGGCAACCCACTCCAGTGTTCTTGCCTGGAGAATCCCAGGGACGGGGGAGCCTGGTGGGCTGCCGTCTATGGGGTCGCACAGAGTTGGACACGACTGAAGCGACTTAGCAGCAGCAGCAGCAGCAGGAAAACTTCTCCCAAACAGCCCTTCTCATACTCTGTAGAGGCTCCACCCTTTGGAAGCCCTAATTATTCCAGGGCACAGGATCCATCTTCACCACCTTCCTTTCTCTGCCTCCCCTCCTCCAACCAGTTTTGTTTGTGAACATGTCTGATGTTGGCAAGTGGCCAGAGAATTTGCCATAAATAAATTTGCTCCCTCTCCAAGTAGGTAACTGACTGCTTGGCCTCACTAATTTGCTTCAGCATTGGGAATAGCTCAGGGCCGGGGATGCTACAAGCTTCTTAAGGGTTGTGTGCATGGAAATTTAGAAAATCCTACATTCCTGAGCCTTCCACATGCTGGCTAGAGGCACAGGAAGACAAGTTCCTGTGCCCCAAATTTACCACTAGTGAGTGGTAGGTTCACCGCAATTGTATCTCAAGGATTTCAAAGTCAAGTGAAAGAAATAGATCAATCTCTTCCCATCATTCTTCACTGACAATAGTGGGAAAATCGAGAAAGTATAGTTTTGTCCAAGTTTTAAGTAGAAACAGCAGAAACACAAGACCAGGAATCCCTGCAATATGTTGTACACTTGAGCTCTGAAAGATCCAAGGCCACACGTTTCATTTGCTTACAGGTATGATTCATACTAACATTCCTGTTGCTTCATTAAAATCCAAAGTAGATTTTTTACAACTATGTGTGTATGCTTTTCATAGCTGACTACTGATCTGGACAGTATGATGCCCCCAAAGATCAATCTGGAATCTGATTTGATTCCAGCTCACTGTTCAGGATATACAGTTAACACACAGGAGGTGTTTTTGTTTTTCCTAAAAGCACCCCTATATTAAAATGCCTAGAAATAGAAATTTCTGATTTCTTCTGAACGTGTAATTTTTATTGACAGGCTGAATAGGTTCACTTTAATTTGGATTATCTGTGTGAGCTTTAAAACTGGGTTCCTGTTCAATTTACTTTTCTTAAAAACATGGAATGCAATAAACCAGAAAATGGGAAAATTTGACAGTATCCAATGTTAACAACTCTATACAACAAAGGGAACATGCAGGCTGCTACTGGGAGAGTAACTTAGCACAAATGACTGGAAATCAATCTGGCACTAACACTGAGTCTAATAACACTGAGAGTGTGCATAATATGCCACTCAGAAATTCCATCCCTGGTGTGAGTGCAATATTTTAAAAATTGCTGGTTGACTGATTATGAAGCATTAGTAGCTCAAGAAATCAATATAATTCTGCAGCCATAGGCAGAATTTTAAAAAATGGAATGGAATGGAATAGAATAGAAAATATCAAAAGTCATCCCCTGTAATTCCTTATTTTGTGAATGATATAAATTGCAAAACCAATTTGTATCTTCTGGAGGTCATGGTCAGAAAAGCTAATAAAATACAATTCTAAAGAAACTTGTATCTCAGCTCAGTTTTATAATAGAAAAACAAGCTTCATAAACTATTTTACATTTATGTGCTTATATCCACTAAGAGTAGGTCCAATATATGTTCATTGTAATTGGATTGGATAAAAATATCTGTGGGACATTTTTGCAAGTGAACACTATAGAGCAGGAAACATGAATAAGTAGAGCTCAGACTGATGCTGAAGCTGAAGCTCCGATGCTCTGACCAGCTGATGTGAAGAGCCAACTCTTAAAAGACCCTGATGCTGGGAAAGATTGAAGGCAGGAGGAGAAGAGGATGAGATGGTCAGATGGCATCACTGAAGCAANGGACATTTTTGCAAGTGAACACTATAGAGCAGGAAACATGAATAAGTAGAGCTCAGACTGATGCTGAAGCTGAAGCTCCGATGCTCTGACCAGCTGATGTGAAGAGCCAACTCTTAAAAGACCCTGATGCTGGGAAAGATTGAAGGCAGGAGGAGAAGAGGATGAGATGGTCAGATGGCATCACTGAAGCAATGGACAAGAAATTGAGCAAACTCTGGGAGATAGTTATGGACAGGGAAGCTTGGCATGCTGCAGTTCATGGGATCACAAAGAGTCAGACACAACTTAGCAACTGAACAACAGGCATCAACATGATGAAATGTTAACCCTAACACTGAGAACAAAAGCAAATTACAGAGGAACACACACAGTAGATTTCATTTATATATGCCTCAGCAGTATGCAAAACTTAAAAATATTTTTTGTTTATGGATACATTTATATGTAATAAAATCATTACGAAAGACAGAAGAATAATAAATACAAACTTTAGGCCCCACCCACCTCCAGGAGGGAGACAGAGGAAGGCTCTAGAGGGTACATGAAGATTCTAAAGGTATTGTTGCTGCTGCTAAGTCGCTTCAGTCGTGTCCAACTCTGTGCAACCCCATAGACGGCAGCCCACCAGGCTCCCCTGTCCCTGAGATTCTCCAGGCAAGAACACTGGAGTGGGTTGCCATTTCCTTCTCCAATGCATGAAAATGAAAAGTGAAAGTGAAGTCGCTCAGTCCTGTCCGACTTTGTGACCTCATGGACTGCAGCCTACCAGGCTCCTCCATCCATGAGATTTTCCAGGCAAGAATACTGGAGTGGGTTGCCGTTGCCTTCTCCTGTAAAGGTATTAGGAACATCCTGTTTCTTAAACTCATTGCCAGAATGTGGCTATTTAGTTTACTATTCTCTAAAGAGTGTATATGGGCTTCTTAGGTGGCTCAGTGGTAAAGAATCTGCCTGCCAATGCAAGGAGGCACAGGAGATATGGGTTTGATCCTTGGGTCAGTAAGATCCCATGGAGGAGGAAAAGGCAACTCACTTGAGTATTCTTGCCTGGGAAATGCCTGAACAGAGGAGCCTGGCAGGCTATAGTCCATGGTGTTGCAACGAATTGGACACAACTGAGCAACTGAACATGTATGCATGCAAATTGTGTGTATATATATAGCTATTTGCTGCTGCTGCTGCTAAGTCGCTTCAGTCGTGTCTGACTCTGTGCGACCCCATAGACGGCAGCTCACCAGGCTCCCCTGGCCCTGGGATTCTCCAGGAAAAAGCACTGGAGTGGGTTGCCATTTCCTTCTCCAATGCATGAAAGTGAAAAGTGAAGGTGAAGGTGCTCAGTCGTGTCCGACTCTTAGCGATCCCATGGACTGCAGCTTACCAGGCTCCTCCATCCATGGGATTTTCCAGGCAAGAGTACTGGAGTGGGGTGCCATTGCCTTCTCTGATATAGCTATTTATATTCTTTTATAGAGATGATGTATGTCATAATAAAATATATGGGTTGTGATGTATATTTCTAGAATTTATCATCATGTTTTAGGATTCATGTTGCTCATCTCAACATGTCACAAATGAATTTCTTGATATAAATTAAAATAATAATTTTATCTATTAACTATGTAATTCAAGTATTACTTTCACCTTTAATATAATTTATGACTTGAAAACTTGAGAAGATTTCATTGCTTTTAGAGCTAAATGAAATATAATACTCAGTGGGGTCGCAACATTCCATATAGGAATCCATTCTTTGGCTTCAGTAGCTATGATAAACACACTGAATTACATCTATAACACATGAAGAAGTTCTTTACAAGTTTATTGTATGCTCCCTTCATTGGTATTGCTCCTAACCACAGATAAGCACAGGACAGGCAGACAGGTCCCCTTGACAGTAAAAGTGGCTCAGTCATGTCCAACTCTTTGCAACTCCCTTGGAATTCTCTAGGCCAGGATACAGGAGTGGGTAGTCTTTCCCTTCTCCAGGGGATCTTCCCAACCCAGGGATCGAACCCAGTTCTCCTGCAAGTGATGCAATTCCCACAAGGCTAATCAAACTCATACTTTTAAAACTAAAAGTTAAAAGGAGTTTTGTTACCTACAACTTACAACTCTGGCTGATATCATTTGCTTTTATGAAATGTAAATTATTTTCACTAACTATTCATAGTAGAATATTGAACATATTTCAGTGTCTACTCTTAGTGACATAAAAACATAAAAGCATCACATAATGTGGAATGGTGCAACAGTTTTGCAACTGGATGAAACCGGGTATGTTTTAAGAAAAACTAAAAGAAAGAACAATAATCATTAAAACAAAAAATCTGAGCTTCATCTTGTAAGCGAAGAACTGACACAATGTCTCAGATTGCAACTTCTTCCCCAGTCCTGACCTTTTAGTTCCAGCACAATCATCATCACTTATTCAGTGCAGACAAGGATATAGTTATACCAATCTAAGATGATCAGACTGTGTTAGAACACAGGCCTATTTTCTAGCTATCTAGAATTGGTAAACACATAACAAGTGAAAATGCAGAAAAGATATTCAGTGGTGATCTGTTTGGATGAATGTAAAGCAAAATTCAGCAAATAGCTGTTCAGTTTGGACTGTAATTTGTCCAAACGCTATTTGCTTTTTGAGACCTTACTCAAATTCTTTATCCTCTGAAAACCTTTCCTGATCTCTTCTTCCCATCTCCACTCAGGCAAATATAATAGTTCTCCCTCTGAACCTGCATGAGTTTTCTTTTACACTTAGTACTATTCCACTTATGTAATACTTTTATGTTTTTATATTACTAAGAATGGACACTGAAATATATGTTAAATATTTTACTATGAAATGCTCAGTTGCTTCAGTCATGTCTGACTTTTTGTGACCCCATGGACCATAGCCTGCCAGGCTCCTCTGTCCATGGGATTTTCCTGGCAAGAATACAAGAGTGCGTTGCCATTTTCTTCTCCAGGGGATCTTCCCAACCCAGGGATCAAACCTGAGTCTCCTGCGTCTCCTGCACTGCAGATGGATTCTTTACTGCTAAACCACCGGGGAAACCTCTACTGTGAATGATTAGTGAAAATAATTTACATTAAAAAAAGAAAATGATATCAGCCAGCATTCTAAGTTNCTTCTCCAGGGGATCTTCCCAACCCAGGGATCAAACCTGAGTCTCCTGCGTCTCCTGCACTGCAGATGGATTCTTTACTGCTAAACCACCGGGGAAACCTCTACTGTGAATGATTAGTGAAAATAATTTACATTAAAAAAAGAAAATGATATCAGCCAGCATTCTAAGTTGTAAGTAACAGATAACTGGCTAAATGAAGCAAAGGTTAATTTTGTGGAAAGAAAAAAAAAAAAGAAAAGAAAACACCACATTGAAAGTCTCCTATAAGGGTGTTTGAAGAAACAAGCTTGGGAATAGGTTGGGAACGGGTGCCAAAAAGAAGCCACAGCAGAAAGAGTGGTCAGCACCCCACCCTACAATAAAAGATCCCTTCTTCCCCTCCATGCACACAGCTCACCACATACAAGAGGCAGGAACACAAATATCCATGGTGTGAAGAAGGAACCTACCTGAAAATGCCCTCATGGTAGAAAACAGCACAAAATAAAGCAGGCGTGATTGTCAGGAAGAAAAGAAGTTTGGGGGAAAGAGGGAGGGAGAGAAGGAAGGGGAAGAGAAAAGGCGAGAGAAATATCAGGAAGGTCAAAATAAAAAATAAACGGAATATAGAAAGCTGACTGGGACTTAGAGAAACTGAACCACACATACACTGCTGGTGGAATACAAGATGGTACAGCCACTCGGGAAAAACAATTTGGGGGTTCTTCTCTTGTTGTTCAGTTGCCCAGTCAGGTCTGACTCTGCAACCCCATGGACTGCAGCACGCCAGGCCTCCCTGTCCCTCAGCACCTCCCAGAGTTTGCCCAAGTTCACATTTACTGCATCAGTGATGCTGTCCAGCCATCACATCCTCTGATGCCCTCTTTTCCTACTGCCTTCAATCTTCCCAGCATGAACAGAATACTGGAGCTTCAGCTTCAGCATCAGTCCTTCCAGTGAATATTCAGAGTTGATCTCCCTTAAGATCGACTGGTTTGATCTCCTGGCTGTCTGAGGGACTTTCAGGAGTCTTCTCCAGAACCACAGCTCAAAAGCATCATTTCTTTGGTATTCGGCCTTCCTTATGGTTCAGCTCTCACAACTGTATGTGACCACTGGGAAGACCATAGCCTTTAGCCTTAAATATACAGACCTTTGTCAGCAGAGTAGTGTCTCTGCTTTTCAACATGCTTTCTAGGTTTGCCATTGCTTTCCTGCCAAAAAGCAACTATCTTCTGACTTTATGCCTGCAGTCACCATCTGCAGGGATTTTGGAGCCCAAGAAGAGACTTTCTTATAAAACTTAACATGCAATTACCATATGATCCAGCATTTGCACTCTTGATTATTTATTCTAGAGAAAATGAAATTTATGATCACCTAAAAATCTGAACACAAATGTTCATAGTAGCTTTATTCATAATAGCCCCCAAATGGAATCAGCCCAGATGTCCTTCATCAGGTGAATGATTAAAGAAAGTGGAGTGGAGAATGCCAAGTAAATGGAGTGTAGATATGCCATTGCATGGAATACAACCAAGCAATAAAAGGAATGAACAATTAATATATGAAAAAACTTGGATGAATCTTCAGGGAGTGACACTGAGTTAAAACAGCCATTCCCAAAAGATTATGTACTAATGATTCCATTTTTGTAACATTTTTGAAATGACAACATCTTAGAAATGAAAGACAGATAAATGGTTGCCAGAGGTTAGGTAAGGTTGCCAAAGGATGTGGTAAGAAGTGGGCAAGGGAGGGAATGACATGAACTTGCTTATGAAAGGTCTCAGGAGGCACCCATGTGGTATTGGAACTGTTCAGTATTTTGACTGTGGTGGTAGATCCACAAACCTACATGGATGATAAATTTTAAGGTAATCTTAATACACACAGAAATGAGTCCAAGTAAAACTGGAAAAATCTGAATAAAATCAGTGGACTGTATCAATGTCAATATCCTGGTTTTGATGTTATACTATAGTTTTACTAAAGGTTTCAGTGGCGCTAGTAGTAAAGAACCTGTCTACCAATGCAGGATACATAAGAGATGTGGGTTCAATCCCTGGGTAGGGAAGGTCCCCTGGGGGAGAGCATGGCAACCCACTCCAGTATTCTTGCCTGGAGAATCTCATGAACAGAGGAACCTGGATGGCTATAGCCCACAGGTTTGCAAAGAGTCAGACATGACTGAAGTGACTTAGTACACACACAGAACTAGAGGAAAATGAGCACACTGTAAGGGATCTCTATTGTTTCTTGTAACCACATGTGAATTAAAATTATCTTAATAGAAATTCCAACTTAATGCACACACACAATATACACCTTTATTAAACACCAAGTAGGTGGTAAAAATTCTTCTCCCTGTTAGAAGGGAGAAAGCTAGCAACTGAAGGATAGTAATACTGTAATGAAAAGTGAAACTGAAAGTTGCTGAGTCACGTCCACCTCTTCACAACCCCATGGACTTTACAGTCCATGTAATTTCCAGCCCAGAATACTGGGGTGGGTAGACTTTCCCTTCTCCAGGGGATCTTCCTGACCCAAGAATCAAACCGGGGTCTCCTGCATTGCAGGCGGATTCTTGACCAACTGAGCTATCAGAAAAGTCAGTAATAGTGTAATAGTCTAGTATAAATAATAGCATAGGAAAAGGAACAGACGAATTACTAATTTCCAAAGAGTATCAAAAGTGACAGTTACAAGCTTGTGTCACAGACTACAGAAGTTGGAGGGCCTGCAACAAGCTAGGACGAGTTCATGGAAAGTTTGACATCTTAGACAGGCTGCAAAACTGAAGCTAACTGGACGGTTGGAGAACAGGGCACTGCAGGGAGTAACATGTGGAAAAGCAGGAAGCACAAAAGACATGGAATGTTTAAGGAATGGCTCTGAGTGTGGCTGAAGCTTCAGGTGGAGACACAGGAGTTCCAACCACAATGAGAATTGTATTCTGTCCTGAAAAGCTGTCAATGGGTCCTGGGGGCAACCTGGAGCCAAGACAGTGGACCGGCTGTGTCACCGTAGCTGAGTGTCATGACCCAAGGGAGAGCTCACCTAAGTCTCGCTGCTTCATCTGTAAAATAGGGATGACACTGATGTGAAGATTAAGCTGTTGTTGAGTCGCTCAGTTGTGTCTGACTCGTTCGCAACTCCATGGACTGTAGCCCACCAGCCTCCTCTGTCTATGGAATTTCCCAGGCAAGAATACTGGAGTGGGTAGCCATTCCCTCCTCCAGGGGAATCTATCCAACCCAGGGATTGAACCTGCTTCTCCTGCATTGCCAGGCAGATGCTTTACCACTGAGTCACCTGGGAAGCTTTAAGTAGATAAACGTAATTATGTTACTATATATTATGTTATTAATTAATTAAGCGGACATACGTCTAAAGAGTTTAACACTGTACTCAATAAATATTAACCTAGAGTAGGGAGAAGAGGAGGAGTAAGAATAGTCACCACGCTGAGACCTGCAGGAACCGGGAAGAGCACAGGTGAGGTGGTGATGCTGGGTTGAAAGGAGGGCCACAGAACATGCAGGGCTTACAGTGCTGGACCCCCGAGAGCCAGAAGGAGCGAGGGGAGTGATCTTGTGGAGAGAAGCATGAGGTGTCATCAAGGAAGGAAAACTAGAACACACTAAGTGCCTCCCGTGTACTTTATGATATTAGCTCATTTATTCTTCACAACAGCTCTACTAGGACAGGTTTGTAAAAGAGGAAGCTGAGACTCAAAGAGACAAAATTCCCCCCAAATTATACAGTTAGTAACTGAAAATACTGAGATTCAAAACCTGGCCTTACTGTACAATGTCCATGCTTTTCCTGCTACACCAGTTAAATCATTTCCAAGTCTCAGGGAATGGCCCATAAAAACCGTTTGCCATCAGTAATAAGTAATTCTATACAACAAATAATTCTCTATGACTAATAGGGTTTTTATGGCTCTCAGCTCGCCATTCCCCCAAATCACTCTATTAGAAAAAGAAAAGGAAAACAAGTCAACAGGAAAGGAACACGTAATTGATTATGATTATAGCTGGCATTCTAGATGCAGAGAAGATAAATGATTAGCCAAGTTGAAGCTGAAGCTTTGAGAGCATCCTATACTGTCATCCAATAACAATTGCCCCTCAGCTCTCACCTTTCTCCAGTTAAAATCCCTTAATGGTTTAAACATAGTCTCCCAAGCTACACACCAAATTAAAACACAAAGATCCAGGAATCTGAAGGAGGAAATTCATCGGGAGTGAGGGAATAATGGCGGTCAGCTCCTTGGCTTCTACCCTAGCTGGGTTTAAACTTTTCATTCCTTATGTTAATTCACTATTTAGAACCCAGGTAACAAGTCTACCCGATAGGCCAAAAACAAAAGTTCCAACAGTGATTCTCTTTAACCACTTTCTACTACAACAAAATCGTGGAAAATTCTGAAAGAGATGGGAATACCAGATCACCCGACCTGCCTGTTGAGAAACCTATATGCAGGTCAGGAAGTAACAGTTAGAACTGGACATGGAACAACAGACTGGTTCCAAATAGGCAAAGAAGTACATCAGGGCTGTATATTGTCACCCTGTTTATTTAACTTATATGCAGAGTACATCAGGAGAAACGCTGGGCTGGAAGAAGCACAAGCTAGAATCAAGATTGCCGGGACAAATATCAATAACCTCAGCTATGCAGATGACACCACCCTTATGGCAGAAAGTGAAGAGGAACTAAAAAGCCTCTTGATGAAAGTGAAAGTGGAGAGTGAAAAAGTTGACTTAAAGTTCAACATTCAGAAGACGAAGATCATGGCATCTGGTCCCATCACTTCATGGGAAATAGATGGGGAAACAGCNGGCTGTATATTGTCACCCTGTTTATTTAACTTATATGCAGAGTACATCAGGAGAAACGCTGGGCTGGAAGAAGCACAAGCTAGAATCAAGATTGCCGGGACAAATATCAATAACCTCAGCTATGCAGATGACACCACCCTTATGGCAGAAAGTGAAGAGGAACTAAAAAGCCTCTTGATGAAAGTGAAAGTGGAGAGTGAAAAAGTTGACTTAAAGTTCAACATTCAGAAGACGAAGATCATGGCATCTGGTCCCATCACTTCATGGGAAATAGATGGGGAAACAGCATCAGACTTTATTCTGGGGGCTCCAAAATCACTGCAGATGGTGATTGCAGCCATGATATTAAAAGATATTTACTCCTTGGAGAAAAAGTTATGACCAACCTAGATAGCACATTGAAAAGCAGAGACATTACTTGGCCGACTAAGGTCCGTCTAGTCAAGGCTATGGTTTTTCCAGTAGTCATGTATGAATGTGAGAGTTGGACTGGGAAGAAGGCTGAGCACCAAAGAATTGATGGTTTTGAACTGTGGTGTTGGAGAAGACTCTTGAGAGTCCCTTGGACTGCAAGGAGATCAATCAGTCCATTCTGAAGGAGGTCAGCCCTGGAGTTTCTTTGGACATAATGATGCTAAAGCTGAAGCTCCAGTACTTTGGCCACCTCATGCGAAGAGTTGACTCATTGGAAAAGACTCTGATGCTGGGAGGGATTGGGGGCAGGAGGAGAAGGGGACGACAGAGGATGAGATGGCTGGATGGCATCACTGACTCGATGAGCGTGAGTCTGAGTGAACTCTGGGAGTTGGTGATGGACAGGGAGGCCTGGCGTGCTGCGATTCATGGGGTTGCAGAGTTGGACACGACTGAACTGACTGACTGACTGAACTGACTACAACAGACAATAAAATCTGTGATTTGTGATTTATCTATTCTGCCTTTTTCTGAACTGCAGAGATATATGTTCAAGATACCTTATTCTCCTTGGTATTCTATGTGTATTATATGTACAGTACACATGAAAGTGTGGAAGTGAGAGTGAAGGCGCTCGGTCATGTCTGACTCTTTGCGACCCCATGGACTGCAGCCCACCAGGCTCGTCTGTCCATGGGGTTTTCCAGGCAATAGTCCTGGAGTGGTTTGCCATTTCCTTCTCCAAGGGATCTTCCCAACCCAGGGACTGAACCCGGGTCTCCCACATTGTAGACAGATGCTTTACCATCTGAGCCACCAGGGAAGTCACATAGGTATACATATATATATATATATACTGTCTAATCCAGCAAGACACAATTTTTTCATGAGTTATAACAGCCTAAATGATACAATATCTTTTTCCTAAAAGTACTATTTAGCACTTATTTGTTTAAAATTATATGCATGAAACATAGTTTTACTTTGGCATCTATTAGATAATGTAAGAAACCTTGGGCAGCGTAGAAAGGTAGGGAACCTAAATCCATTTTTGATAATTGTGTCATATATCCTTTCTTTACTGAAAACAGTGTTTTTCAACCCTGGTTGTATTAGAATCACCTAACATCTTTTAAAATTAATACTTCTATCTGGACATCTCTTCCCTTCTCTGGCTCCCCAAGTCCTTGCCTTAAAGTGACTGTCTGGGGTGAAGATCACAAATTAAAGCTCTCTCCATGTTATAGCTCAGTTNCCACCCAGTGGATTTCCAGGCCAGTGGGAAATCAGGCAGTGGCAGCATCAGTGGGATGCCAGGGAAGGTCCAGAGAGCCCAGAACATCTGCTGACAGTGTTAGCATACCTTAGTATTTGTGACAGTATTCTGTGAGCTCGCTGGATAGGTCGATAGAAGTTTCTAGAAGTCCCCAGGATATCCCCGCCACTTCCTGGTGAGATGAATCACAAACCTACTCCTGGGAGGGTGAAAAGCACCTAAATAATGTGAATTAAGAACACTACCCATCAGGACTTCCCTGGTGGTCCAGTGGTTAAGTCTTTACCATCCAATGCAGGGGATATGGGTTCAATCCTTATTCAGGGGGCTGAGATCCCACTTCCATTGAGGCCAAGAAGCAAAACTTAAAACAGAGACAATATTGTAACAAATTCAATAAAGACTTTAAAAATAGTCCATTCCAAAAAAAAAAAAATTCTTACATAAAGAAAGAGCACTACCCACCTCCCAAGGAACCTTAATCTGGACGTAAATGTACAGAGTTTTTTTATATTATCCTACTGCAAGTACAGAATTTTCTCTTCTTTGCTCTTTTACTCCTGTCCTAGAAGATTCTAGAAGTACAGTAGTTTTTCAAATGTCTTTTTTGGAAGGAGCAAATATCACCTCCCTCATCTTGTATGTGAGGAAACCAAAACCAAACAAACAAAAATAGCATGTTAGTGAAAGAACTCAGGCACTCTAACTCCCCAAAGAGAAAGAGCTGATATTTTAATAGTGCTTTAAAAAATAATGGAGTGTTATAATCATTGCCATCTTTCCTGAGGATTTACACTCCATGTCTGTGGGCATGGTCTGGAAATGCATTTGGAGTCCAAATATACCTGTGGTTTTGCAGCGAGTTTGGGTCCTTCCATGTTCCAGAGGAAAAGAATAATGACCAATATTTGAGCTCCCTCAGTTTTCTTTTGTGAAGGGAAATGGTCTAAAACCAAGACAATGAAATGTTAACTAACATGTGAGTATCATTTTCCAGTGTTTCCCAAATCTGTCTGATGTTATGAATCCATTTGATACCACCCCAGATCTACAGAATCAGAATCTGCAGGGAATTAACCTGGGAGTCAGTGTCTTTAAGAAGCACTTCAGGTGCTTATTAAATAAGATCAGTCATTTGGGAAATACTTTCTGAAGACGCACTGCTATTAACTCCACGTTTCAGTAAAGGACATTGAGACTCAGAGGAGTTAAGTTCACTGGCCTCAAATTCCATGGTTAGTAAATGACAGAGCCAAGATCTACAAATGTGGTTATGGTTCAGTGTGGTGCCTCTGAACCCCACTGCAGTTCCTGTCTGCTTCTTCAGAGCTTCTTGTAAGGCTTTATGTAGTAAATGCTTGCGGTAGATGCATTTCACTGTCACCACTGCCTGCTGTTGCTGAACTTCCTGCCCCAAAACAGGCCTTTTGCCTTTTCTTACTTATCAGAGGTAAGATTTTAAAATGTGGATTAAGGTAGAATTTTGTTGGTGATTAATTGAACAATGATTCCCTTTGGAAAACTTATTAATGTGTGTGTGTTTTGTCTTTCAGTTTATATTGTACATACAAGTAGTATCATTAATGACCTTGGGAATAAATTCATACATGATGACTCGTTTGGCCAGGACATTAGGTAAAGTCTACTTAACCAGGAAGAATAATGCAAATAGATTGTTGCTGAAGGTGGGACATTTCTTCTGCAGCTCAAGGAATTGATCATGAAATCACTCAGTTTNTACAAGTAGTATCATTAATGACCTTGGGAATAAATTCATACATGATGACTCGTTTGGCCAGGACATTAGGTAAAGTCTACTTAACCAGGAAGAATAATGCAAATAGATTGTTGCTGAAGGTGGGACATTTCTTCTGCAGCTCAAGGAATTGATCATGAAATCACTCAGTTTTCATTCACTCCCTGTTAATAGAAACCACATTAAGAGTGCCTTAAACAAGACATAAGCTGTTTCCCACCACCCCCCATCAGAAAATCAAGAAGAGTAGGATGGTTCTGTTCTGCGAGGTTGTCCAGAGATTTCAAATCCTTCTCTTTCATTCCTCCTCTGCTTCCCAGGGTGTTGCTCTTGTCTGCAGGGTAGAAGTGGGCTCACAGTCACTGTTATCTTCAATCCAATCAGCTAGAAAGGGAAAATGTGGTGGGAGTGGTGATGGTGGTGGTTATGGTGTCAATGGAAAGTAAGGAGGTTATTTAAAGAAGCTTCCTTCTGCCTCCAGAAGTTGTACATATCATTACCACTCACAGTCCATTGGCCAGAACTTAGTCTCATGGGCACACAAGGGCAAAGGAAGATGGGAAGTACTATCTGAACTGACTGGTCATGTGCTTAGCCAAAGCATGGAGATTCTATTGGGAAAGAAAGAAGAGGAGAATGAAGGGGAGCGGTAAGCAGGCTGTGCCAGAGTTGCCTGTTTCTAGAAAAAATGTGAAGCTGTTGATAATAAAGTATAGAAATATAAAAAAGTCACAAAAAGGCCCATGATCAAGAAATAAATCAGAATAAGATAATCAGTGGCAGTGGAGTCCATGAGGAGAGAGGGGGTGGGGCAGAATTACACAGAGTCTTGGAGGAGTAGGGCCTTAGTATCGTCCAGTGTCCCATGGCCTGATCCTCAGCTTTGCTGGTGCAGACACCTGATTTTGTGAGTGTCTAGAATTAATCAGATGGCTGGAAATTTACATCTGTTGCACTCCCAGGAGAATAGAGAAGCAGCAGAAAATCAATTTGTTAATTTATAATGAGGATGATTTCTATGTCTGAAATAATTGTGATCATTATTCAGGGTGAAAGTGAAGTCGCTCAGTCGTGTCTGACTCTTTGCGACCCCATGGACTGTAGCCTATCAAGCTTCTCCTTCCATAGAATTTTCCAGGCAAGAGTGCTGGAGTGGACTGCCATTTCCTGTTCACCTCTAAATACCAATTTCCTTAATAAATCAAATTAGTAATCAGAAGGTTTCTTGGAAGGTGTGGAACTTGGGAGAGATTGATGGAAGGGTACTGAGGAAGGAGAGTTCTTATAAATAGAGAAATAGCTTGGTGAATTCAGCTTCTCTGCTTGTGTCTTTTCATAGTTCTGCCAACTCCTGAAACTGTGCCATATCAACACTATGGCAGAGCTTCTTGTGAAGGCTGACCTCAAAGTCTAGGGCTCAAGTATAGGAATAGGACTAGTAAATGGGGCAGAGTTTTGGCAGCGCTCCTTCTCCCCCAGGCACGGAGTTTGCTCTTGTTTGCAGTGGAAGGCTGTGCTTGGGCCAGCACGAGCTTGCTACGCTGCAGTGTGAGTGAAGTTAACTCGATCCCTGAAGGTTTGCTTACACCTCCCTTCCCACCAATTTGTATAGGCTTTCATGGATCCAGACCCACTCTGCTCTCTTGGCTTATAACATGGCATCTGGTTTTCTCCCATGCTTGTTTGCTTGACATTGCTCTTACTCTGATACTAAGAAACAAAATCAAGAGGTTTTACTATCATGGAAATATTTTTTTCTTCTGCTTTTCTTCCCATACAATTTTTTTTTATTGTATTTATATGAACTGTGAATTTCCAGATGTCCAACCTGGTTTTAGAAACGGCAGAGGAACCAGAGATCAAATTGTCAACATCCGCTGGATCATGGAAAAAGCAAGAGAATTCCAAAAAAAACAGCTACTTCTGCTTTATTGACTATGCCAAAGCCTTTGACTGTGTGGATCACAATAAACTGTGGAAAATTCTGACCAGACCACCTGACCTGCCTCTTGAGAAACCTGTATGCAGGTCAGGAAGCAACAGATAGAACTAGACGTGGAAAAACAGACTGGTTCCNACAGAGCACGTGGCTATGCTAGTTTGTATGTTTCTTTGCCTAGATCAAAGACTGTCAAACTGCCTCACATATACCAAAACTGTTTACTACATGCCTTTAAAAAACATTTTAAATAATTTTAGATACACAGAAGAATTGCAAAGATAATACAGAATGTTCCTGTACACTCTTTACCCAGCTTTCTCACAGGTTAATGCTTACATAAACTGTAATTTATCAAAACTTTTCACCAGCTTTTCCACGAAAGACTCTTTCCTGTTCCAGGATCCAATGCACCAGGCTGCATTTATTTGTTATTTCTCCTATCTGTGACTGTTTTAGTTTTTCCTTTTTATTTTTTGCTTTGTTTTTCCATGACCTTGATGCTTTGGAAAAAAGTGCTGGTCAGATATTTTTGTAGACTGATTCTCTGTCTGTTTGATGTTCGCTCATTAGATAGGGAATACAGATTTGAGGAAAGAACATCACAGAGTCAAGTACCCTTCTCATAGAACAAATCACTATATCAGCCTGACTTACTACTGGCTAATAAGATTAGTGCTTAACCTGATTGTTTAGTTTTTGTTAACTGCATTTTTTTCCTCTGTAAAATTCATTTTACCCCTTTCTATACTTCATTCATTAGAAAGCAAGTTACTAAATCTATATCTGACCCAAGAGGAGGGGGATTAAACTCCACCTCCTGGAAGGGTCTCAGGAAATCGTGGAAACATGTTAAGACAACAATAGTGATTAATAAATGTCATAGGAAAGATACATCAAGGCTATGTAAATATCCTGTTTCTCTGTAAAGTTCTGCCCACTAACGTTGACATTCATCTGTGGATCATGCCTGTTACCATTATTACTAAGATGACTGGATGGCCATTTTCTATTTCCCTCATCCTTTCTACATTTATTATTTGGAATTATTCTCTAAGGAAGTAAGGAGGGTAAGTCTGTTTTCCTCTTTGTGTTTACTTATTCAATAATTATATCAGTACAAACTCAAGAGATACTGATTTTATTTCTTAGCTTATAATCCAATACCATTCATTTTGTTCAAATTTGTTCCAGGTTTAGTTATTGGAAGCTCTTATAGATTAGCTTTGGGCTTCCCCTATGGCTCAGGGGTAAAGAAACCTCCTGCAACGCAGGAGCCGCAGTAGATACAGCTTCGATCTCTGGGTCGGGAAGATCCCCTGGAGAAGTGCACAGCAGCTGACTCCAGTATTCTTGCCTGAAGAATAAAGAGTGAGGGGAGAAGGCATATTTTCCTTATTCTTGGTCTTGGAAGAAAGATACAAACTCTTACCATTCAATGTAATATAGGTAGTAGGTCTAGTTTTGTTTTGGGCTTTTTTGTTTTGGGCAGGGGTTGTTTTCTTTTGTTTTTTTGGTAGATGCCCTTTACTAGGTTAGGAAACTCCTTTATAGTCCTAGTTTATTAAGTGTTTTTATTGAGAAAGAATGTAGAAATTTATTAAATTCTTTTTTTACACCATCTATTGAAATGACCATTTGGTGTTCCTCATACAACCTATGAATGCATCAAATTATATTAATTGGTTATAAAATATGAAACTAGCCTTGTATTTCTGGGATGAACCTCACTTGGTCATGATAGATTATGTTTTTTATCCCATGATGAATGCAACTTGATCATATTTTATTGAGGAATTTTGGTCTATGGTCATATAAGATATTCTTCTTTCTTTGGCTTTAGTACTGGAATAATGACGGTCTTTAAAATTCATGGCTGCAGTCACCATCTGCAGTGATTTTGGAGCCCCCCAAAAAATCACTCCAAAATCACTGCAGATGGTGACTGCAGCCATGACATCACAAGATGTTCACTCCTTGGAAGAAAAGCTATGACCGACCTCAGTCAGTTCAATTCAGTTCAGTTGGTCAGCTGTGTCCAACTCCTTGCGACCCCATGAATTGCCAGGCCTCCCTGTCCATCACCAACTCTTAGAGTTTACTCAAATTCATGTCCATCAAGTCAGTGATGCCATCCAGCCATCTCATCCTTTGTCATCCCCTTCTCCTCCTGCCCTCAACCCCTCCCAGCATCAGAGTCTTTTCAAATGAGTCAACTTTTCACTTGGGGTGGCCAAAGTACTGGAGTTTCAGCTTCAGCATCAGTCCTTCCAAAGAAACTCCAGGGCTGATATCCTTTAGAATGGACTGGTTGGATCTCCTTGCAGTCCAAGGGACTCTCGAGAGTCTTCTCCAACACCACAATTCAAAAGCATCAATTCTTTGGTGCTCAGCTTTCTTCACAGTCCAACTCTCACATCCATACATGACCACAGGAAAAACCATAGCCTTGACGAGACAGACCTTTCTTGGCAAAGTAATGTCTCTGCTTTTCAATATGCTGTCTAGGTTGGTCATAACTTTCCTTCCAAGGAGCAAGCATCTTTTAATTTCATGGCTGCAGTCACCATCTGCAGTGATTTTGGAGCCCCCCAAAATAAAGTCTGACACTGTTTCCACTATTTCCCCATCTATTTCCCATGAAGTGATGGGACCAGATGCCATGATCTTAGTTTTCTGAACAACAGACAGCATGTTAAAAAGCAGAGACATTACTTTACCAACAAAGGTCCATCCAGTCAAAGCTGTGGTTTTTCCAGGAGTCACATATAGATGTGAGAGTTGGACTATAAAGAAAGCTGAGCACTGAAGGATTGATGCTTTTGAACTGTGGTGTTGGAGAAAACTCGTGAGAGGCCCCTGGACTGCAAGGAGATCCAAACAGTCCTTCCTAAAGGAAATCAGTCTTGAATATTCATTGGAAGGTGATGATGAAACTGAAACTCCAATACTTTGGCCACTTGATGCGAANGTGAGAGTTGGACTATAAAGAAAGCTGAGCACTGAAGGATTGATGCTTTTGAACTGTGGTGTTGGAGAAAACTCATGAGAGGCCCCTGGACTGCAAGGAGATCCAAACAGTCCTTCCTAAAGGAAATCAGTCTTGAATATTCATTGGAAGGTGATGATGAAACTGAAACTCCAATACTTTGGCCACTTGATGCGAAGAGCTGACTCACTGAAAAAGACCCTGTTGGGAAAGACTGAAGGCAGGAGGAGAAGGAGATGACAGAGGATGAGATGGTTGGATGGCATCACGGACTCAACGAACATGAGCTTGAGTGGACTCCGGAAGTTGGTGATGGACAGGGAGGCCTGGCATGCTGTGGTCCATGGGGTCACAGAGTCAGACATAACTGAGTGGCTGACCTGAACTGAATGCTAGCCTTGTAGAATGAATTATTAAGTGAGCCCCATCTATTTTCTGGAAGAAAATTTGAGGAACTGTCATTATTTATTCATTATTATTAAAATACCTAGGAGCCTGATCTGTGGCTGTATAAGATGACTATATTTAGCTTTGTAAGAAATTGCCAAACTGTCTCTTGAAGTAGCTGTATCATTTTATATTTCCACAAACAATGAGAGTTCTTTTTGTTACTCATCCTTGCCAGCAGTTAGTATTATCAGAGTTTTTAAAACATTTTACCCATTGGAATACACATGTAATGGCATCTTGTTTTAATGTGAAATTCCCCAATGACAAATGGTGTTGAGCATGTTTTCATATGCTTATTTGCATTTGTGTATTTTCTTCGGTGATGTTTCTGTTAAAATAATTTTCCTGGTTTAACTGGCTTCTTTGTTTTTCTCTTTGAGAGTTCAAAATATTTTAAGATTTGCCTCAAGACTGCCTTTTGGATTCATGGGTTATTTAGAAATGTATTAAATTCCAAATATTTGGAAATTTTCCAGCTTTCTCTTATTAATTTCTAATATAACNTGAGAGGCCCCTGGACTGCAAGGAGATCCAAACAGTCCTTCCTAAAGGAAATCAGTCTTGAATATTCATTGGAAGGTGATGATGAAACTGAAACTCCAATACTTTGGCCACTTGATGCGAAGAGCTGACTCACTGAAAAAGACCCTGTTGGGAAAGACTGAAGGCAGGAGGAGAAGGAGATGACAGAGGATGAGATGGTTGGATGGCATCACGGACTCAACGAACATGAGCTTGAGTGGACTCCGGAAGTTGGTGATGGACAGGGAGGCCTGGCATGCTGTGGTCCATGGGGTCACAGAGTCAGACATAACTGAGTGGCTGACCTGAACTGAATGCTAGCCTTGTAGAATGAATTATTAAGTGAGCCCCATCTATTTTCTGGAAGAAAATTTGAGGAACTGTCATTATTTATTCATTATTATTAAAATACCTAGGAGCCTGATCTGTGGCTGTATAAGATGACTATATTTAGCTTTGTAAGAAATTGCCAAACTGTCTCTTGAAGTAGCTGTATCATTTTATATTTCCACAAACAATGAGAGTTCTTTTTGTTACTCATCCTTGCCAGCAGTTAGTATTATCAGAGTTTTTAAAACATTTTACCCATTGGAATACACATGTAATGGCATCTTGTTTTAATGTGAAATTCCCCAATGACAAATGGTGTTGAGCATGTTTTCATATGCTTATTTGCATTTGTGTATTTTCTTCGGTGATGTTTCTGTTAAAATAATTTTCCTGGTTTAACTGGCTTCTTTGTTTTTCTCTTTGAGAGTTCAAAATATTTTAAGATTTGCCTCAAGATTGCCTTTTGGATTCATGGGTTATTTAGAAATGTATTAAATTCCAAATATTTGGAAATTTTCCAGCTTTCTCTTATTAATTTCTAATATAATTCTATAATGATCTGAGGACATAGTTGGTACCATGTCTGTTCTTTTAAATTTGTTTTCATTTGCGACCCAGAGTATAGTTTATGTTAGTGAATATTCCATGGGCACTTAAGAAGAATGTGTATTCTGAAGTTTTTTCATAGTCATAAGTTGCTCAGTTGTGTCCGACTCTTTGAGACCCTGTGGACTATAACCTACCAGGCTCCTCCGTCCATGGGATTTTCCAGGCAAGAATACTGGAGTGGGTTGCCATTTCCTTCTCCAGGAGATCTTCCCAACCCAGGGATTGAACCCAGGTCTCCCGCATTGTAAGCAGATGCTTTACCATCTGAGCCTCCAGGGAAGTTGAAGTTTTTTGGTGGAGTGATAAATGTCAACCATGTCAAGTTGATTGATAGCACTGCTCAGATCATTTATGTCCCTACTGATTTTTTTTTTTTTTTTTTGCCTAGTTGTTCTATCAGCAACTATAAAGGAGGGTTGGAGTCACCCGTGATAATTGCAGATGTGTAATTCTGAAGCTCTCCTATTAGGTATGTATACCTTTAGGACTGTTAGGTCCATTTGCAGAACTTACCACTTTATCATTATATAATGTTCTATTTTATTTCTGACAATATTCTTTCTTTGAAGACTACTTTGACTGAATTTAATGTAGTTTAGTCCAGCTTTGGCTTTTTTATGGAGGAGACAGGGCATAGTAATCGGTACAGGTATCTTCTGCTTTATACACTTCCCTTTTCTGAAAGACCTCCATTAGTACCTGTTTTAGCTAACCAAAAAAAATTTGAAGAGGATTTTTGCTCTTACGAAAACAGACAAAAATCAAAGTGGGAGAGGAAAGAGATGAGAGGCAAGATAGGGGTAGCAGACTGAGTGTGTGTGCTTTGTCACTCAGTCATGTCCGACTCTTTGGGACCCCATGGACTGTAGCCCACCAGGCTCCTCTATCCATGGGGATTCTTCAGGCAAGACTACTGGAATAGGTTGTCATGCCCTCTTCCAGGGGATCTTCCCAACCCAGGAACAGAACCCAGGTCTTCTGCATTGCAAGTGGATTCTTTACTGTCTGAACCACCAGGGAAGCCCATGAATACTGGAGTGGGTAGCCTAACCCTTCTCCAAGGGATCTTCCCAACCTAGGAATAGAACCAGGGTCACCTGCATTGCAGGTGAATTCTTTACCAGCTGAGCTTTCAGGGAAGCCCTGGTAGGAGGCAGATTAGAAGATACAAACAATTATGCATAAAATAAACAAGCAACAAGGCTATATAGCAGACTACAGGGAAGTACAGCCATTATTTTGTAATAACTTATAAATGGAGTATTGTCTATAAAAAATACTGAATCACTATGTTGTACATCCAAAACTAACACAATATTGCAAACCAGCTACAATAAGCAATACGTAGCGTTCAATGTTATTTTGCAGCATGGAGGTAGGGCACCCCCAGCAGCCAGTGGCACCACCAAACTCCTTCCCTAGGAAGCACATTCAGCATCCCAGCACGAAGCCACCGTTGCTTTGAACTGTATGAGCATCTGTGCTTTATCTTGACTTATTTTTTGCATCTGTTAGCAAGATGAGTCTTAAGATAAACGCTTCTTTGCTTTAAGGCATTTTTGCTTAGGAAAGGTTTCATAGGAACACTCTACTTTTGGATAGTGGGGGGACCTGTATATGCTTTTAATCTATCTATGTCTTTATATTTGAAGTGAGTCTCCTATAGACAACATAAAACTGAGTCTTCTTTCTAAATCCAATCTAACAATCTGCCTTTTACTGATACATTTAGACATTTAAAGTGATTATCATTACAGTTTGTTTAAAATCTTGCTAGCTATTTTCTGTTTGTTCAATTTGGCCCTTCCTGCTTTTTTGTTCACTTTCTGCCTTTTCTGACTGACTAAGCATTTTAAGTATATTAAAAAACAGAGACATCATCTTACTGACAAAGGTCTGTATAGTCAAAGCTATGGTTTTTCCAGCAGTCATATATGGACGTGACAGTTGGATCGTAAAGAAGGCTGAGTGCCAAAAAATTCATGCTCTCAAATTGTGGTGCTGGAGAAGACTCTAGAGAGTCCCTTGGACAACAAGGAGATCAAACCCGTCAATCCTAAAGGAAACCAACCTTGAATATTCATTGGACGGACTGATGCTAAAGCTGAAGCTCCAATACTTTGGCCATCTGATGCAAAGAGTCGACTCACTGGAAAAAAAACCCTGATGCTGGGAAACACTGAAGGCAGGAGAAGAAGGTGACAACAGAGATGGTTGGATGGTGTCGCCGACTCAATGGACATGAGTTTGAGCAAACTCCAGGAGATGGGGAACACAGGGAAGTCTGGTTTGCTGCAATCCATGGGGTCATGAAGTCAGACACGACTGAGCGACTAAACAACAAAGTGTTTCAATGATCTATTTTATCTCGTACAATTATTTACTACTTATGCCTCTTTTTTCAATGACTAATAATAAATTTATTAAAATAGTTGATTTAAGCAACACAATGATGATTTCCTCTACTCTTGGCTCAATAGTAATAGAAGTAATTTGGTTAACTCTCTCAGAAGGATTGTCCAAGTGAATGAGTCACTTAAGAATCTTCTGGAAATGCTGGCAAGTCTTAGAACCTTTACCACAAAGAGTGTTTCTCATAGTGATTGTCAGTCCTGGTAGACATCTGAACCAGCCTTTCCACTTTAAGGTTCTTTTCCTTTGAGTCTCTTGATCAAGTCAGTACACATCTTCCTCAAGAATTTTATATGGCGGACGGTTAGGGTAAATGTTTAGGGAACCATCATTTCTGGGTCCACGAGTGTCATTCCAGTAGCATTAAAATCCGTGGCTGCCAATGTGGCAGCAGCAGAACTTGCTGACTGACTTCCTTCCTCAGCAAGAAGGAGCCATGGCGAGTCAGTGTCTTCCTCATAGAGGCTTGATACTTTTTTTTAATATTTAACTTTGTAAGGGTTAATGAGTTTTCTTTATATACTCTTCATATACAACGTGACAGTACATTCCCAAGTCCTTCCATTCCTTGTGCCACGGTTGTCACACATTTCATTTTTATTTATGGAATAAATACATTGCTACAAGTTTTGCTTTAAATGCTGCTGCTGCTAAGTCGCTTCAGTCATGTCCGACTCTGTGTGACTCCAGAGACGGCAGCCCACCAGGCTGCCCCACCCCTGGGATTCTCTAGGCAAGAACACTGGAGTGTGTTGCCATTTCCTTCTCCAATGCATGAAAGTGAAAAGTGAAAGTGAAGTCATTCAGTCGTGTCAGACTCTTAGCGCCCCCATGGACTGCAGCCTACCAGGCTCCTCCATCCATGGGATTTTCCAGGCAAGAGTACTGGAGTGAGGTGCCCCTGCCTTCTCCACTGCTTTAAATAGTTAGCTTTTAGAACAAGTACAAATTAACAAAATATTCCATTTTAGCTTCCTTCTTTATTCTCTGTATAAATCCAAGTTGCTGGTATCATATTTCTTCTACTTGAGAAACTTCAACACTTCTTGCAGAGTAGATCTGTGGTAATGATTTACACCAGTTTTGTTTATCTGAGAAAGGCTTTGCTTCTACTTCCAATTTTTAAAAAGTATTATTTATTGATGACTGTGCTGGGTCTTCATTGCTGTGTGTGGGCCTTCTCTAGTTGCGGCAATCAGGGTCTGCTCTTCACTGTGACGCACAGGCTTCTCACTGCAGTGGCTTCCCTTGCTGGGGAGCACAGCATCCAGAGCAGTTGCAGTAGCTGAGGCACCCTGGCTTGATTGCTCTGCAGCATATGGGATCTTCCCAGGCCAGGGACTGAACCCACGTCCCATATATAGGCAAGCGGATTCTTAACCACCAGACTGCCAGGGAAGCCCCCTGCTTCATAATCAAAAGATATTTTTTACTAGAGATGTCAGATTTTTTTCCTTTTAAGAACTTTACAGACATCATTCTATTGCCTTCTTATTTATATGATTTCTAATGAGAAGTCTGCTGTAATTCTCTTCCTTGTTCATCAATGGAACTTCATTTTTCCCTCAGTCTGCCTTCACGGTTTTTTCCTATGTCTTCAGCTTTCAGGATTTAGAGCATGATGTTCACAGGCGCTGGGTTTTTAAAAATTTCTTACTCATATTTCTTCAAATATTTTTTCTTCCCTCTACTCTTTTTGTTCTCCTGAAAGTTAAAGTAAGTGAAAGTGTTAGTTACTCAATAGTATCAGACTCTTTGCGACCCCGTGAACGGTACTCTGCCAGGCTCCTCTGTCCATGGGATTCTCCAGGCAAGAATATTGGAATGGGTAGCCATTCCCTTCTCCAGGGGATCTTCCTGACCTAGTGATCAAACCCAGGCCTCTCACATTCTGGACAGATTCTTTAGCATCTGAGCTCCTGGAGTTTCCATTATGCATATGTTAGATCATTCGATATTGTCTTTTAGCCATTGGATGCTCTGTTCTCTTTTGTATCATTCTTTTTTCTCTTTGTGTTTCACTTTGGGTAATTTCTGTTGACCTAGCTCCATTTTCAAGTTCATTGGCTCTTTTTCCAGCTATCTTAAATCTTAAATCTACTATCTTAAATCTACTTATCTTAAATCTATCTTAAATAGCTATCTTAAATCTACTGGCAAAATCACTGAAAGCATTCTTCATCTCTGCTACTGAATTATTCTTTTCTAGGATTTTCATTTTTATAGTTTCCATGTCTCTGCTCAAAGTATCTACTCAACCAGGTCAGTATAGGGGTTCATGCCTATTAAGTCAGGAATTGGGCTGGGTTTGAAGCTTGCTTCCTGCTTGGCTCTGGTTCTTCTACTTGGCTAAGGTGTTTTGTTTTGTTTTGTTTTCGTTTGTGCAAAAGACAGATTCTGCCTCCTGCAGCTCTCCCAGTTGTATTCCACTCTTAATTTTATTTGAGAATAATAGAGGGAGTGGTGAAAGGAGATGTTCTTATTAAGCCTCAGATTTAGGCAAGCATTATGAAACTGGATCTCAGGTCTGTGACATTCTTAAGTATTCCTGTTCCTTCTCCACGGGTAATATTGGGTCTACATTGTCTCAGCTATCCCCCAGATGCCTTAGTCCATACCTTTGTTTCCTTTTCCCTGTATAGTAAGGCTTTTGTTCCTCTTAGATAATACAGAAGGTGAATCTGGCAGTGTTGGCAGTGGCTTCTGTTCCCTCCCCTGTTCTAGCCATATCACAGGGGAAGTTTTCCTAGGCCTCTTCTCAATCTGCCCTGGGAGTTCCTAGAAGGAAATTCTTCTGTGACTGTGACCCCATACACACACAAATGTCTGCAGCTCCAGGGGCTTCACCTTCCCACCCAGGCTTTATTTATTTTTGATCTTGTGAGAGACTTAATTTTTTTTTTTTTCAATATCACCTTTAAAATCACAACAAAGTTTAAGTATTTCAAACCACTATTTCCAATAGCATAGGGGGAAAAAAAACTATGTTCCAGCCACTTCTCCCCCCCCATGCATTTGTAGTTTTTATTTATATTTTATTTATTTTTTTAAATATAAATTTATTTAATTGGAGGCTAATTACTTTACAATATTGTATTGGTTTTGCCATACACTGACATGAATCCACCACAGATGTACATGTGTTCCCCATCCTGAACCCCCCTCCCACCTCCCTCCCCATACCATCCCTCTGGGTCATCCCAGTGCACCAGCCCCGAGCATACTGTATCATGCATTGAACCTGGACTGGTGATTCATTTCACATATGATAATATACATGTTTCAATGCCATCCTCCCAAATCATCCCACCCTCGCCCTCTCCCTCAGAGTCCAAAAGATCATTCTATACATCTGTGTCTCTTTTGCTGTCTCGCATATAGGTTTATCTTTACCATCTTTAGAAATTCATTAAAAACTTCTAGCCAAATCTTCTCTTTGGCTTATATGAATCTGGCAACATCTTTCTTTGCAAGCACTTGTCTCTCCCCATATTTCAGGGTAGTTGTTCACCCTGAAATCTCAATTCTTTCATAGGTTCAAATATCATTAATTTCCACTTGTCAGGGTTTTTTTTCCCCCTTGTTGTTTGTGTAGAAGTGATAGTCTTTTCAGCACTCTTCATTTCCAAATTGAAGAAAGAAGTCTTTTCTACAAAGAGGCAATCTGGCCCATTCCACATATTGCTCATAAGACAGTGAACAGACGAAGGGCCTACAAGTGTTTAAAAGAAAAAAACCTAGTTTCCAATTCCTGCCATGTAATTAGTTAGTCAGGAGTGTGACGTCAAACAAGAAAAATGGACCGATAAGACTGATTAGACTCATCACTCCAAAAGGATCAAGTGGTATAACTATGTGAAAGTGATCTGAAAAGGATTTTAAAAGACATGGGATAAGCTTATATTTTATTCTTTAGTTGAAGGCTGTATGATAAAAATAAAATAAGTGTTTTATATCTGGCCACATAAAGATTTAGATCAATTCAGTCACATTTAATGAGCACTTACTACATGCCAAATTCTATTCTAGTCATTTCTCTATCTGGGGAATGAAAAAGACACAATCTGCACCCTTAAGGAGTTTTTAGTCCAGTGAAGAAGACAAATTATGTTTAATTTGACTCAACCATTTAATTATAAATATCTGAAACTAATATCTGTCCATTCTTAGAAGAAAATTGAGTAACAATATACACATGTGAAAATAATTTTTTTACAATTAAATTAATCCAGAATTAGTATACTGTTTTAAATTAGGGAAAAAATGACAACTGATTTTCTCTCAAAATATCACCCTGATTAAAACTTCATTAAGTATATGAGAATTCTTCTTAAAACTAAAGAAATATTTTACTCTTTAAACAATTAATTTGTAATTCAGATATTGCAGTAGCATGCTTTAAAGAGTTAAAATTTTTCACCACCAGGAAAATTACATTAATAATACTTTATTTTTAAACAGAAATAATATTTTTATGTATTGCTTAGATAGTCTCTTAAATGATTTACTTTTTTTTCCATTAGGTCATTTATAATTAAGGGGTTCCTAAGTTGAACAGTTAGATGCAAAAACATGTGTTCAGAGTTGAGACAGAAATGGCAAATGGCCACATTCTTAAGATCATGTAATTGAATGAATTAGGGAATTCAATACCTCAGCAGATGACAAGTTCAAGGATGACCCTGTTTTAGCTAAAGCTAAGTTGGAACATATGAAACCATCTGATTTTGAGTTTTCATGTGAATCATTTTGGAGCACAAGGATTAATGAATGTATGAGAATGTGTGCTTGGATTAGAATGCATTCCTACAGAATGAGAATAAGAAATATGAGAAATATTAAACAGAAACAAATACAGCATTGTTAATTTCTTACGATGTGACTTCAGAGGTGGGTTACTTTCCCACAATGCACCTGCATGCAAAAGATAACTGTAAACAGTATGATTCTGTTCAGAGCCTGTTCGCAAGCCACCATCAACTTGGCTCAGTCCTCTTTACACACTACTAGGTTTGTCTTCTGGAACTAATAAGATTAAAAATTCAAATCTGCTTATGCTTTGGGCTAAACAGTAGAATTATCTAAAAACAGACATATATCAGTATCTATACATATACTGATACATAAGATTATGAGTTGGAGGGCACATTTTGAGAGTATTTCTGATAACCAAAAATGTTTGAAAGTAAATCAACTGTATAATTTAAAACTCAGTTGGTATGTGGAAAAATTCTGTCTTCAATTCATGTGAATTATTTCATCAAACATAACAAAAGGGACTTCCCTGGTGGTACAATCGTTAAGACTCCTAGCTTCCAGTGCAGGGGGTGCAGGTTCGATCCCTGGTTGGGGAACTAAGATCCCACATGCCACGTAGTGCAGCCAACAAAGTTAAAGTAAGATAAAATAATAGAAAATGAGCTAAATACTTAATAAAATTCATTCAGACCTTGCTCTGTATATAACAAAGGCAAGTCAAAGGCCTGTGAGAATTGAGAACTTCTCAACAGTTCAGGGTCAATATGAACAAGGGTACCAGCTGTTCCATTAGATAATGTCTTGGATAAAGTCACTCTTGAATGAAAATTTTCACACTTTGTAATAACAAGGCATCGCTACTGAAATGAAAAAAAAAAAAAAAAATTGACAAATATCTGAGATAGTCCAGAAATGAATTCTTTTCCATGACCAAATTTATTTTCTAAGCCAAGAAAGAAATAATTAGCATTTTGCCAAACTATGCTTTCGTGGTGGTTTAGAAATTAATAATACAGTATGAGTACAATGAGAACACATATTCAAAGTGAGAAAGCAGTTTACTGTGATCTTACTTCCCACTTTCAAGAGAAATAAAAATGAATGAACAGCTACTTTTAACTTTCAGAACTACTGAACAATAACTCAAAAAATTAGGACATGCAACACACAAATGATGCTGGAGTTGTTTTTTATTCCTTCTAAAGGTGTCATTCTTTCATCTTCCAAATACCAGTTGGCTTATGGGATCTTAGTTCCCCAACCAGGGATTGAACCCAGGCCTCAGCAGTGAAAGCACTGAGTCCTAACCATTGGACCATGAGAGAATTACTTTGATAAATTTATGATGGTAGCTGCTCTTGAGGTTGTAATGAAATTTAAAGAAAATACTTTATTTGTGCTGCCAAAATATACTTACCAGTCGAAATGTTTAGCTATATAAATGAGAGGTTGCTTTAGATTTCATTTTCATATTGACAGTTTTCTTTTTAGATAGCACAAAATTACAGAACAGTTTGCTAAATTTTCTTTATCCAAGTCATAATGATTTCTTGGAATTGAGCAGCAGCGTTGAAGATTTGCTTAATAGTAAATCACGTTCTTTATTGCAACTGTGGCTTTACAATGATTTGAGTTATGCCGGGATTCTGTTCTAGACAATTTGAAATCAAACAGGAGAATGTTAATTTCTTACAACCAAGACATCTCATACCACAATATGATACGCATGGCTGCTATACAGTAATAGCCGAGCAACATTTTTTAAGCTGAGAGCAGTTAGTGTTCTTTTTCAAGGCAGATGTTTTCCAGATTTGCTATTGTCACTCATTAAGAAAGTAAGAAGTCTGTGAGTTATGATAATGTGAGGTATGATATTGTGCATAGAATCTCATCCATAAAACAACACAGATTTTTCTCAGCTAATTCTTTCCTCTGCTTGCTTTAATTGGTTCAGTGTGACTGTTGGTTTCCATTAGTCTAGAAATACTTATTTTGTCTGTGTGATAAAATGTAACCAAACAGAAAATAGGAGGGCGGTAAATATGCTGATAAAATGGAAAGAGGGTAGATATTTTAGTTAGCAGGACTTATATATTCAAAAATTATGCTGTTTTAAAGTAACTGTGGAAAAAAGATGTTGAGTATTTTATGAGACTTATTTAGCACATATTGAATTTGGGGAACAATGTGCATACTTTGGAGGAATTCAAAGCAATGTACAAATATTATCNAGAGGGTAGATATTTTAGTTAGCAGGACTTATATATTCAAAAATTATGCTGTTTTAAAGTAACTGTGGAAAAAAGATGTTGAGTATTTTATGAGACTTATTTAGCACATATTGAATTTGGGGAACAATGTGCATACTTTGGAGGAATTCAAAGCAATGTACAAATATTATCCAATGAATGTTTCCATGTAAGATAACAGAGATCTTACTGTGGTTGTAGTTTACTGGAGCAAACAGTTCAAGTAGTGAAAATGAAGCCCTAAATGAAACAGAACAATGAAAAGAGCAAAGGCTGGGATGTTTTTTTTCACTCCTATAAATTGAGTTTAATGCCTAAATTATCAGAAAAATACTGTAGTGATAATACCAAAAAAGAGACTATAATTTTCAATCTAACATATACTTTCTTAAAGCTATCTCCTTACCTAGAGTGATCTTAAAATGTGAAATAGGGTAGATGAGATATATAATGTCTTGGTTAAATAACTACTGTTGACCTGATTGACATTACCATAAATTTTAAAAGTATACTTATCATCTTTCTTTCATTTCTTCTAAATGTTTGAATAGAAATATCTTCATTTAATAAGTTGAGATTTTTTAATAACTGCTATTAAAAATATCTATCTTTTTAAAAAGTTGATTGTCTCTATAGGGGTCATTAGTGGTGAGAGAGGTTTCTGTTTTCCCACAGAAGTGGCTCATGGTATCTGTGCGGGGCTCCCAGCTGGCCTGCTCCTCAGAACTGAATTTGCAAACCCACATTCCAGATTGACTCAGTACTGCAACATGAGATGCCTTAAAGAAGTGAAAACACAAATAGCTTAAGAGACGATCAGTGGAAATATGGCTTTTTCACAAAACTTAAACAAGAAGCCTTTAAAAGGGACTACTTTTCTCAAACAACTCAAAAATGATGGCCAGATCCATATACTACTCATGGCACTTGAACAATTTTATGCAAAGCACTGAACAAAATATTAAGCCTTCTAGTACAGAAGATTCATAATTCAGTAATGACACCCCCTGCACATAACTTACAGCGGTAGCACTTAGGAATTCATATACCAAATACAAACTCACAGACTCGGCTATGGCTATAACTGTATTGGCTCCAAGTTTAGCAATTCCAAGTATGAGTATGATGCGTGTCTCTTCTCTTTTCCCATTATACTAAAACCATAAAATTTACTTCCATCCAGGCAGCCAGCATGCAGATCCAATTTATTATGACTATGACACAAGAGGAGGGAGGACAATGGATCAAGAGGAAGGGACTCCACCAATGCAGAACAACCTCTCTGCACTGATGTCAACACCAAGGGAATTCTGAGGCTGACCGGGTATCCCAGATGTCATGGATGAGATTTCTATACAGATGAACTGTTGAGCTCCTAACTAGATTTGCTAATGCCCTTCAGTGATATTGCTTGGCTAAACTGTACTCAGCCCTGATCTGAATCAAGTGTATGGCAAGGGCTTGAGAATCCCACGTTGAGAGGGAAGTGTAGTCCTGCAGAAAGATGCTGGACTTACTACTTTTTGATAACACTGTTTCTCTATAAAACAAATGATTCTTGCCTCAGGTAGATTAACTTTGTTGGTGCTGTGCCAAGTCTCATCAGTCATGAGTAACTCTTTGCAACCCTATGGACTGAAGCCCTCCAGGCTCTTCTGTCCATGGGGTTCTCCAGGCAAGAATACTACTGTGGGTTGCCATTTCCTTCTCCAGAGGGATCTTTCCGACCCAGGGATGAAACCCACGTCTCTCATGTCTCCTGCATTGGCAGGCAGGTTCTTTACCATTAGTGCCACCTGGGAAACCCAATTTTATTGATAACAGCCTCCAATTAGGTAGGCTCTGGAACCAAGAAGCAGCTGGAGTTCGTGAATTAGTTTTTGACCACCCAGAATGGCTCCACACAGTGAAAGGTAACAGATGGAGACAAAATCTCAGCACATTTAACAACCAGTCACAACTGAGAGACTTCTGGCTGTTGTTTAGTTGCTAAGACATGCCTGACTCTTTGTGACCCTATGGACTGTAGCCCACCAAGCTCCTCTGTCCATGGGATTTTCCAGGCAAAAATAGTGGAGTGAGTTCCCATTTCCTTCTCTAGGAGATCCTCCCAAACCAGGGATCGAACCTGCATCTTTNTGTTAAAAAGAACACATTTGAGTCAGTTCTAAAGAGGTGGATGAAACTGGAGCCTATTATACAGAGTGAAGTAAGTCAGAAAGAAAAACACCAATACAGTATATTAACATACATTATGGAATTTAGAAAGATGGTAACAATAACCCTATGTGAGACAGCAAAAGGGACACAGATGTAAAGAATAGACTTTTGGATTCTGTGGGAGAAGGCGAGGATGGGGTGATTTGAGAGAATAGTATTGAAACATGTATATTATCATATGTGAAATAGATCGCCAGTCCAGGGTCAATGCATGAGACAGGACACTCAGGGCCGGTGCACTGGGATGACCCTGAGGGATGGGATGGGGAGGAGGTTGGGAGAGGGGTTCAGGATAGGGGACACATGTGCACCCATGGTTGATTCATGTGAATATATGGCAAAAACCACCACAATACTGTAAAGTAATTAGCCTCCAATTAAATAAATAAACAAACAAATTTACCCAAAAAAAAGAGTCAGACGTGACTGAAGTGATTTAGCATGCACACTCCTGTTTGAAGGACTTCCTAGATGGTGCTAATGGTAAAGAACCTGCCTGCCAGTGCAGGAGACATAAATGACATGGGTTCAATCCCTGGGTCAGGAAGATCCCCTAGAGGAGGGAATGGCAAACAACTCGAGTGTTCTTGCCTGGAGAATCCTCATGGACAGAGGAGTCTGGCAGTTACAGTCCACAGGGTTGCAAAGAGTCAGACACGGCTGAAGCAACTTGGAACACAACACACACATACACTTCTGTTTGAGAACACACTCCCCAGCTCCCTTACTTGTTTCTCTGGCAGCCCAGGGACACCACCCAAGTCCTACCCTCCCTGGGGAGTGTTCTGTTCTCTAGACCCAATCTTTCTGAAGACTAGAAAACTGGCATCAACTAATTGAGCCAGTCACCCACCTGCCCTTGGCCTCTTCTCCCTATAAAATGAGGGGACTGTTTAATATCCTCTAATGTACCCTAATAAACAACCTCCCCAGACTTTTCACTTATAGGCAAATCCTATAAAGGCAAACCCTGATTCCTCTGTATGCCTCACCACCGAGACTGGGCGATAGGAGGGGACTCTTGCCCTCCTTCACAAATCCACAAACTTCCAGTCACTTTCTCCCTCTAGAGTGATAAAGTCGACGCTCCCCCCTTTACTTGTTCTTCTCCTCAGGAAGGAGGGGTGCTCATCTGTTTGGCAGAGCCTGGCTTCTACCAGGGCCTGTTTCCCTGCTTGAGGAGATGGCAGGGAAACAGGTGCCACTCGTTGGTGGCAGGATGTCTAGTTCTCTTTGATCACGTGGGCTCAGGCAGTAGAAGCCCCCTCCTCCTCTGGGGTGAGCCAGCGCTTCCTATCTCTGAGCAGTGGCTACTGTGGGAGGACCTGTAACCACCATTGTGTGTGCAGACTGCTTGCCATTCTGTGTCCCAGCTCCTCTCATCCTCCAGAAGCATCCTTGAATTGGCAGTGAGTGGACTGGACTGCTGCCCAGTCGATTCAACTCTCTTTGCCTATACGAAGGTTTTTATTTGAGGTGGGAGGCAGGGGACACAATTTTGGCCTCAGGTCTAAGCCACATTCTCCAATTCCAATTTCCCAAGCCCCAAATTTTGTTTGCTACATCTCTAACAGGATGGCACTCTGAAGCCCCACTTGGCTGGTTCTTCTCTCTCGAGGTGAGAACCTGGCAAGGAGGAGAGGTAATCTTGAGCTCTTATCTGCTTCTAACAGTCATTTCCAAACTACTTTCACATGCATTCTTATCATTTCATTCTCAAAACCACCTCATAAGGCTGCCAGGCAGGGTTATTCGTTTTAATTTACAGCCAAGAAAATAGAGAGTTAGAAAACTCAAGTGACTCATCCATGGTCTAGTTAGTTAGTGGTGGATGGGGACTAAGTTCATTCATCAGACAATGAGACTAGACTTTCCAAACCAGAGGCAAACGAACATTCTACAACTTCAGAATTCTACACCAACTTTCTACCAGGAGAACAATTCACCCAGCAGTTACTATCTGTCCCTTGAACTGCTCTGGCAGGGAATTGTTACATACCCTTAAAAGTTCTAATCTTTACACAGCATACAGGATGTAAGCGAAAAAAATATCATGCAGATACCAATGCATCATAACAGCAGGGGCATGATTTAATTTCTAAGCTGCTGGGTTGGGGGACCATGCAAATCACACAAAAAAACACACTGCAGATGTTTTAACCATGTAGATCTGAGTGAATATTATGGAAGTGGATGCCCTGGTGAAGTTGCATTACTGGGTTGCTTCTGTTGTTTTGAAGGACCATATTGGTCAGGATATTGGATACCACTAGAGATAATGCAAGCCTTAAAGCCTGTCAAATCGAAGCAGGCTGTGCACCTGCATCCAGCCGTCCACTGCCACAGCCGTCCTGGCAGCTGCCAGCGTTCCCACCCTCCCCCACAGGACTGGGAGTACCCAGCCCCGCACAGACCTTGCAGGCCTATGTACAAAGAGGAAACAAGGTGATCCGCAGGAAACTGGAAAATCTTGGCAATCTCATCACCTCTGAGACTGCTGTTGCTCCTGCTAAGTCGCTTCAGTCGCGTCCGACCCTGTGCAACCCCAGAGACGGCAGCCCACCAGGCTTCCCCAGGATTCTCCCGGCAANATGTACAAAGAGGAAACAAGGTGATCCGCAGGAAACTGGAAAATCTTGGCAATCTCATCACCTCTGAGACTGCTGTTGCTCCTGCTAAGTCGCTTCAGTCGCGTCCGACCCTGTGCAACCCCAGAGACGGCAGCCCACCAGGCTTCCCCAGGATTCTCCCGGCAAGAATCCCTGGGATTCTCCAGGCAAGAACACTGGAGTGGGTTGCCATTTCCTTCTCCAATGCATGAAAGTGAAAAGTCAAAGTGAAGTCGCTCAGTCATGTCCGACTCTAGCGACCCCATGGACTGCAGCCTCCCAGGCTCCTCTGTCCATGGGATTTTCCAGGCAAAAGTGCTGAGTCATATACACTATCATATGTAAAATAGCCAGTGGGACTTTGCTGTATGGCTCAGGGAACTCAAATTGGGCTTCTGTGACAACCTAGAGAAGTGGGATGGTGTGGGAAGTGGGAGATTCAAGGAGGAGGGGATATATGTATACCTATGGCTGATTCATATCGATATATGGGGGAAAAAACCCCACAATATTGTAAAATAATTATCCTTCAATTAAAAATAAATAATTTTTTTTAATCAGCAGACTGGCAGCCGCTGGAGGGAGAAGAATGAGGTGGAGCTCTGTTAACCTTCATTCCAAGAAAACTGTCCTTATCTGACCTGTTAGTTCCCTAGAAGACCCCACTTGAAGTGTTGCCTTTATTTGACTTGAGTCAGCTCAGCCAGTGCAAAAAGTCTCTCCTCCAGGTGTGTTCGTCAAAAATTACAGGCAGCTGCTCAACTCTGAAGCTGCCTAAGGTGGTGAATAAAGCTTGGGGAAAATAATAGGCTAACCAAAAATGTTAAAAGGAAAAGCTTGGGAAGGAGAATTTTATGTGGGCTTTGAAAAGCTCTGCCATGCTTCTGGGAATTAAGAAAACCACAAACACAAGTAGCTCTGTGCACATTCCCAGAGCCATGTACATGCTTAAGAAAGACCTGAATTTAGGGCCTAGATTCTGGATGATCTGGAGGTTCTGTGCAAACAAGAAGAGAAGGTTAAGGCAGAACCTGTCTGATTAAAGGTTGAAGGTTTGAAGCTGTGCTTCAAAACACACAGAGTCCCTCAGCAAAGACTGGGAGACGTTTTGGTTCCAGGCATATAAGGAAATCCCTGTTTAATCAGCAGACCACTATGATAATCAAGTGGAAACCAAGTAGAAACACAAAAAAGAACACCGGCTTCATGGGATTGGTGCAAAAAAGTTACTAAACAAACAAAACCAAAAATAAACAACAGAAAACCCTGGGGAGGAAGAAATTCTGATTTCTAGAATTGCCACATTGCTGCTGCTAAGTCACTTCAGTTGTGTCCGACTCTGTGCGACCCCATAGATGGCAGCCCACCAGACTTCCCCGTCCCTGGGATTCTCCAGGCAAGAACACTGGAGTGGGTTGCCATTTCCTTTTCCAACGCATGAAAGTGAAAAGTGAGAGTGAAGTTGCTCAGCCGTGCCTGACTCTTAGCAACCCCATGGACTGCATGCAGCCTACTAGGCTCCTCTGTCCATGAATTTTCCAGGCAAGAGTACTGCAGTGGGGTGCCATTGCCTTCTTTACATTATTTTAAATGATTATCTAAAAAAAACATGAGGCATGCAAAGAAACAATAAAGCATGGTCCATACATGGAAGGATATTTATATTAGGGTTTTCCAGAGAAACAAAACCCAACAGGATACATAGAAGAGAAGATTTATTATAGGAATTGTCTTACAGGATTATGGAGGCTGAGAAGTCCCACACTTGCCATGTACAAGCTGGAGAACCAGGAAACTAGGTAGTGTAATTGAGTCTGTCTCAAGGTCCAAGAATCAGGAAGGCTGATGTCCAAGGGCAAGGAGAAGATGGATATCTCAACTCAAGCAGAAAGAGTGAACTTACCCTTCTTCCACCTTTCTGTTCTAATCAGACCCTTCAAGGGACTGGATAATGTCCATCTACATTAGTGAGGACCATCACATTAATGTAGTCTACTGATTTAAGTATCAATCTCTTCTGGAGAGACCCAAACAGATGCATCCAGAAACACTGTTCTCCCAGCTATCTGGGAGATAGCTTAGCCTAAGCTGACATGTAAAATTATTCACCACACCTGTAAATGCCTATACTAAAAAATTTTAGAAGACTTCAAATCAATAACCTAAACTTCCACATTTAGGAAACCAGAAGAAGAAAGACTAAAGTACACCAAACACAAGCAGAAGGAAGAAAACAATGCTTACTGTAGAAATATAGAATATGAAAATAAAGAATAATCAACAAAACCAAAAGTTGGCTCTTTGAAAAGATCAATGAAATCAAACTTTTAGTTAGACTGACTGAAAAGAAGAGACTGGACTCAAGTGACTAAAATCAAGAATTAAATACAGGACACTATTACCGACTTTACAAAAATAAATGGGCTTCCCAGGTATTGCAGTGGCAAAGAATCCGCCTGCCAAGGCAGGAGATGCAAGAGACGTGGGTTCAATTCCTGGGTCAGGAATATCCCCTGGAGGAGGAAATGGCAACTCACTCCAGTATTCTTGCCTGGAAAATTCCATGGACAGGCTACAGTCCATGGGGTCGCAAAGAGTTGGTCAGACATGGCTGTGCACATGCGTGCGTGTGCACACACACACATACAGCTACAAAAATGAAAAGGATTATAAGGAGATACTAAAAACAACTGTAAGCCAACAAATTAGATAACCTAGATTATATGTACACAAAGACAAAAACTACAAAAACAGATTCAAGAGGAAATAAAATTTCTGAATAGACTTGTAACAAGAGATTAAATTAGTAATTACAAAATTACCCGGAAAAAAGCCTGTAAATTCTTCTAAACATTTAAAGAACATTCACACACTCTTTCAAAGAGCAGAAGTGGAGGGGACACTTCCTAACTTGTTCTGTGATGCCACTATTACCCTGATACCAAGAACAGAAAGATGTACCAAGAAAACAAAATCCGTATGTCACTGATACAGACATAAATATCCTGTTACAAGACAAATATCTTGTCTCCTGAGAAACCAAGAGTTGGACCATAAAGAAGGCGTAGTGCCAAGGAATTGATGCTTCTGAACTGTGGTGCTGAGGAAGACTCTTGAGAGTCCCTTGGACTTCAAGGAGATCAAACCAGTCAATCCTAAAGGAAATCAACCCTGAATATTCACTGGAAGGGCTGATGCTAAAGCTGAAGCTCCAATACTCTGGCCACCTGATACTAGGAGCCAACTCATAGGAAAGACTCTGATGCTGGGAAAGACTGAAGGCAAAAGGAGAAGGGGGCAGCAGAGGATAAGATGGTTAGACAGCATCACCAATTCAACAGACATGAATCTGAGCAAAGTCTGGGAGACAGTGAAGGACAAGGAAGACTGGCATGCTGCAGTCTATGGGGTTGTGAAAAGTCAGACAAGACTTAGTGACTGAACAACAGCAACAAATAAAATACTAGCAAACCAAACCCAGCAATACATAAAAGGAATTACAGGTCATGATCAATTAGGATTTAACCCAGGAATGTAAAGTTGGTAGTTCAACATTCAAAAGCCAATTATTTCACCATATCAATTGAATGAAGTACAAAAAAGTCACTCACATGATTATCTCAATAGATGCATAAAAAGCATTTTGCAAAATCCAAACCCCTTCATGGTAAAATATTAAACAATTTGGGGAAAGAATGATACATCCTCAATATGCAAAATGCATCTATAAAAAATCCACAACAAAGATCGTACTTCTTGATGAAAGAATGAATGCTTTTCCCCTAAGATCAAGAATAAGAGAATGATTTACAGTGTTACCTCTTCTTTTCAACATTTTATTAAGGACAAGTAGGCCAAAAAGAAAATGCAACAAAGCAAGAGAGAGGGAACGATGGAGGAAGGTGGGATGAGGGGGTAGAAGAAGAAAGAGGCATCCAAATTGGAAAGAAACAAGTAAAACTGTCTCTACTTGAAGATGGCAAACCTACATACAGGAAATCCTCAGCAATCTACTGTAAGACCATTGGAACTAATGAGAGAGTACAGAAAGGTTGCAGGGTACAAGAACGGGCACAAATAAACTGTGTTTATATACCCTAGAATTTCCAAAATGGAAATTAAGAAAACAATTCCATTTATTGTATACAATGGAATATTATTCAGACATTAAAAAGGAATGAAATTGGGTCACTTGTAGAGATGTGCACGGACTTAGAGACCGTCACACAGCATGAAGTGAGTCAGAAAGAGAAAAACAAATATTGTAACACATATACATGGAATCTAGAAAAATGGTATAGATGACCTTATTTGCAAGGCAGAAATATAGACACAAAGGTAGAAAACAAATGCATGGATGACAAGAGGGAAAGGAGTTGGGTAGGAGGAACCAGGAGATTGGGACTGACTCAGATACAGTACGCCACAGAGAGTATCTTTAAAATAGACAACTGATGGGACCATACTGCATGGTACCGGGAACTTTACTTAACGCTCTGTGGTGACCTGAATTGGAAGGAAGTCCAAAAAGGAAGGGGATATATTTATATGTATGGCTGATTCATTTTGCTCTGCAGTAGAAGCTAACACAACATTTTAAAGCAACTATACTTCAAGAAAAAGTAATTAATAAAAAATATATGTTTAGGACTAAAGTTAACAAATGAAGTATAAAAGCTATAGCTTGAAAACTACAAAGCACTGTTGAAAGATAGTAACAAATATCTAAATGAATGAGTATCCCATGTTAATGGGTCAGAAGCTTTAATATTAAGATGGCAATACTCTTCCCCAGTTAGTCTACAGGCTCAATGCCATTCCTATCAAAATTCCAGCTGGCTGTTTGAAATGTTGACAAACTGATCATAAAATTCAGGTGGAAATTCAAGGGAGGCAGAATAACCAGAACAATCTTGAAAAAGATCCCCAATTTCAAAACTTACTAGAAAGATAGCCTTGTGTGCTGCAGTCCATGGGATCGCAGAGTCAGACATGATTGAGCAACTGAACTGATTAGAAAGATACAATATTTAAGACTTTATGGTACTGGAATAAAAGTAGACATATAGATTAGTGGGACAGAATTAAGGGTCCATAAATATTGCCTTATTTGGTAATAAATATTATTCTCATTTTCCTCAATTCATTTTGGTCAAGGAGACCAAGATAATCTAAGTAGGAAAGAACAATTTTTTCAACAAATAGTGCTGGGAAAAGTAGATATTCACATGCAAAAAAAAAAAAAGAATTTGGATCTCTACCTCATACCATACACAAAAAGTAACTACAAATCAACCACAGAGACAGATATAAACGCTGAAACTATAAAACTCTTATAGGAAAANGGAGGGGGGGGGTTGGGTGGGGGTGGGCAGTTCCCGGGTGTCAGCAGTGCGCCTGGCATCGCAGGGCGCAGACGTCTGTGTTCCCACGGGTCTGGGCGACGACACTACACGCGGACCCAGATCAAGCCTCGGGCTTTAGCTGTATAGACTACCCCCTCGGTGCAGTGAGAGCCCAGCGCGCAGCCGCCTAGGGGTTAGTTTCCAAACTGAGCCAGATCTACCGTGTGATGGCACGACTTTGCACTGCCCAGGCCTCTCACGGTTAGACCATGGTCAGAACGCGCTTTGGACAACCGGCTTCAAAGACCGAAGTCTTCAAGCCAGACCCTACATCGGGGTGTGTTTTTAAGTTGCAAAGAGAGGAGCGCGGCACACCTGGGCCAGAATTGTATCCCACAGGGCTACGCTCTCTGCGCCGGACGCACGAAGCCCTGCCGGTTCGGGGAGAGGTGGAAGCGCGCTCGCAGTGACCCACCCGGCCGGGTCTGCCCGGAGCGCTCCCTCTGGTCGCGCTTCCGGGAGCCAGTGACGCCCCTCCGAACCGCAAGGCGAGCATCTCCCCTTAACCAGGCTTAGGTCTGCCCCCTCCACTTCTAAGGCTTGAGCCTCCCATCCGCCTCTCCCCACCGACCTGGCTCGCGTCTGCTTGGGCACCTCCGTCTGCTCCCTCCTCCCACACCTACTTGCAGGCCTTCTCCCCACTCCCCACTCCCGTCTGTCCCCACCTGGCTTCCCTCTCGGGTGGCACCCGCCTCCGACTCCACCTCCTGGCGCCCCCATTTTCCTCCCGGCGGGGTAGGGCGCGGAGGCTGTTCCGTGCTAGACCCTGATGCGGCGGAACGTGCCGCCACCCCAGGCAGCACTACCACAATAATTAGCAAATGTAAATAAATTTATTTTTTTATGAATAATAAAACGCATTGTGAAAACCGAGTGCCCTGGGGCGTCAAAACGTGGTCTTTCTGCCCGAGTTTGGTCTGGGAATTAACTTAAAGCTGCCCTTCGGCTCTGTGTGGGAATTGGGTCATTGTTGGAGACGGAAGGGTTGATCAGGTTTGGATCGCTGCAATTTTAAGTAGGACTCTCCTTGTCTCTGATTCTGATTCCTCTTCGTAAGGCAAGGGTTCTTGGAAGCCAGGGACTAGAGGCTTGTAAGGCCCTTAATAGTCTTTTGGAGTCAGGGCCACATGGAAAGAAAGGTATACACTCTTCAAAGCAATATAGGTGCACTTCTTGCGCGCGCGCGCGCGCGCGCGCGCACACACACACACACACACACACACACACACACACACACACACGAGAATTTCTCCAGCCTAAAAGACACTACAGTGCTAACAATTGCAAGTAGTTCAAGAACCCCCTACAGCCAACACATCCAGAGTAGGGATATGAGTCTTGGATCTAACTGGCACTGATTTGTATTTCAGGAGAGTTTTTGGGTTTTTTGAATAATGTTTATATAGACTTTTGATCCAGCCACCCGCAATTTTCACCGGAAGTAATAACTGGGGAAATCCATCACAGGGTTTTTAAATGCAGGTCTTTTTACAGAGGAGCATTCTCTTTGTAGAACCTTTAAAAGTTTAGAAAAGTGTGAAGGATGAAACTAAACAAATGCCCAACTTGGGGTGTGTCCATTATTTTATGAAATCTAAAGGCAGTTCACTTACCAGAGAGAAGAAATATAGCTGGAGTTTAGGAGGTGAGAGGGAAATGAGGGAGCATGGTTTCCTGTGTTGCACTAAACCGAACCCAAACTCTGGAGAACTGGTTTCTGGCAGGATTTTCTTGGGCTTTTGTTCATACCCTGGTGGGGATCCAGCCCTCAGGATCCAGTCTTCAGTGGCAGAAGTTGGCAGGAGCTTTCCGTGGCATCAAGGATCTCTGATTAAAGGAGTATTTGGGAATAACTAGTGACAGAAAACCTTATCATAGTGATTAAAGGCACTTAGTGTGTGTGTTAGTTGCTCAGTTGTGTCTGACTCTTTGTGACCCCAAGGACTGTAGTCTGCCAGGCTCCTCTAACGGTGGGATTCTCCAGGCAAGAATACTGAAGTGAGCTGCCATTCCCTTCTCCAGGGAACCTTCCTGACCTAGAAATTGAACCCAGGTCTCCTACATTGGAAGCAGATTCTTTACCATCTGAGCCACCAGGGAACCCCACTTAGGCCAGTTTTGGGGACCCAGCTTCTTTGGAGTCGGGTGTCTGCTGGAAGCCAGCCCTGAGTCAAGGTCTTTTACAAAGCTGCCAGCAAATGAGGTCCTTTTAAAGGAAAGGAGGCAGTGTCCTATCTTATAATGTGAACCTGAAAGTCTGCAGAAGCTACCTTGGGATCCAAGCTCTGCCACACCCCCCACACACTGGTGACTATGCAACTCCCCTCAGCCTCACTTTCCCCATCTACAAAATGGGGTAGTAACAGTGGCTGCCTCAGAAGATGGTCATCAGGAATAAAAGTGACAGCAGTATTTAAGCATCCTTTCTAAGGCAGTGAGCTGTGTCCTAANATCCAAGCTCTGCCACACCCCCCACACACTGGTGACTATGCAACTCCCCTCAGCCTCACTTTCCCCATCTACAAAATGGGGTAGTAACAGTGGCTGCCTCAGAAGATGGTCATCAGGAATAAAAGTGACAGCAGTATTTAAGCATCCTTTCTAAGGCAGTGAGCTGTGTCCTAAAGGCTTATTGATGACTGAAGGAAACAGAAGGGGAGGCTTTGGCAAAAGGGAACATTTTGGGGGGGGGGTCCCTTTAAACAGGTGGTACGACTTTGAACAAGCAAGACATTTCAGGAATCCAGTCTTTAAGACTGGGGCCTGTTTTGAGATGCCTGGATTAAAACAGTGAGAGAAAAATGCCCTCCACCAGAGTAGAAACAGAAACAGAAAACAAAAAGACTACTTGCAGTGAATATAAACAGGAAAAAGCAATTGAATAAACCAGGAAATATATTAGGGCACATTTTCATAAATAAAATGTTAAAAATGTGTGTTACCATGATTATATCCTTTCAGGACTCTTCAGGGACAAACCCACAGATTTTCTGCTCCTCCTCTGCCCCCCACCCCCAATAAGGGGGTGCTCTCACTGATTCACATATCCAGAGTGTTGTTCTCTGCAAGCTTGTTTTTTATTGCACTCGATAACCTAATAATTTATAGAGAAGAAAAAAAACTTCTCGAGAATTTTTTGCTCCATGGTCTCAGTAAGAAGTTCAATGTCAAGAATTATGTAGTTTAAAAAAAGAAAAGAGGCCAATTTCTAGTAAGTCCAGATGAATCAGTATAAATTGCTCAAACTTCTGGGCAAGGGTTGCTGCTGGGAGAGGCCTGAAGTGCCTTGAACCGTGCTTTCTTGATCTCCAGTGAATATGGTGATCACTATGTGCTCTAAGGGGTAGAAGGACATCCCAAAGCCTGCCTTCTTTTTTCCCTTCGTCAGTTTCTTTTAGGGATTTGGGCTGGATAAACAGGAATTGGGACTGGGGAAATCAGCAAATTAAAAAAAGAGAAGTAAGTTTGTCCTTAGGGTTATTTCGATTTGATTATACTGCTGTGAAAGAAAAGTTGAAGGAAAAAAAGTTAAGAAATGTAAAAAGTACTGAATAACAAATCAAATGAGTAAATTGAAAAATACTTTTCCGGGGGCTTTTTGAGGGACCAAAGCATTATTATTAGTGAGACTGACTCAGTCAAAGAGAACAAAAATCCCCTTTCACAGGCTCTTCCTAAGATGAATATTCTACATGAAATACTTTCGGCACTGTAATTTTGAAACATTTAGGCGTTTCTCTTGGTTGTGGATGAAGAATTGATTTGGGGCATTTTGTTTTGCACTGAGCTTCAAGCTACAACTTTATTTCAGTCTGATATCTCCTTCAACAGATAGTGACAATGATCATTACAATTTACAGTGGAGATTTTTTTTTTTAGAGGCACAGCTTTTTCCTCTCTGGCAATAAAAGCTTCATAAGTCAAAAATAAATAAGAAAGACATCTCCCCTCTATAAAAAGAACTAAATGGAACACATCTTATTTTAATAGGTAGTAGGTAAATAGACTCGCTAATACTTTTGAAAAAAATAACCAAGAAAGTTGTTTTTCTAATGTCTGGAAAGACAAAAACCAGGAAAGTTCATAATTGACTTCTCATTGCCAAGCATCTAACTTATGGGCACCACCTTTGTACCTGGGCACCTCTCTGTTCTCTTTTCATTGGGCACTTCTGTTTATCTACCTGAGGATGATCAGAGTGCTTGCATGTTTGTATTAACTACCCACCATTCAGGCTTCTCAGGTGGCTCAGTGGTAAAGAATCCACCTGCCACTGCAGGAGACCTGGGTTCTGTCTCTGGGTTGGGCAGATCCCCTGGAGAAGAAAATGGCAACCCACTCCAGTATTCTTGCCTGGGAAATTTCATGGACAGAGGAGCCAGATGGGCTGCAGTCCATGGGGTCGCAAAAGAGTCAGACACAACAACTAAACAACAACCAAGCAACAACAACCCACCATTCATCTCCTTTTCTACACTATTTTGCCATTTTTATTATCTTTTTTTCTCTCGCCCACAATGGTGAAAAATGGTCCATAAAATTTCTTGAAATCCAATGACTCTAAGAAGGTCTAGGAAGTAGCCAGAACTTGAAATCTATATATAATGGTGTAAATAAACCTAATTAGCACTAAAGTACCAGTGCCTTGAATTTTCTCAGCCTTTGTGGTTCTTCTATCACCACGATGGGTTACAGATCAACTTTGGGGTCCTTCATTGCTTATGGAGCAGCTTTCAGTTTGGTGAAAATATGGTATTTATATTGATTATTACTCTTATCCGTAAACATGCGGAGAAGAGGAGAACAAGGAGCAAGAAACTTGTATTTTTTACTTAGCTTATTAAGAAAGTTTATATATCGAGTTGGCTAAAAAGTTCATTGGGGTTTTTCCATAAACTCTTACATATAAAAATCCAAACAAACTTTTTGGATAACCCAATGTTATATATTGATTTTTGGAATTATTAAAAACTCAATTGTTTAAAAAGCCTGAAAGTTGCCATGTCAGATGTCGCTGATTCCAGTCTAGTCCCACCGTTTCACAACTCGGCATCCTCATGCACTTTCTTCCCTGTGAGATGAGAATCAGTTCAGTTCAGTTCAGTCGCTCAGTCATGTCCAACTCCTTTCGGCCCCATGGACTGCAGCATGCTAGGCCTCTCTGTCCATCTCCAACTCCCGGGGCTTGCTCAAACTCATGTCCATAGAGTCGGTGATGCCATTCAACCATCTCATCCTCTGTTGTCCCCTTCTCCTCCTGCCTTCAATCTTTCCCAACATCAGGATCTTTTCCAATGACTCAGTTCTTCGCATCAGGTGGCTAAAGTATTGGAGTTTCAGCTTCAGCATCAGTCCTTCCAATGAATATTCAGGACTGATTTCCTTCAGGATTGTGAGATGAGATTAATATATCCTACATCCCCCAAAATAATAAAAGTGGATTAAATACAATAATTATATTAAACACCTAGGCAATGTTCCATAAGTGCTAATTTTAAAAAAAAAAAATTGAAGCTTTGATTTCTTTCTTTTCCTCTAACAGTAGTTCGGATGTGTTTCACTCTCCTGAAAATTTGTTCTGTCATTCCTCCCTGCCACTTTTATCACCTTGTACTTTTATGCCACACCAGTTTTTCCTGTACTGACCTTTATTTTTGTTGTCACTAAGTAGAAATTTTCATTTGGTTTTCTCTTAAAAAATAAAGATCAGACCACTCACCATCAAAACTTATCCATGGGATTAAAAAAAATTCATTTGGGAGTGCAAGATAGTCCAATGGATTTTTATATAATAGAGTATAAAATTTTCATTCATATGATTCTGTATTGCAGCCAACCTTTCAGAAGCTAGATTTAAGGAGCCTTGGTGTTATATCAAAGAATATCCACAATGACCTAAAATGGCCATTAAAATACTTCTTCCCTTTACAACTACATATCTGTGTAAGGCTAAGTTTTCTTCATATACGTCAATCAAAATAACATATCACAACAAATTGATGTAGAAAGTAGAAATGAAAGTTCAGCTATCTTCTATTGTCAGATATTGAAGAGACTTGCATAAATATAAAACTTTTTGCCACTTTGCCCATTCAACTGTTTTGGAAAATATAGTTATTGTAATTGAAAATATGTTATTTACATTCACATGTAATTACTTCCTTATTATTTTTAAATGAATTAACAAATGTTTTCTCTCAGTTTTGACTTCTAATCCAGTAAATATCAACAGATAGAAACCACATAAACAAAAGCTTTTCAGGGTTAAAAAAATTTTTTTTTAATATAAAAAAAGACAGAAGCAAAAAAAAGTTTGAGAACCACTGGCCTATATAATTCCTCATCAATTGTTAAGATTGATGTTTTCTTGATTTCATCTCAGTAGGACAGGAGCCTGTAGATCAAATCTACATTGGATATAGAAGCAAACACTTGATCAGAAAGATTCTCTAGAGAGGTTAAGTGAAGGTGTTAGTTGTTCAGTCATGTCCGACTCTTGGTGGGACCCCATGGACTATAGCCTGCCAGGCTCCTCTGTCCATGGAATTCTCCAGGCAAGAATATTGAAGTGCGTAGCCATTCCCTTCTCCAGGGGATCTTCCTAACCCAAGGATCAAACACAGGTCTTCTGCACTGCAGGCAGATTCTTTACCATCTGAGCCATCAGGGAATGGCTTAGGATGAGAGGTTAGGATGATAGCTTAGATGTGAAGGACTTTCTCCACGCAACGCTGTCTCCATACATTCTTCCTGTATGGAGGGAAAGCAGGGAAAGCAGCTGGACTACCGTGCGCATGGTTCCATGGAGGCAGAAGGATCTTTCTATCACTTCCTACTCATTCTTCCTCATTCCTATCTGTCCTGTCTCCTCCTCCTCTTAATTTTGTAGCCTCAGGGCTGGCCCCCTTTTTCAGATGAAAGGGAAAGTGATGGCCAAAGTTTAAGACCTCAAAATCCCTTTTTCTTTTGTCCATATATTAATGTTCTCTTATGGCTATATTAGAATCACAGCCATTATATCATACTAATAAAGAAATTTATTTAAGGAAATATGGGCATCGCTTTTAGTGGTCCTCAGTAAAGAATTTGTTTTTATCTGTAGGTTTTCCAGGTAGGGAAAGATACATTTATTCATGATAATATCGATTAACTTATACTGGGCACATCACTAAAGCAACTAAATGCCTGGACATGCATAATTAGAGTAGGAACGAAACAAAAACAAACAACAAACCCAGAGAATCCTCAAATGCTTTTGTTGTTGATGTTTAGCTGCTAAGTCGTGTCCAACTCTTCGTGACACATGGGCTATAGCCCACCAGGCTCCTCTGTCCGTGGGATTTTCCAAGCAAGAATACTGAAGTAGGTTGCCATTTCTCCCAGGGATCTAACCCACATCTCTGGCATTGGTAGGCAGATTCTTTACCACTGAGCCATCAAATGCTTTGGAAGCAAGCATCTTCAAATGCAAAGAAAGGATCCCATAAAATAAAAAACTCAGTGACATGAGTTCTAAGGCACTTGGCTGATCCTTAAACTGTTTTAAGAGCCAGGCAGTTGGAGAGCATATCATCTGTGCAAAAGTAATAGCAGAAACCCCTCAGGCTAAATCCACTTAAGGAGAATCAAAATTGCTACAGGCAGTGCTTGAGGGGCTTCAAACCAAGGTCTCAGGAGCCTGAAGGGTCAAGATGGGTAAACCAAATACATACAGAAAAAAGAAGAAGCTGTCAGGAGAGGAAAGATCACAGTCCTAATGTTGTCTCAGACCTCTGCCTTGCTGGACATGGGCTAAACAGAACACCTGAGGTGTTTCTGACCAGGCCCTGTATGGCTGGCTGTTTATACAGACAGAAATCTCTGGAAATCCCTAACTTTCATGGGCTTTAATTACAGATTTTCCCTCAAATGCTGGTGGTGGAATAGGCTCAGCTATCTACTTTCTTTCCCTAGGCCTTCTTCCGACCAGCACCATTTCTTTGGAGGCTTGGTTGGGATGGGTTAGGTTCAGCTGGATGATGGGGCATCTAATCACCAAAGATGGTCCCTGATGAACCAGGCCCCTTGTGTAGGGCTGGTCCAGTGACCTGCTGCAATCAATAGAAGGCGGAGGAAGTTACTTTCTGACAGTTCCAGGCCTGAGCCTTAAGGACAGGCCACTTCTGCTTGTACTTATTTGGGATCCTGGAGCTTTCACCTGAGAATCCAACCACCTTCCTGAAGGGACCACGTGGAGAGGCCACAGGAAAAAGAGAGAAACCTTGAGTCTACACCTAAGAATGGAGAGCCCTGCTGAGAGCAAGGTCAGTGAGACCGATGATCCCGGCAGAGGCAACTCTGGGGCATATTGTGACAAAGGAAGGAGCCACAGAGAACGGACAGCAGAAATAAGCCAGTCCCTATGGGCCCTGCCCCAATTCCTCATCCACAGAATTGTGAGAGACAGTAATAACAAGGGTTTCCCTGATAGCTCAGCAGGTAAAGAGTCCGCCTGCAATGCAGAAGACACAGGAGCCTTTGCCGGTTCGCGGCTGCTGAAACCGAAAGTGCGGTGTTGTGGCGGCTGCCGGCAGTGCCTCTCACCGTCACCTGCGCCGATCCTCGCTGACCCCGGTTGNAGAAATAAGCCAGTCCCTATGGGCCCTGCCCCAATTCCTCATCCACAGAATTGTGAGAGACAGTAATAACAAGGGTTTCCCTGATAGCTCAGCAGGTAAAGAGTCCGCCTGCAATGCAGAAGACACAGGAGCCTTTGCCGGTTCGCGGCTGCTGAAACCGAAAGTGCGGTGTTGTGGCGGCTGCCGGCAGTGCCTCTCACCGTCACCTGCACCGATCCTCGCTGACCCCGGTTGGGAAGCCAGAGAGTAAAATATGAACGGAAGAGTGGATTACTTGGTTACCGAGGAAGAGATCAATCTCACCAGAGGGCCGTCAGGGCTGGGCTTCAACATCGTCGGTGGGACAGATCAGCAGTATATCTCCAACGACAGTGGCATCTTCGTCAGCCGCATCAAAGAGAACGGGGCTGCGGCCCTGGATGGGCGGCTCCAGGAGGATGATAAGATCCTCTCGGTAAACGGCCAAGACCTAAAGAACCTGCTGCACCAGGATGCTGTGGACCTCTTCCATAACGCGGGCTATGCTGTGTCCCTGAGAGTGCAGCACAGGTTACAGGTGCAGAATGGGCCCATAGGACCTCAAGGCGAAGGGGAGCCAAGTGGTATTCCTATAACTATGGTGTTGGTGCCAGTGTTTGCCCTCACCATGGTAGCAGCCTGGGCCTTCATGAGATACCGGCAACGACTCTGAAAAACTTGCTTTCTTCCTGCGCTCCCAAAGAAGAAGATACATTTCTCTTTTTCTCTCACCCTCTCCTGCCAGTCTTCCGTAACTTTTCCCTCTACATAGCCAGCTCATGATTTCAAGAGACTGCTACCCAACCAGAATCTTGCTATTCGAAATCTCTGAATCCTCATTTTCTTATGGGAGAATAAAGGCAGTGTCTGAAGGAAACCCGAAAGAAGGACTTGCCTAGAACAAACGAAGAGTTACATATTTTACTAGAATCGCCGATAGAAGTTCAGCTACAACCCAAAAAACGGGAAAGGTCCAGTCTTCCCATCACCCTGCAGTATTCCTTTTTTTCTTACCTGGCATGCATCAAAGGCCAGCTGTAATAAGAGGAAAAAAGGATTTTTTTCTTTAATGATCTTCCTTGGGAGGGAAGTTTTTGTGGCCTTTTATTTAATTTCTAACTATTAATACCTACTTGGGCATCTACTTTGTATCAAACAAAGATGAATGAGAAGAACATTTCTACTTTTTAAAACAAATATATGTATATACACACACGCACACACATATATATATACATACATACATATTCATGTATGATATTATCATAGTGATGCCTTATGGGGAATTAAAGAAGTGGAAAGCAAAAAAAAAGAAGACACAGGAGTCGTGGGGTTTGATCCCTGGGTCAGGAACATCCTCTGGAGAAGGAAATGGCAACCCACTCCAGTATTCTTGCCCGAAAAATCCCAAGGACAAAAGAGCCTGGCAGGCTACAGTCCATAGGGTCAGTTCAGTTCAGTTCAGTCACTCAGTCGTGTCCGACTCTTTGCAACCCCATGAATCGCAGCATGCCAGCCCTCCCTCTCCATCACCAACTCCCGGAGTTCACTCAGACTCACGGCCATCGAGTCAGTGATGCCATCCAGCCATCTCATCCTCTGTCATCCCCTTCTCCTCTTGCCCCCAATCCTTCCCAGCATCAGAGTCTTTTCCAATGAGTCAACTCTTCGCATGAGGTGGCCAAAGTATTGGAGTTTCCACTTGAGCATCATTCCTTCCAAAGAAATCCCAGGGCTGATCTCCTTCAGACTGGACTGGTTGGATCTCCTTGCAGTCCAAGGGACTCTCAAGAGTCTTCTCCAACACCACAGTTCAAAAGCATCAATTCTTCGGCACTCAGCCTTCTTCACAGTCCAACTCTCACATCCATACATGACCACAGGAAAAACCATAGCCTTGACTAGATGGACCTTAGTCGACAAAGTAATGTCTCTGCTTTTGAATATACTATCTAGGTTGGTCATAACTTTTCTTCCAAGGAGTAAGTGTCTTTTAATTTCATGGCTGCAATCACCATGTGCAGTGATTTTGGAGCCCCCAAAAGTAAAGTCTGACACTGTTTCCACTGTTTCCCCATCTATTTCCCATGAAGTGATGGGTCACATAGAGTCAAACACTACTGAAGTGACTCAGCATGCATGCATTAATAATAGAGTTGTTTTAAGCTACTAAACTGGGGGTGGTTTATGACTCAGCAATAGATAACTGAAACTTATTGTCAGTTTCCACATCATCCATTTATTCAAGAAACACTATGGGTCATCTGCAATGAGCCAGGACAACATTGGGTAGAGTGAAATGAATGACAGCTGCCTGCCTCAAAGAACCATAAAGGAAAAGAGAAACAGTCAGATGGACTGATCTGTGAAGTATGGGGTGCTGTGCACTATGAAGGCACATGGCCTTTCAGGAGGCAGGGTATAACACACAGCCTTGGATCATCGTGGAAGGCTTCCCAGAGAGCTGACAGGTGAGGCTGGAAGACAAGGTAGGGGAAAGACGTCCCAGAAAGAACTATAAGTTATGAAGAGCTTCCAGTACTGGTCCAGAGACTGAAGTTTACAGCTAGTATGGCAGTGGAGAGCATGGACTCTTACCAGCGACTTAAAATCACTGAATCTCAATTTCCTCACTTGTCGAATGAAGATATAATAGAACCTACCTGAGAGGGTTGTTTATGAAGGTTCAAAGCCACAGTGAATGTCAAACACTTAGTGCCTGGAATTATATGTCCTTAACAAATGCTCATCTCTTAGTATCAGTGTTCCTATCACCATTATCATCACACTGAGATAACCATCTGAGAAAAGTCATTTTCTCAGCATGTAGGAGAAAATGCTGGAGAAGGCAATGGCAACTCACTCCGGTGTTCTTGCCTGGAGAATCCCAGGGACGAGGGAGCCTGGTGGGCTGCCATCTATGGGGTCGCACAGAGTCGGACACGACTGAAGCGACTCAGCAGCAGGAGAAAATGCCAAGTTCCTGACCATTCAGAGCCCCTTATTTTTCCATAAATCTGAAAAATCTCGGCCTTTAACTCTGACTCTGTTTCATTTCTCCTCTAAAGGGATTGGCCTTTTCAGAATTTGGAAATCTTCAGGGTATTGATTTGCACAACAAACAACACATCGAGCTTGTTTGGAGAGTAGGTCTCTGAAATATATCTATGTGGTCATGACAGCTGGATAGAGCAAGGGGTAGAGTGGCTCTACGGCCATTATAACATGTTGAGGTTATAAACAGCACCAACCATCTGTGTGGATTCAGATGCACCCACTCGTACTTTCCAACTCTCTTCTGATCTGTCCCAGGACCTCGGCTCTGGAGGGAAATTTAAGACCCTATGACCAGAACTGTCCAGGATTAGAATTCACAGACTCTGAGTTTCCCGTTGGCATTCAGCCCACCCGATCTGAAGGACACCAGCAGATAAGAATTTGGCACCAGGACAGCTTTTTTCTGCAGCTGCTTTCGATGTGCACTGGCCAAGCCCTGGGACTCTGCCGAGGGTGACAAGTGGGGGCTATCTGAGAAACTGACTAGTTGGGTGGCCCGGGGCAATCGCTCCCTGTTCCAACTTTGGGTTCTCATCAAAAACGAGGGGCCTGAGCTAGATGAAGCCTCTGATCTTTTTCAGTTCTAAAATGCTCTGCTTCTTACGGGTCTTCCATACGACATCAGTGATCCAGTTCATTAGTACATAACCAAAGGGAGGCTGAGCCCCTGAGCAGGAGGACAAAGTTCACTTAAAGGTTTTAGGTAAAATCAGACTCTTCAGGTGTCTTTGACTTGTACAGAAGAATTGTGCTATTTCCACACCATTTAACTGTCAGTTATAAACTTCGATACAGACTCTTCATTTTCATTATACTCAGTCTGACAAAGGTGCTAAAGGTGTCTTCAATGTGATGTAGAGATCAAATGAGTGTGGAAATTTTGGCATTTAAAGCTATTCTTGGACTTCTCTGGTGATCCAGGTTAATACTTTGACCCCCAGTGCAGGAGTTAAGGGTCTGATCCAAGGGGAGCTAAGATCCACATGCTACATGCCTTGAGGCCAAAAAAAAACAGAACACAAAGACAAAGAAGCAATATCATAACAAATTCAATAAAGACTTTAAAAATGGCTCACATTTTTAAAACATTTTTTAAAAATAAGCCATTTCCTTCTAAAAACAGATTTTAATTAGTTTTTCCTTCTTTCTTTCTTTTTTTTTTTTTTAATGAGACAAGGAGGCTGGTCAGAGCTTTGAACAAGCATTCAATGATTGTAATTAATTTGCCTCAGATTAAAAATTATACCGGAAAAATCTGATCCAAATCAAAGAAACTTCAGCAAAAAAAAAAAAGAAGAAGAAAAAAAAGGATGGCTTTCTTTAAACTCCTAGAAGCCTAGGAAATGTTGAAACCCTGTCAGTTCTGAGAATCTGGTGAGCTTTTTCTCTCTTTAGGTAGGATATTTTCCCATTGCTTTCCTTTAGTAATGGGATCACCAGGTGATCACCAGAAATCACCCTGGTGATTTCTCAAAATCTCTGTTGGTGCTTCAGCATCACAGCTGTGAGTTGTTTCACATCTAGAGATGAGATGTGGTCACCTGAGCCTGGATGCTTGGAGCACTCCCTGGCTTGCAGTGTGAAGGATGGGCTGAAGGACCTGTGGATTGAGCAGACCAAGCAAGAGAAGCCGAGCTCTCAGGCTGAGGGTAATGGTGAGCATGCCAGGGGAGGATTCACTGAGTTGACTGGGTTGTGAACTGGATGTGGGTGACGAAAGACAGGAAGAAATTAAGGATGACTACAAGGTTTCTAACTTGGGCCAGACAGTATACATCGTGAGTCATCATCTATCACTGAAGTTTAAAAGGGAGAGTTTGAAAGAGTACAGAATTTAGAAACTCTTCCATTCATTTAGGAACTCTACTGTCCATTGGCCTAACAAGATTCTTACCACATTTGCTCTTGGTCTTGGGGTTCAGATTCGAAGCCGGTACACTAGCAACTAAAAGCTGAGAGAGAGAGAGATAAGGACTCCTCAGTTCAAAGATACACATCTTGGAAACAATGTCCCTGCCATCCTTCTGCATGAGCTTGACTTTCTCCTATCCCTGAATTGTAAATGTATTCAGATCAGGGATCATGGTTTTTCATTTTGAGTTTTTACGAAATTATAAGCCCCATCTTTCTAGTACAAATGAGGTGCTCAATAGATATTTAATGAATTAGTCCTAATAGAGAATAGTTACTGTTACTCTTGGTTTGGGCTTTCCTGGGAGCTCAGTGGTAAAGAACCTGCCCACCAATGCAGGAGACGCAGACTATGTAATTCTGTGAGCTAAAAACCCCAATTCAAGAGTCGAAAGAGACACAGGTTCAATCCCTGGGTCAGGAAGATCTTCTGGAGAAGGAAATGGCAACCCACTCCAGTATTTTTCTCTGGAGAACCATGACAGAGAAGCCTGGTGGGCTATAGCCCATGGGGTCAAAAAAGAGTCAGACACAATTTAGTGACTAAACAACACCTCTTGGGGTAAATTATTTTTCTTGTTGTGAAATGTTGGTGATTTGGGAAACTCCATTTTTTAGAGCCCCCTTGAGATACTTAATCATCACAGGCATCCAGGACACGGCTTGACAATGACAGTAAGTCTTGCCAAACAGGAGGTGCCCCAGCTCTGCCCAGAATCTGATAGCTCCTGGGAGCCCTCAGACAGAAAGGAAACTCACTGCATGAGTATAACAAAGGACAAAAGCTTTAAAATGGGAAGAGACACACTAACACTGTATACACGCTGTCTTATGCACTTTGTAGACAGTATCTCATTTAAGTCTCTCCTCAGCACATTACAAAGTCTCTGATTTTCTTCATTTATAGGTAGGAAAACCAAAGGCCACAGAGCCTCAGGAGCTTGCTAAGAGCCACAGGGGTGTTAGTGATAGACTCAGAGTTTAAACCTGGCTCCCTTTAGTTCAGAATCTGAACCTTTAATCAACCCCATCCTGTTATCTCCCTCAATATGTCCCCCAGGTATAAAGGAAGCTGGTGGGAAAATGGTGCCCACCAACCAGNACAGAGCCTCAGGAGCTTGCTAAGAGCCACAGGGGTGTTAGTGATAGACTCAGAGTTTAAACCTGGCTCCCTTTAGTTCAGAATCTGAACCTTTAATCAACCCCATCCTATTATCTCCCTCAATATGTCCCCCAGGTATAAAGGAAGCTGGTGGGAAAATGGTGCCCACCAACCAGGCCATCTTAGCCTTGGATGTGAACTTGGAACAGTGGGTGAGTCTACAGAGTTTTTACCTGGTTCTGAGAGCTTAAAACAGTGTGAATCTTGGGGAAAGAGCCAGGGTCTGTCTGCTTAGCTGGCAATACCAACTGAAGCAGACAGGGAAAGGCACTTGTCATCTATACAGACATCTGTTTCTTTTCGAGTATGCTTTCCTCTTTATCTCCTAGTGAAGACGATTTGAAAAATGCCTGCTGTCTCTGGGCTGAACTAAAAGAGGTGAATCTATTGTCATGCACGCATGCTAAGTCGCTTTAGTCGTGTCCACCTGTGTGCGACCCCGTGGGCTGCAGCCTACCAGGGTCCTCCGCCGTGGGGTTTTCCAGTCAAGAGTACTGGAGTGGGCTGCCTTGCCCTTCTCTAGCGGATCTTGCTGACCCAGGGATGCAACCCGCATCTCTTATGTCTCCCGCACTGGGCCTTTTAGCTCTCAGAGTTACAGTCTTGGAGAAGACAGCACTGGAGGCACTGCCACTCTACCTAGAACAGCCAATCAGATCAGAGGTGTTTAATCGAGAACTGCTGAAGTGAGTTTCGGAAGAGACAGCCTTCCACCAGCAATGGGTGATTCACTCTCACCCATNGCTGACCCAGGGATGCAACCCGCATCTCTTATGTCTCCCGCACTGGGCCTTTTAGCTCTCAGAGTTACAGTCTTGGAGAAGACAGCACTGGAGGCACTGCCACTCTACCTAGAACAGCCAATCAGATCAGAGGTGTTTAATCGAGAACTGCTGAAGTGAGTTTCGGAAGAGACAGCCTTCCACCAGCAATGGGTGATTCACTCTCACCCATTTTCACAAGGACAGGACAAGGAATGGTACATCTGAATTGAGACGTGAAAATCAGAGTAAACCTAAGGATATCTGAGAGAGGGGTTTTCTAACCATTACTATTAGGGATTGTTGCTGCTGCTGCTAAGTCACTTCAGTCGTGTCCAACTCTCTGTGACCCCGTAGATGGCAGCCCACCAGGCTCCACCCTCCCTGGGATTCTCCAGGCAAGAACACTGGAGCGGGTTGCTATTGCCTTCTCCAACACATGAAAGTGAAAAGTGAAAGTGAAGCCGCTCAGTCGTGTCTGACTCCTAGTGACTCCATGGACTGCAGCCTACCAGGGTCCTCTGCCGTGGGATGTTCCAGGCAAGGGTACTGGANACAGAGCCTCAGGAGCTTGCTAAGAGCCACAGGGGTGTTAGTGATAGACTCAGAGTTTAAACCTGGCTCTCTTTAGTTCAGAATCTGAACCTTTAATCAACCCCATCCTGTTATCTCCCTCAATATGTCCCCCAGGTAGAAAGGAAGCTGGTGGGAAAATGGTGCCCACCAACCAGGCCATCTTAACTTTGGATGTGAACTTGGAACAGTGGGTGAGTCTACAGAGTTTTTACTTGGTTCTGAGAGCTTAAAACAGTGTGAATCTTGGGGAAAGAGCCAGGGTCTGTCTGCTTAGCTGGCAATACCAACTGAAGCAGACAGGGAAAGGCATTTGTCATCTCTAAAGACACCTGTTTCTTTTCGAGTATGCTTTCCTCTTTATCTCCTAGTGAAGACGATTTGAAAAATGCCTGCTGTCTCTGGGCTGAACTAAAAGAGGTGAATCTATTGTCATGCACGCATGCTAAGTCGCTTTAGTCGTGTCCACCTGTGTGCGACCCCGTGGGCTGCAGCCTACCAGGGTCCTCCGCCGTGGGGTTTTCCAGTCAAGAGTACTGGAGTGGGCTGCCTTGCCCTTCTCTAGCGGATCTTCCTGACCCAGGGATGGAACCCGCATCTCTTATGTCTCCCGCACTGGGCCTTTTAGCTCACAGAATTACAGTCTTGGAGAAGACAGCACTGAAGGCACTGCCACTCTACCTAGAACAGCCAATCAGATCAGAGGTGTTTAATCGAGAATTGCTGAAGTGAGTTTCGAAAGAGACAGCCTTCCACCAGCAATGGGTGATTCACTCTTACCCATTTTCACAAGGACAGGACAAGGAATGGTACATCTGAATTGAGACGTGAAAATCAGAGTAAACTTAAGGATATCTGAGAGAGGGGTTTTCTAACTATTACTATTAGGGATTGTTGCTGCTGCTGCTAAGTCACTTCAGTCGTGTCCAACTCTCTGTGACCCTGTAGATGGCAGCCCACCAGGCTCCACTCTCCGTGGGATTCTCCAGGCAAGAACACTGGAGCGGGTTGCTATTGCCTTCTCCAACACATGAAAGTGAAAAGTGAAAGTGAAGCCGCTCAGTCGTGTCTGACTCCTAGTGACTCCATGGACTGCAGCCTACCAGGGTCCTCTGCCATGGGATGTTCCAGGCAAGGGTACTGGAGTAGGGTGCCATTGCCTTCTCCACTATTAGGGATTAGTAATCATGGAATTAAGTAGGATCTGTGGTATCTATTTCATAGAATCATGAAGTCACAACACTTTAGAGCTAGAAGGTGTCTCATAGATACCTACTTTAGCTTCATCACAGTATGCTAAAAATAACTAAAAATAAAGACTAATCTAAATGCCTACTGTGATTATATAACCACAGACTCTTAGGCAACAATTAAACCCTATGGTCTCCAAATTGTGTAACTGCATGGGAAAGGCTTATGCTATGAGCAGATAAGAAATTATAATTTTAATAATGATAATTGAAACCAAAATAAGCTATTCATTTTACAGAGAAGGAAAATGAATTTGGATTTTGGAAATTGGATGTGGCTTCTCAACTATCTGGGATTAGAGAAAGACTCTGCTTGAAGATTCAGCTTTCATTCCCTTATCATTTGAGATAATTTCTTAGCTGTTTTTTACTGGCTGGTTTGCCTTCCTCTGTCCACAGAGTTGCGAAAGAGTTGGACACTACTTGGTGACTAAACAACAACCGCAAATGGTATTGGGACAGCAGGGCATCTGCAGGTCAAAGAATGAACTTGGACTTGTACTTCACACCAAAGATTAACTCAAAACGCATAAGTGACTTATGCATTAAATATAATAACCAGAACCATGAAAATACTAGAAGTAAACATAGGGGTGAATCTTTAAGACGTTGGACTTGGCAGTGAATATAATACCAAAACCCTGGAAAAGGAAATGACAATCCAATCCAGTATTCTTGCCTAGAGGATTCCATGGACAAGGCAGCCTGGCAGGCTACAGTCCATGGGACCGCAAAGAGTCAGACACAACTGAGCCCCTAAGACACACACAAATTATATTCTGATAAGGATCTAGTAACCAGAGTATATAAAAGATTCTTTATTAAAAAAAAACACAACATGATTATATTTTAATACACAACCAAAATATAAAACATCATAGTAACTTGATGGCAATAAAATATGGTATTTCATTTGCACAGCATGACATCCTTAGTCATAAATGAGTTCTTAGAAATCAGTAACAAGACATTGATATACCAAGGGAAATGGGGGGGAAAAAAAAAAAAAGAACAAAATGAAATAACACAAGTGAATGGTAAGGATTAAGCATATATGAAGTTGATTGAGCTGAACAATAACAGAAGAAAAGCAATTTCTTTTTAATATCGTATCGCCAAAGATTAAATATAACAAAAAGGCAAGCAATTCCAAATTGTTTTTAATGGTCAAAGGATTTTAATAGATATTTTTCCAGAGACATACTGCTGCTGCTGCTGCTAAGTCGCTTCAGTCGTGTCTGACAACTAGTGGCCAACAAACACATTAAAAGATGCTTACCATCATTAGTCATTAGTGAAATTTAAATTAAAACCACAATGAAGGACTACTTCACACCCACTAGGATGATTATTCTAGTAACAAAAAAGGACATTGGTAAGGATGTGAAAAAATTGTAATCCTCCAACAATGTTGGTGGTAGAAATATTAGCTGGTGTGAAAAACAGTTTGAGAGTTCTTCAAAAAGTTAAGCATAGAATTACCATATAACCCACGAATTCCACTCTTAGGATTGAAAATAATTACTCAAACAAATATATGTGCATGAATGTTTAAAAGAGCACAGTTCACAGCAGTGGTTGGACATAGCCCAAATATCCTAAATAAATAAATTATGGTATCCTCATACAATAGAGTATTATTCAGTCCTAAAAATGAATAAATACCACAAGGTGGATGAACTCTGAAAACATTATGCAAAGTGAAAGAAATCAGGCACTAAAGATCACATATTCTATGATTTAATTTGCATGAAATTTGTATGAAACAGATAAATCAATCCATCGGGATAAACTGCAGATTGGCTGGTTGCCAGGGCCTGGAGTGAGGGGGTATGGGGAGAGCCTGCTTAAAAGAGTTTTAGTTTGTAATGAAGGAAATGTTTTGGAACTAGATGTACATTGTAGTTTCACAAATTGTCAGTGTACTAAATTTTATGTCACTACATTGTTCACTTTAAAATATGTCTTGTGAATTTCATCTCAAAAAGGATTTTTCTTTTAAAAAAGTAGTAATTTTTATCAAGTATAAGAAAATGAGTCCTTTTAAATGCATCTTCAAGGGCAGTAAACACATCTGTCAAGAGACATTTCCACACTATATTATTTTCTTCCATAATCACTGTTTCTGCTATTCTGGGAACTCTCTGCAGCTCAAACTCTTATCACAGGATTCAATCAGAAAAAATAATTGAATTTAGTACAATCAGTGCAAATTCGATGCTTCAAACAGGGCACCGGAAGCCAGTGCTCTGGGACAACCTAGATGATAGGGTGGGGAGGGAGGTGGGAGGGGGGTTCAGGACGGGGTGACACATGTGAATCCGTGACTGGTTCATGTTGACGTATGGAAAAAACCATCACAATAATGTAAAGTAATTATCCCTCAATTAAAATAAATTAAATATATATATTTTTAAAGTCAAGTTTTTGAGCACCATACAACTGGCCCAGTCATGAAAGGATGTGTTCAGCGCGCCATCTTGTGACCAATTTGTAAGTTGCAGCAAACCTTAACCTGCATATATTAACCCTGAGGTTCAGTTCAGTTCAGTTCAGTCAGTTCAGTCTCTCAGTTCAGTTCAGTCGCTCAATAGTGTCTGACTCTTTGCGACCCCATGAATCGCAGCACGCCAGGCCTCCCTGTCCATCACCACCTCCCGGAGCTCACTCAGACTCACGTCCATCGAGTCAGTGATGCCATCCAGGCATCTCATCCTCTGCCGTCCCCTTCCCCTCCTGCCCTCAATCCCTCCCAGCATCAGAGTCTTTTCCAATGAGTCAACTCTTCTCATGAGGTGGCCAAAGTACTGGATCGTGCCCAACTCCTTGCAATCCCATGAACCGCAGCACGCCAGGCCTCCTTGTCCATCACCAACTCCCGGAGTCCACCCAAATTCATGTCCATTGAGTCGGTGATGCCATCCAACCATCTCATCCTCTGTCGTCCCCTTCTCCTCCTGCCCTCAATCTTTCCCAGCGTCAGGATCTTTTCAAATGAGTCAGTTCTTCGCATGAGGTGGCCAAAGTATTGGAGTTTCAACTTCAACATCAGTTCTTCCAACGGACACCCAGGACTGATCTCCTTTAAGATGGACTGGTTGGATCTCCTTTTAGTCCAAGGGACTCTCAAGAGTCTTCTCCAACACCACAGTTCCAAAGCATCTATTCTTCAGTGCTCAGCTTTCTTCACAGTCCAACTCTCACATCCATACATACTTTCTGCCTTTTCACCCTCAAGCATGTTAGGTCTCCGGTGGTGAATACAAAGACTGAGGTTTCACATCTTCTGGAAGGCTTAACATTTTAAAACAACAAAAGCACTCTGTTTTATTCTGGATTCCCTAGAGGACAGAGCCGGAAGCAAAAGCATTGGAGCTAACACCTTATGCAGGGAATCTGGGATCACAGAAGCGAGTAAGTGGAAGGAAATGGGAGCGAGGCAGGAAAGGAGGAAGATGAAACCCTATGTAGTGCAAAGCTAAGCTGGTGACAGTTTGGGGAAAAGCAGGACGTCCTCAGAGAGGACTCAGGGAGCCACCGGTTCCCCTAAGGCTGCTGAGGGAGGGTTGGGGGAAGCGATTTCCTGCCTGCTCCGTGTCTCCCTTTCCTGGAGATTGGCCCCACCTGGGCTCTCCTCCCTTACTCCTGCCTGGGCACCACGTGGGATCAGGCCCTGAACTTCTCCTTTCACATAGCCCTGCCTTGATGACCGGCCCCCACCCTCAGTTCTTTCGGAAGTGGTCCCTTTCTGAGAGAGTCAATTCCTAGGCAGATTGATAAGAAGTTCTGGGTCCCTGAGGAGGAGAAATGTGTCTGGGGCTCTCAAAGTGGAGATAGGGGTCTGGAATCCTCAAGGAGGAAAGGACAAACATCTTCTCTCTCTACATTCCCTAGGCTTAGTCACATAAATTTTTTTTCTTTTTCTTTAAGCCCAGAACTGATGATTAAACAATGAACAACTCAGTTTAAACTCTGTATTAAGGATTATATAACAACAATCCTGCTTGAGGACAGTTTCTCCTTCCTGAAAAACTTCTGGCTAATCCTGTTATCTTAAAATGTAAATTATAGGTGTGGGTCTAGTAAGATCTTTACAGCCTTAAGACATTCTTTTGATTTACTATAATAACTAATTTTAAAAGCTACATTCAGAAAACTAAGATCATGGCATCTGGTCCCATCACTTCATGTCAAATAGATGGGGAAACAGTGGAAACAGCGACAGACTTTATTTTAGGGGGCTCCAAAATCACTGCAGATGTTGATTGCAGCCATGAAATTAAAAGACACTTGCTCCTTGGAAGAAAAGTTATGACCAACCTAGACAGCATATTAAAAAACAGAGACATTACTTTGCCAGCAAAGGTCTGTCTAGTCAAGGCTATGGTTTTTCCAGTAGCCATGTATGGATATGAGAGTTGGACTATAAAGAAAGCTGAGCGCCGAAGAACTGATGCTTTTGAACTGCAGTGTTGGAGAAGACTCTTGACAGTCCCTTGGACTAAAAGAAGATCCAACCAGTCCATCCTAAAGGAGATCAGTCCTGGGTGTTCATTGGAAGGAGTGATGTTGAAGCTGAAACTCCAATACTTTGGCCACTTGATGCAAAGAACTGACTCATTTCAAAAGATCCTGATGCTGGGAAAGATTGGGGGCAGGAGAAGGGGATGACAGAGGATGAGATGCTTGGATGTCATCACCTACTCAATGGACATAAGTTTGAGTAAACTCTGGCAGTTGGTGATGGACAGGGAGGCCTCACGTGCTGCAGTCCATGGGGTTGCAAGGAGCTGGACACGACTGAGCGACTGAACTGAATTTAAAAAGTACATAACTCCCTTGCTAACACTAGCTAACACTAGTGACGGGGCACTCTCCGCCCCCTTCTGATGTCTATGTAAGAAGCTTTCTCTATCCCCTTTCACTGCAATAAAACTTCTGCCACACAAGAGACCTGAGTGGTCAAGTCTGCTCTCTGGTACTGAAGCTTCATCTTCGGAGATCACGAATCTGACATCATTCACCATAAGCCATCATTCATTTCTAAAAGACAGCTATGGAGCACAACAAAATTTACTTCCCTGGAAGTGTATCTTCTCCCTCTGTAACCATCAAGAAAGCAGCTGGTGGCAGGGGTCTCTCTGGACACCTAGCCATGCTGGAGGGGATCCAAAGAGGCTTACAAACTGGGCTATGCATGTGTGTTAAACTGTTAGGAGCACCCACAACACAGTCAGTATTTCTTTCACCTGTGGGCCATCTGGGGAGTCTCAGATCCCCTGTAGTAATTTTTCAAGGACACTCTTGCTATCAGAGCCCTTCTAGAAAACTGCTTTAGGAAGCTACCCACAACTACTTAGTTTATGTGAAGTGAAGTGAAAGTGGTTCAGTCATGTCTGGCTTTTTACAACCCCATGAACTATACAGTCCGTGGAATTCTCCAGGTCAGAATACCGGAGTGGGTAGCCTTTCCCCTCTCCAGGGGATCTTCCCAACCCAGGGATTGAATCCAGGTCTTCAGCATTGCAGGAGGATTCCTTACCAGTGGAGCCACAAGGGAAACCCAAGAATACTGGAGTGGGTAGTTTCCTATCCCTTCTTCAGCAGATCTTCCCGACCCAGGAATCAAACTGGGGTCTCCTGCATTGCCAGAGGATTCTTTACTTCGTTTATGAATGAGACACAGATGTATAACTTGCCTCATCATTTGGTCATATTTGTTAGCAGTGTTACAGTTCCTAGAGGATTTTTGGAGCAGGAGTTATTCGAGGAAGGACCAGTGATGATCAGTTCATTTGAACTTCCAACAATCCTGCAAGAAATAAATGGGGATGATTATGGCCCTGTTAGACCTGGGCCTTGTCTTTAAGAACAAACAGCAAGTGGTAGGCTCACTCGCTACATCTTTATGAAAATACTAGAATCATTCTGCTCCTTCTCATGGAAAACCTGCATCCACAGGTATGAATTCTGTGTTTGTTCTTTAAGAGGAAAACACACAGTCTAGTGCAGTACAGAGTTCTATTGACTCTGTCCATTTTGGTTCTTGTGTTGTGCTGTGCTTAGTCGCTCAGTCGTGTCTGACTCTTTGTGACCCCATGGACTGTAGCCTGCCAGGCTCCCCTGTTCATGTGGATTCTCCAGGCAAGAATACTGGACTGGGTTGTCATGTCCTCCTCCAGGGAATCTTCCCAACCCAGGGATTGAACCCAGGTCTCCCGCATTGCAGGCAGATTCTTTACCATCTGAGCCACTAGGGAAGTCCATTTTGGTTCTTCACTCCAGCCAAATAATATTATGGATAAAAACAGAAGCATTAAAAAATGGTAATATAGATTTTTGCACTTTGTTTTGATTAAAAGTAGGTAAAACTGGTCATGTAAAATGAAAACATTAATATGGGTCTATACTTCCCCCCTGTGGTCAAGAGTGGTATCATAGGAAGGAGGGTGTGAAAGTGAGAAAGAATTACGGTTATTTTGGGAAACTCCTTGTACTGTGGTGGAGATTACTATGCAACAACTAAATTCTTTCATTGCTGGTTAACTACTCCAAACTCTCAGATTTCTCATCTGTAAAATGAAGTGAATATCTGAGAGAGTGGCTGGGAGAGTGATGCGTGAACGAACGTGGCTTTGCACCCGGCCTAGGTGAGCACAAAAGGGATGATGCCTTTCTCCATTAAACTAGAATGACCTTGGGCTTCCCTGGTGACTCAGTGGCAAAGAATCTGCCACCAGTGCAGGAGACACGGGTTCGATCTCTAGTCTAGGAAGATCCTATGTGCCGTGGAGCAGTTAAGCCTGTGAAGCACAACTATTGAGCCTGCGTTGTAGAGCCCAGGAGCCACAACTATTGAAGCCTTCATTCCCTAGAGCTCACACTCCATAACAAGGGAAGCCACCATAGTGAGAAGCCCACACACCATGGGAGTGCTCCCCCCTTGCCACAACCAACGAAGACCCACCAAAACCAAAAATAAGTAAATAAAATTACCTTTAAAAACCTTAAAAAAAAAAAAAAATAGAACTTTCCTCACAGGTGGTTGGCCACAGTGGACAACCACTAAGACCCATAGTAAACGTGAAGGAGAGAAGAGTTGTTGTTCTTGTTATTGTGTTTTTGCAGATTAGCTAAAATCCAGGGCGAATACATATGTGATAAGACACAGAATGTAAATGTGAGCGTCTTCAAAGATTTCTCCCTTTCTAGAAAAGTCCTCTGTCTCCCTCAATTTGCGTGGTCCTGGTGACTGGCTCTCTTTCCACAGAAACACTGTCTGGCCAGGAACTGTCCCTTTGGCTTCTATGATACAACACACTCTTGATTCCCTCTCACTCACCCCTTCCCTGATGAGCTCTTGTTAGCCTCTTGAGGCCCACCCACTTCCATCCGTTTCTGCCCACTGGTACCCAGAGTTCAATCGAATTCCTGTGATGGTCCTTTGAAGGCAAGAAAACAGCATCACATTTACTCTAAAGATTCTCTCCAAGCTGGAAATCATGAACTGTTTCATCTGCTGTTCATTGGTCATGACACCCACACTCTAAGGACTTAGCTGCTTTCCACTGGGTAAGTTGAGTTTGCAGACGTTGCTCTTAGCATGAGGTGGATTCCAGGAACGGACAGAGTAGACCTAGTCTACTGTCTGCTCTGCTCCATTCTTACATTCTTACCAATGCAGCCCAGAATTGTTGTTATTGACCAGCATGTCCATGTCATTTTCAATTTTCAGGTTTTTTTAACTTCAACAATAAGAATTTATTCCCTCTGGTGCTGGAAGTGAGAAGTTCAAGCTCAAAATGCTGGCAGGGCTGGTTTCTTTGGGGGCCTCTTTGCTTGGCTTGTAGCTATCCAGCAGTCTTCTCCCTGTGTTCTCACATAGTCTTCCCTGTGTCTCAGTCTCTGTTAAATTAGTTTGTTTTTCACACACTCTACTGCTAACCTGTTTAATCTCTATTTGCACAGTTGTATCCTTTTATCCCCAATTTATAACTTTGTGTGTATGCCCATTTAAGATTAAACTGGTAAAATTAAAACTAGCCTGTAATTTTTTAAGTTGCAGGTCCCAATTAAATTAATGATGTCTCTAGCCATCTGGTATGAGGTTTTATTAATTTTCCCAAATTTCTTTTCCTATTTGGGTCACTGAAAGAGACTATGCTTGTGGAAGATGCAGATAGTTCAGCACGTCTGGAGGTTAACAGAGAACAGAGGAAGCCAGCTGTCTTTAAATACTGGAAATCCTAGAGGAAAAAAAAATCCTCGACAATGAAAATACAATTGGCTTTCTGATAGAATTCAGAAAGATGTGTCAACAAGGCAGCACTTCCTCCAAAGGCACTAGCAAAGCTCACCTCCTCCAGTTTCTCATGGCTCCAGGCGTTCCTAGGCTTGTGGACACATCACCCCAGTCTCCGGCTCTGTTTTCGTATGCCTTCTCCCCGTCTGTGTCTTCTCTTTTATCTCTTGTAAAATACTAGCCATTGGATTTAGGCTCCACCTGGGGCTGTCCTGGTGGCTTAGACAGTAAAGAAATTGCCTGCAATGCAGAGATCTGGGTTTGATCCCTGGGTTGGGAAGATCCCCTGCAGGAGGGAATGGCAACCCACAGTATTCTTGTCTGGAGAATCCCACGGACAGAGCAGCTTAGTGGGTTACAGTCCAGGGGGCTGCAAAGAGTTGGGCTACAGTCCATGGGGGTCACAAAGAGTCAGAGATGAGTAAGTGACTAACACTTCCACTTTCTGGATTATCCAGAATGATCTTGAGTTCTTTAATCATATCTGCAAAGACTGTTTTCTAGTAAGGTCATATTTACAGGTTCCAGAGAGTAGAAGTTGAACCTATCTTCTGGGGGGACATGTTCAGTGACTGCAGTGGATTATCCCATGACCTCATGTTCCACGATGCCGAGGACTCTGATTGTCACTTCAGCTGACCTTTTAGTTTGAGTTTTAAGATTTCCTTTATAAGCTCATCAGTCACCAGCAATTACTCACTGNTAGAAGTTGAGCCTATCTTCTGGGGGGACACGTTCAGTGACTGCAGTGGATTATCCCATGACCTCATGTTCCACGATGCCGAGGACTCTGATTGTCACTTCAGCTGACCTTTTAGTTTGAGTTTTAAGATTTCCTTTATAAGCTCATCAGTCACCAGCAATTACTCACTGTATCCCTGGTTTCTTTTTCTTTCCTTTGGTATCATCTAGCTTGTCTAATTTAGCTGGTGGGTTTCTTGGCACAGACAATGTCTTCTCTGGGTGGTCTCCAAACAAACTGTCTGAACTTGATCTCGATTTCTGATCTGTTCTCATCACTGAGCAGCTGTAATATGACAGGAAGGCTTTGTGGGTCCAGAGTTAATGACATTATCATTTGAAGCACTGTAGGGTGCATTTGTCCAGAGGCCTGGAAAGGGAGTGCTAGAGACTCAAGTTTCAACCTGACATAAGTTGTGAGCTTAGTGTCTGGTTGGTGATCATCACTCATGAGTTTTACAACTATCATCTCCCCATCTAAGGCTTATTCCTTTTGCCTCTGGTCTTTTGATGACCAGTAGTTTTGAAAATGAATATAAGCAAGCTTATAAATCTTTTTCTTGATATACAGCAAAAAGAAAAGAAAAGAAAAGAACCTGTAGAAACACAGAGCAGGATTCTACTTATATAAAGTTGAAACAGGCAAAGTAATACTCTGTGTTGCTTGGAGAGACCCACCTAGGTAGCAGAAGTAAAAGAAATGCATAGAAGTGATAAATACTCAATTGACAGTGCTGGTTACCCCTTGTAGAAAGGATTTGGTAGGAGTCTAAAAAGAAACACAAAGGGCATTAATTTTATTAGTAATATAATTACCTTTTTAAACTGAGTGGCAGTCACAAAGCCAAAGTGTTCTGGAACACAGCCTTTCTCCTCCTGGCAGACTTTTTCTACCTGGGGAGAATGCCTTAAACTACAGAGTCTTTAATGTCATGTTTAGGCTTAATGTGGATTTTACCATTAACACTCAGCAAGAGCTCTCCCTGTCGGTAAATTCTGGTTGGGTATGAGAACTACACTGACGTCATCACTGTTCACCTCTACTCTGTTACTAGGGAAGGTTGTGGGGTATATTTAAAAGTTTTGCCCTTTCAATATACATTTTCTAAGAACTCTCTATTTATGAATATCATATACCATTATTTCTAGAAGTTAAGAGTGATTGGAGACTAGAAGATTTTATAAATATACACAGTGCCAATGATTCGTCTTTTTAAAACTTAACTTGTTTTTATTCATTTCCAGCAAACACATTATTTATGGTTTGGACATTCTCATCAAGATGGGCTTTAGCCAGTTTGGGGCTTCCCGGGTGGCGCTAGTGGTGAAAAACCTGCCTGCAAATGCAGGAGACGTAGGAGATGCAGGTTCAGCCTCTGGAATGGGAGGATCCCCTGGAGGAGGCCAGGGCTACCCACTCCAGTATTCTTGTCTGGAGAATCCCGTGGACAGAGGAGCCTGGCGGGCTACAGTCCATGGGGTCGAAAAGAGTTGGACTTAGCAGCAGCAGCAGCAGCTGCAGTTAGCCATTTTAATACTCACACACCTTTTCCCCAACTACTGTCAGGGAAAGTAGAGGTGGACAAATATAGTCCCTTGAGAAGACTGAGCAGAAATAGGTACTCCCACACCAGGGAAAAGTTGTGTTATAATGTAGCAGTAAATTCAACTCAACAATTCCATAAACTTTTATTGAGCATTTGCTGCGTGGGGCACTTAGCAAGAGATCTGCTCCCCAACCTCAGGAGCTTTCACTCTAGTTGAGGAAGAAGGAGGAGAGAAAGGTACAGCAATTCCTTTAAGGTGGAAATACTGAAAGTGAGTTTGTTCCATTTTATTCTAGTTTTCTCAATGCCTTCTCTCCTTACCTAAGTTTAGTACTGAGACGCCAATGCTGACTCTTTTAGCGGGACAGGTGGATCATTCTCAAGCACAGTCAGATGCTTGCTAGTGAGGGACCTGCAGTGTTTTCACTTCTAGGGTGGGAACCCAAAGGATCTATCTCTGGCACTCTCCAGCAATTTCTACACAGTAACTTTCTTGAGATGAGGCTTGAATTGCTCACAAAATCAGACTCAGCTTAATTTGGTCAAATCGCTTGCTCCCTGGGAAGAATGAGGTGAGTTTTCCATTGGTTATAACCAAAACTAGAATCTCCTTTAAGATGAAAACTGTTCCATGATCTGATACATTCAGGCACCTGTGTTAATCCCTAGAATAGCAAGATGAGTTTGGGAATGTATGGACTATGGATGGGTGTTCTCATTCTATTTAGTATTTAAAATAGACATAGAAAATAAATTCATGGTTACTAAAGAGGAAGGGGGAGGGATAAATTAGAAGTATGGGATTAACAGATACACCACTGTATGCAAAACAGATAACAAGGATTTACTGTATAGCACAGGGAATTAGATTCAACATCTTATAATAATATATAATGGAAAAGATTGAAAATTATACGTATGCTGCTGCTGCTGCTAAGTCACTTCAGTTGTGTCCAACTCTGTGCGACCCCATAGATGGCAGCCCACCAGGCTCTGCCATCCTTGGGATTCTCCAGGCAAGAACACTGGAGTGGGTTGCCATTTCCTTCTCCAAATTATATGTATACATATACACATATATATGAATCACTTCACTGTATATCAGAAATTGACATGATATTGTCAATTAACTATATTTCAATAAAAAATAGATAATATAAAGTAGGTATATTATAATAGGGCATTGAGAATCTAAGACAAATATAATTTAGGTTACTTAAAGAATTTCTTTCTTCCTTCTCTCCTTCTCTTCTTTTTTCTTTTATCCATCCTTTTTTCTTCCTCTCTTTCCTTCTTTCCTTTCTTCTATAAATAGCTACCAAATGTTGAGTGTTAGCATCATGCTAAGGATGGTTCATAGATATTTGCATTGAATCCCTGCAATTACTGTCTGAAATGGAAATAGCTTCTATCTTACTTCAAGCTCCTGCTTTCACTACCACACTATGCTGCTTCCAACAAAGCATTTTTTGTCCCCCTCCCCCCCGAGGAACCATTGTTTGGGGACATAGCCTATAGTCCAGAGGGATACTTAGAAACGGAAAATGTTTCCTTTACTTGTCAAAGAAATTCTTGGGAAATCTATAGGCCAAGGTAAAGGAAGTACATGGCTCATTAGCAGCAGAAGAAATACAGATTAAGCCAGTTGGTCTTATTACCTTTCTATAACAGAGGTGGAGCAGGCCACACAGTCATTATCTGGACACGCTTAGCACTGTTCTCGCGAGACCCTGAGCTCTGAGGTTTGAGGCTCAGCTCTACTAACAGCCTCACTGTGGTCCTCATGGCAGAGAGTGCGGTGTGAGGTGGATTGCAGCCTTCTCCTGAAGCCCTCCAGGCCTAGAGCGCAGCAGGTAAGCTGGGGGCCCTGGGGGCAGGCTGGGGGTGCGTCTGGCAGAGCTCCAGAGTCCTCGGCCTGGCTGCCTGCTACCCAGGCCTAAGCCTTGACCTAACGGCTGCGGCAGTTTCTGTAGGTCAAGGCCCATGGAGGCCTCAGCAACTGAAGTACACCGGACAGTGCTATTAAGGTAACAGTTTCCACCAGCTTCAGTCTCTCCGTTCAGATTTCAAATATTGGTCCAGTTGAAGTTGCAAGGATATTGCATATCATTACTTCTGGTCCCATTCAGTGATTGGGGCTGTTTATAAAGGGGGGCAATTGTGAGCTAATTGGGAGCTAAACGGGGTAATTGGTATTTGCTACAATTGTGTTAGTTCCTATTCAGTTCAGTTCAGTTCTTTCGCTCAGTCATGTCCGACTCTTTGCAATCCCATGAATCACAGCACACCAGGCCTACCTGTCCATCACCAACTCCCGGAGTTCACTCAAACTCACATCTACCGAGTCGGTGATGCCATCCAGCCATCTCATCCTCTGTTGTCCCCTTTTCCTCCTGCCCCCAATCCTTCCCAGCATCAGAGTAATTTCCAATGAGTCAACTCTTCACATGAGGTGGCCAAAGTTCTGGAGTTTCAGCTTTAGCATCATTCCTTCCAAAGAAATCCCAGGGCCAATCTCCTTCAGAATGGACTGGTTGGATCTCCTTGTAGTCCAAGGGACCCTCAAGAGTCTTCTCCAACACCACAGTTCAAAAGTATCAATTCTTTGGTGCTCAGCCTTCTTCACAGTCCAACTCTCACATCCATACATGACTACTGGAAAAACCGTAGCCTTGACTAGACAGACCTTTGCTGGCAAAGTAATGTCTCTGCTTTCGAATATGCTATCTAGGTTGGTCATAACTTTTCTTCCAAGGAGTAAGCATCTTTTGATTTCATGGCTGCAGTCACCATCTGCAGTGATTTTGGAGCCCAGAAAAATAAAGTCTGACACTGTTTGCACTGTTTCCCCATCTATTTCCCATGAAGTGATGGGACCAGATGCCATGATCTTTGTTTTCTGAATGTTGAGCTTTAAGCCAACTTTTTCACTCTCCTCTTTCACTTTCATCAAGAGGCTCTTTAGTTCCTCTTCACTTCCTGCCATAAAGGTGGCGTCATCTGCATATCTGAGGTTATTGATTTCTCCCAGCAATCTTGATTCCAGCTGGTGCTTCTTTCAGCCCAGANTGCTTATATTTTTCCTTTTCTCCTTTGCTTTTTGCTTCTCTTCTTTTCACAGCTATTTGTGAGGCCTCCCCAGGCAGCCATTTTGCTTTTTTGCATTTCTTTTCCATGGGGATTGTCTTGATCCCTATCTCCTGTACAGTGTCATGAACCTCAGTCCATAGTTCATCAGGCAGTCTATCAGATCTAGTTCCTTAAATCTATTTCTCACTTCCACTATATACTCATAAGGGATTTGATTCAGGTCATGCCTGAATGGTCTAGTGGTTTTTCCTAATTTATTCAATTTAGGTCTGAATTTGGCAATAAGGAGCTCATGATCTGAGCCACAGTCAGCTCCCGGTCTTGTTTTTGCTGACTGTATAGAGGTTGTCCGTCTTTGGCTGAAAAGAATATAATCAATCTGATTTTGGTGTTGACCATCTGGTGATGTCCATGTGTAGAGTCTTTTCTTGTATTGTTGGAAGAGGGTGTTTGCCATAACCAGTGTGTTCTCTTGGCAAAACTCTCTTAGCCTTTGCCCTGCTTCATTCCATATTCCAAGGCCAAATACAAATGATTCTCCCCAGTTTAAGTGAAAAGCCTGAGGGCCCGCTAGGCCCTGGAAGCCTGGCTCTCTGGTGATCCCCGCTGAGCAGAGTCTGAGGAGCCAGCCTTGAAGGTGCCGTCAGCTTGGTTCTGCCTCTTGAGTTGGCCTGGGCAGTGGCAGAAGGACCTTGACTGGATGCTGAACAATCACTCCCAGGTAGCCTATCCAGGTCTTAGCCAGGCCCTGGACCTGGGAGAGGGAAGTTGAGCCTTGGGACTCTGCCCTTTCTTCTCAGAACAGAGAATAACACTTTTTGTTGAAGGTTTACTGGAATACTCTGACCCTACCATGACCTGACCTCAAGAACAAAAGATCTGACACCAAGAGATTTTCAACAACTAACCACACACCTCCTTCACCTTTCCTAGAAAGGGGCTTTGCTGAAAGCTTTTGGGGAGTTTTGTTTGTTTGTTTGTTTTTTAAGACATGAGCCACCCATCTCCTTGCAGGGCCCTGCAGCAAGCATTTCCCTGCTCCAAACTCTTGACGTTCTGGTATTTTTTGGCCTCACTATGAGTTGGGCACGTGAAATTGCTTGCCTTCCTAACAGTGCCACAAGTCTCTCCATGGATCCCTGCTCCTTGTTGTATGCTGTTTCCTCTCTTCCCCACCCCTACCATGTTCCCTCTTTGTACCTCTGAAGACATCGTCATTAATTTTCCGTGAAAACTCAACACTTGTTAAGTGTCTTTGCTTCACAATTAAGAACTTCTGTAAGCATGAGTCACTGGAGGCCTGACGTACTTGAGTTCAAAGAGTATAGCCCATGTGTTTATGAGCCATTTCCATAAAACAGGAAATAGCCTGTTTTTCCTGAACTGTTGCCCTTGGATCAGTCTTTGCCAAAAATCACAGGGTGTGGAGTTGTTACCTGTTTTACTAGATGGAAGACTATAGTCTTTGCTTTCTGATCCCAAATTTCAATGTGCTTTCTAGGAAGGACTCATAAACAATGAGCCTTTGACTGAGTATGCAAGACAGTGAGTCTTGCATCCATGTACATAGGCCAGGAGTTAATTTTTTTCATCAGGTCACTGAAAGTTGGGAGAGGTTTCCTTTCCTTTCTGTAAGACCACACTCATGCTTCCTCAATCATGTCTGGCTGTTTGTGACCTCATGGACTGTAGCTTGCCAGGGTCCTCTGTCCATGGAATTTCCCAGAATACTGGAGTGGGTTGCCATCTCCTTCTCCAGGGGATCTTCCTGACACAGGGATCGAACCTGGGCCTTTTGCATTGGCAGACAGGTTTTTTACTGCTGAGCCACCAGATAAGCCCTTGGCAAAACCACTCATCTATGAAAGGTTACAGTTTTCTCTTTTATTAATAATATCAGCTAATATTCCTTGAGTATTTATATTGTACAAAATCCTAAGCCTTAGAGGCATGAATTCTCAGAATTACCCTAGGAGACGGGTAGATTTAAAAAATTGTCCTGTATGTTGCTGGAAGACAGAACCCTTTCAGTGCCCAAGAGTGGGCTCTTATCTAACACTTGGAAATGAGCTGTGAGGAGACACACGTACCATCAAAACAGAAGAATTTATTGGAAAGAGGCTGCAGGGTAAGGGAATCCAGGAGAGCTGCTTTGCTAGGTGACTTGCAGTCTCAGGGTTTATGGTAGTACTCCAGATTGTCTCTGTCCAGTCATCTTGCTTGCACCCATATTTGGTCTGACTCAGGGTCCTTCCTGGTGGTACATTCATCTCTCTGCCAAGATAGATTCTAGTGTGAGAGTTACTGGGCAGGACTATTATGGGCTGGAGTCTTCTCCTTTTGGCCCCTCCCAAATTCTCCCAGTTAGTTTTTGGTGTCTGCAACATGTTCCTTATTGGGACCTTGTGTTGTGAGATAACTCATGCATTTGGTTATTGTTGTGCCTGGACAAGGCAGGTGGTTTTGATCAGTGGTTCCATAACATGTAGAGACCTGTAGCTACTTTTCCAAAATGATGCAACAAAAATGTGGCAGCACCATCGAATGAACCCAAGTGTGTCTGACTCTAGTGGCTTCACCTCTGACCACTCCTCACTGCTGCCCCACAGGTTGATCTTTTACAGCTCTTAGCATTCTTACTTTACTCTTTGATTAGTCCAGAGAAGTGTTATTGGCAGGGAGTTTAGATTTCACAGGTTATATGTGTGAAAATGAGAAGGGGCTTGGTGAGGAAGGTGAAAAAGGGGTGGGAATAGTAAGTGCGACTTGGGCAGCTGCACTGGCAGTTCTGAGGAAGTAGGTATTAATCAGCTCTGCTAGACTGAAGTGCTGAGTGCTGAAGAATTGATGCTTTTGAACTGTGGTGTTGGAGAAGACTCTTGAGAACCCCTTGGACTGCAAGGAGATCAAACTAATCCATCCTAAAGGAAACCAATCCTGAATATTCATTGGAAGGACTGATGCTGAAGTTGGAGCTCCAATCTTTTGGTCACTTGATACAAAGAGCTGACTCATTAGAAAAGACTGATGTGGGAGAGATTGAAGTCAGGAGAAGGGGATGACAGAGGATGAGATGGTTGGATGGTATCACTGACTTAATGGACATGAGTTTGAGCAAGCTCTGGGAGTTGATGATGGACAGGGAGGCCTGGCATGCTGCAGTCCATGGGGTTGCATAGAGTCAGACACACCTGAGTGACTGGACAACAACAAAGACTGAAGTGCAGTGAACAGGGTACAATCAGGGAAGAGAATGGGAGGAGAGGATATGGGGTTGGAACAGGAGTAGTTCTTGTAGACCTCCTTGGAGAATGTCCTTTCTCAACCTTAGAAAGTAGAGTTCTTACTATATAATGCTTATTTCAGAAAGCTTTTGCAATGCTTCATTAATTTCCACTTATTCATTCAGCCTACATTCTAACACAACACTTAGATAAAACGTACTGTGCTTTACATTAAGACTACCAAAAGGAATTCAGTGTGACCCTGACATAAAGGAGCTGATCGTCTTGGGAGATGATCAGTAGAATGCAGTGTAAGGTAGGGACAAATCACATGGCTTGTGAACTGAAAGGAAATAGGTTCACATCTGAGCTCCACACACCCATGTCATCTCAGGCAAATCACTTAATGCCTCTAAGCCTCAGTTTCTGCATCTGTTCAATTTAATAATAGGGATAGAAATAATACATGTAAAACAACTGTGTTCTTACCATATTGTATACTAAAATAATTCTAGCTGTTACTATGTAAAGAAATCATTATCATTCATTATTAGAAGTGCTGTCCCAGAAATATGTTCTATGGAAATGAATTCTGTAGTGAAGGATGAACATGAAGCTGTTCCAAAGGATCAGATGATTTAATCTAAAATGTAAAATTACTACAAGTTTGATAGGCAAACAAGAGGGAGGTTGAAGTGTTTCAGACAAAGNTTCTTGTAGACCTCCTTGGAGAATGTCCTTTCTCAACCTTAGAAAGTAGAGTTCTTACTATATAATGCTTATTTCAGAAAGCTTTTGCAATGCTTCATTAATTTCCACTTATTCATTCAGCCTACATTCTAACACAACACTTAGATAAAACGTACTGTGCTTTACATTAAGACTACCAAAAGGAATTCAGTGTGACCCTGACATAAAGGAGCTGATCGTCTTGGGAGATGATCAGTAGAATGCAGTGTAAGGTAGGGACAAATCACATGGCTTGTGAACTGAAAGGAAATAGGTTCACATCTGAGCTCCACACACCCATGTCATCTCAGGCAAATCACTTAATGCCTCTAAGCCTCAGTTTCTGCATCTGTTCAATTTAATAATAGGGATAGAAATAATACATGTAAAACAACTGTGTTCTTACCATATTGTATACTAAAATAATTCTAGCTGTTACTATGTAAAGAAATCATTATCATTCATTATTAGAAGTGCTGTCCCAGAAATATGTTCTATGGAAATGAATTCTGTAGTGAAGGATGAACATGAAGCTGTTCCAAAGGATCAGATGATTTAATCTAAAATGTAAAATTACTACAAGTTTGATAGGCAAACAAGAGGGAGGTTGAAGTGTTTCAGACAAAAGCAACAACTTATGCAAAGGCATGGAGATTGAAGAGAGTAATGACAACAGCGTGTTTAGGGACCAGTGGGAGGTGGGAGGGAGGAGAAGGTGAGGAGGACAAGGGTGTCTGAAAAGGGAGTCTGAGGCTGGATCTTCAAGAGTCTGGCTTCCTGGCTGAGAAGTCTCATTACTAGCGAGTCCCTCCAGATTACTGAAAAAATGAAGTTACTGAAGTCTGTGTAAGTCGCTTTAGCCGTGTCTGACTCTTCGCAACCCTATGGACTGTAGCAGGCCAGGCTTCTCTGTCCATGGTATTCTCCAGGCAAGAATACTGGAGTGGGTAGCCATTTCCTTCTCCAGAGGATCTCTCTGACCCAGGAATTTGAACCCATGTCTCTTACATCTCCTGCATTGGCAGGCAGGTTCTTTACCATTAGTGCCACCTGGGAAGCCCACTAAAGTGCCTGCTATCCCTCAAAAACCATGAAAAGACAGCCTTCAGAATGAGAGAAAATAATAGCAATGAAGCAACTGACGAAGAATTAATTTTCAAAATATACAAGCAGCTCATGCAGCTCAATACCAGGAAAATAAAGGACCCAATCAAAAAATGGGCCGCAGCATAAGGAACTCCGCCCGTGGCAAAGGTCATGAGGAAGGAGGCTTGGCATATGCAAGGCATGATCAGGCCTCAGGAAATCCCCTGTTCCTGAGCATCTACCCCCCAAAACAAAGTCTGTTTTATGCTCTCACCTGTACCTCTGACTTTACGAGGGGCTCTCCCCCATAACCATTTCTCTCGGAGGAGTTAACCTACAGCTCCAGTTAATAAAAATTCCTGGACGTGACAAGAGTAAAAAAAAAAAAAAAAAAAAAATGGGCCAAAGAACTAAACAGACATTTCTCCAAAGAAGACATACAGATGGCTAACAAATACATGCAAAGATGCTCAACATCACTCATTGTCAGAGAAATGCAAATAAAAACCACAATGAGGTACCATCTCATGCAGGTCAGAATGGCTGCTATCAAAAAGTCTACAAACAATAAATGCTGGAGAGGGTATGGAAAAAAAGGAACCCTCTTACACTGTTGGTGGGAATGCAAACTAGTACAGCCAATATGGAGAACAGTGTGGAGATTCCTTAAAAAACTGGAAATAGAACTGCCACATGACCCAGCAATCCCACTGCTGGGCATACACACCAAGGAAACCAGAATTGAAAGAAAACACGTGTACCCCAGTGTTCATGGCAGCACTGTTTACAATAGCCAGGACATGGAAGCACCCTAGATGTCTATCATCAGATGAATGGATAAGAAAGCTGTGGTACATATACACAATGGAGTGTTACTCAGCCATTAAAAAGAATACATTTGAATCAGTTCTAATGAGGTAGATGAAACTGGAGCCTATTATACAGATGAAGTAAGTCAGAAAAACACCAATATAGTATATTAACGCATATATATGGAATTTAGAAAGATGGTAACAATGACCCTATATGCAAGACAGTAAAAGAGACAGACATAAAGAACAGACTTTTGGATTCTGTGGGAGAAGGAGAGGGTTGGATGATTTGAGAGAATATCATTGAAATATGTATATTGTCATATGTGAAATAGATGACCAGTCCAAGTTTGTTGCATGAAACAGGGCACTCAAAGCCAGTGCACTGGTACAACCTAGAGGGATGGGATGGGGAGGGAGGTGCGAGGGGGGTTTGGGATGGAGGGACACATGTTTGCTTGTGGCTGATTCATGTCAATGTATGGCAAAAACCATCACGATATTGTAAAGTTAACTAGCCTCCAATTAAGTTAGTTTTTTAAAAAACTGATGGGAATAATTTGGGGACAAAGAAGATTTTTAAAACCATGAGAATTTTTATTTTCCAAAAGGAAAGCACTCTATGGCAGTCAGCTTTGACTACTTACTTGTCAAAGGATGAAATATTTTCCATAGTAAGGGAAGGAGGAGGCCAGATAATCCATTGTTCCAAACAAAGAGCTTCACTGTTTTCTTTGTATTAATTTCTTCTTTTTTCCTAATTGATTTCTTACCTCCAAAGCACAGGAAAAATTAAAATCTCTGCAAGCAAAATAGAAATATTGATGTTTTGTTCCATTTTCCTGAGTTATTCTTTGAAAATAAATGTGGCGGTGGGCCCAGTGAAAGTTGATGTTCTGGCCCAAGCACTCTGGCCCAAGTTTAACATTTTTTAAAACTAAATCCACAAAGATCTTAGCATGTTCAGTGTTTCTGCCATAGTTACCGCTGCTGCTGCTGCTAAGTTGCTTCAGTTGTGTCCGACTCTTTGCGACCTCATGGACTGCAGCCTACCAGGCTCCTCCGCCCATGGGATTCTCCAGGCAAGAGTACTGGAGTGGGGTGCCATTGCCTTCTCCGGCTGTAGTTACTACCTTATGCCAAATAGTGCCTTGGATCTTAAAGGACTTGCGAATGAAATTGCAACTTGGGAGGTCAAAAAATTCTTCTGTGGGCACAAGGTAACATTTATTTCCAGTACAAAGTAAAGCAGTTCCCTCTAAGAACCAAGGGTTGCTTCAGTTCTATTGGAGTGTTGGTGAGTCCAACACAACAAGGTCAGGCTGACAGCTCTGTAGTTGGTCAGCACTAGAATCCATTCTGGCTTTAAGATGTGAGAGGAAACCACAGAAAAATTAAAAAAAAAAAAATAAATAAACCTTCCATTAGTCAGATGGCTTTGAGGACTGGATTTTTCTTGTTGAATCTTCAGCTTAAATTAAGATTTATTCAATTCCTTTTTGTATTAAATATAAGTTGTTTAAGCCCTCATTGAAAATCTTGAAATGTGGAAGGTTAGCCTGTGAATTCCATGCTAGAAGATCCAGGGAACTTGCCAAGGGAATTTTCGTGTTATTTTATCATGCCTGAGTGCTCATTCTACCTAGTTGTAGACCTAAACGACAAATGTCAGAAGGGCAGGCAACCAGCCTGTCTGTACATTCCAAGATGTACCCAAGTAATGTTTTTATTATCCTCATTGCTGTGGACTGAATTGTGTTCTCCTAAAATTCATATCACTTTGTTGACAAAGATCTATATAGTCAAAGCTGTTATTTTTTCCAATAATCATGTGTGGGTGTGAGAGCTGGACCATAAAGAAGGCTGAGCACTGAAGAATTGATGTTTTTGAACTGTGGTGCTGGAGAAGACTCTTGAGAGTCCCTTGGGCATCAAGGAAATCCAATCAGTCCATCCTAAAGGAAATCAATCTGAATATTCATTGGAAAGACTGAAGCTGAAGCTGAAACTCCAGTCCTTTGGCCACCTGATGGGAAGAGCTGACTCACTGGATAAGACCCTAATGCTGGGAAGGATTGAGGGCAAAAGGAGAAGTGAGTGACAGAGGGTGAGGGTGAGATAGTTGGATGGCATCACTGACTCAATGGACATGAGTCTGAGCAAACTCCCGGAGATGGTAAAGGACAGAGAAGCCTGGTGTGATGCAGTCCATGTGGTCACAAATAGTTGGACATGACTTAGCAACTAAATAACAAAGTTCATATGTTGGAGCCCCAAGCTTCAATGTGACTATCTGGAGGTAGGCAGTTTACAGAGGTAATTAAGGTTAAGTGAGGTCATAAGAGTGGAACTTAACCCAATGGGACTGACATCCTTACACAAAGAGGAGATACCAAAGCTTACTTACCTCACACATGCACAGAGGAAAGGCCACATGAAGACACAGTGAGAAGGTGGCCATCTGCAAGTCACGTAGAGACGTTTCTCCAGAAACCAACTCCAGTGGCGCCTTGATTTGGGGCTTGTAGCCTCCAAAACTGTGTCTGCTGTTTAAGTGACCCAGTCCGAGTATTTTGTTATGGCATGCTAGCAAACTAATACACTGCCCTTGATATGACTGTGATGGACATAAAGATAATAAGGAAAACTTGTATTTGCTGAACAATTACTATGTGCCTGGCTTTGTGTTTGGGTGCTTTGTTTATGTAATTTAATCTGGATCATTATCCTGTGATGGGAACTTGGTACTTCCTTCCAATAGGAGAGTAAAAGAAGTGCTTTGGCTAGTGGCTCTGGCATTCCATTAAATAAGATTTGGTCATTGTAAAGTAAAAATGTGATTTTTAAAATGTATATGAAAATCACCTCGTTGACTAAATCCACCAATCTGAAGCTCATATTCTGTCTTTCAGATCCACAGCAATAAAGTTTTCTCATGATGAATGTAGAAGTTACACCTAGTATCTTACAACCTTTTATGCAGCACATCTGATAGCAAGAGTTCTGCAGTTGAATCAGATAAGGAGGTGCAAAGGCTTGTTTCTTCCAGCAGAGGACAGCCTCTGCCTGTGAAGGGACTAAGAGTAGCAACCCACTCCCTCTATCTCAAATACATACCGATCTTTCCTCATCTTCTGATATACTTTTCTCCCAGTTCATTATCTAAATTTAAAATTGTGTTTCTTGATGAGCCTTGGTAGAAAATTATCTTAAAAAGGATTATTTCTGATAAAGCCTGCCAAGGAGCTTTTGATATAAGTCCTTCCCTAAAGAATGGTTCTCTAGTGTTAAAGAATAATAAATCCTACTTTATTTTATTTTTATTTTTGGCCATAGGCTTTTTCATTAAAGTTTTCTTTCTTTTTAATTGAAGTATGGGTAATGTATAATATGTAAGTTACAGGTATACAATATAGTGATTCACAAATTTTAAAGGTTATACTCCATTTATAATTATTATAAAATATCAACTTTTATGCCTTAAAAATTTTTTTATTGTAGTATAGTTGATTTACAATGCTGTGTTTCAGGTGTACAGCAAAGAGGATCAGTTATATATATATATACACACACACACACACATATATTGACTCTTCTTTTTTTTTTTTTTTTAAAGACTTTTTTTTCTTTCCATATAGGCCACTACAGACCATTGAGTAGAGTTCCCTGTACTCCCTGTACTATATAGCAGATTCTTAATAGTTATCTATTTTATATATAGTATTGTATATATTGGGCTCAGTGGTACAGAATCTGCCTGCCAATGCAGGAGATGCAGGTTTGATCACTGGGTTGGGAAGATCCCACAGAGGAGGAAAAAGCAACCCATTTCAGTGTTCTAGCCTGAAAAATCCCAAGGACAGAGGAGCCTGGTGGGCTACAACCCATGGGGTCAAGAGTTGGACTGGACTGAGAGACTGAGTCCAACAAAGTATGTATATGTCAATTCCAATTATGGAAAATTTCAAACAGAAAAGCACAGAAGACAAAAGATTACAAAAGATAAAGAATATCCCCTACCACTCAGGGGCATGAAACAAGTGTATTTGATTTTAATTTGCATTTCCTAAGCACTTAAAACCTGTGAAATTTACTAGGCAAATCCCAGTGAAAGTGATAAATGAAGGAGACAGGAAACAGATGTCGGGAGTTTAGAGCTGTCATCTCATACCTACCTGTAACTCATGGAAAGATCTTGGAAGCATTGCATTATCCACATAATAAAGAATATGTGTAAGTTAGACAATGTGTATTGCAACCCTGATTCTGCCTGTTCCTTGCTTTATGTAACTTGGGCAAGTTATGACCTCCGCAAACCTCATTCCAACCTACGGAATGTGGACTATTAACTGTCCCCACTTCATGAGGTGGTGAGGATTCAAATTAAATTACATATAAAGCATTTAGCACAGCATCTGGCACAAAATAAATGTACAAGGACATTATCAACCTCCTTGGACTTCCTTCAGCATCTTCATGTTTGATATGAGGGATTTAGAAGAGATCTTTAAGTCCACTGCTGCTGCTGCTGCTGCTGCTGCTAAGTTGCTTTAGTCGTGTCCGACTCTGTGCGACCCCATAGTCGGTAACCCACCAGGCTCCCCCGTCCCTAGCAATTGAAAATGCTCAATAATATGTGTGTTTAACTTTTTACTGCTAATATCATGATCAGGATGGAGGTATTAGACTACAGACGATCCTATATTCTCTGTGTCAGGCATATTAATTTCAGTTCAGTTCAGTTGCTCAGTTGTGTCCGACTCTTTGCGACTCCATGAATCACAGCATGCCAGGCCTCCCTGTCCATCACCAACTCCCGGAGGTCACTCAGACTCATGTCCATTGAGTCAGTGATGCCATCCAGCCATCTCATCCTCTGTCATCCCCTTATCCTCCTGCCCCCAATCCCTCCCAGCANGCAAGGCATTGTGATCTTAGGATTTTATTCCTTACTGAAAGTTTCCTGTGTTCTCCAGCTTGGATCAATCATGGAAAATGATAACAAAAGCCTTCTCGATTTCTATGAGTTCTTCAAAAATATTAGCTCTCTTTCCTCTGTATGAGTGCAAGGATGTATCCCAAACTACTGTCTCTGTCAGTGGGAGCTGTGGAAGGGAGTAGGATGTCCTACTTGTAACAGTGAGGGTGAGAAAGTGGGAGAACAGAAAGGAAGTCCTGAGATGCTGTCAGTCAAGTGCATAAGCTGATAAAATGGCTTGAAATGGGGGCGATGGGGGCAACAAATCATTTGGTTACCAAAGCAAGGCCACCCACACCAATCATTCTTTTGACTATGTTGTTTTTTGTTGTTCAGTTGCTCAGTCATGTCTGACTCTCTGCAATCCCATGGACTGCAGCATGCCAGGCTTCCCTGTCCTTAACCATCTCTGGGAGTTTGCTCAAACTCACATCCATTGAGTTGGTGATGTCATTGATTTTGCATCTACCATGAATTACTGCAAACTCACATACTGTGAGGCTACCATGAGTGTGTCATATAGATGTAGTCTGAACTGTTTTCACTTAATATTCTAATAAGTTCTACACGTGCTTCTACTAAGCACATCCATGCATGCTTAGTCACTTTAGTCTTGTCTGACCCTTTGTGACCCTATGCACTGTTACCTACCAGGCTGTTTTGTCCATGGGACTCTCCAGGCAAGAATACTGGAGTGAGTTACCGTTTCCTTCTCCAGGGGATCTTCCTGACCCAGTGACCAAACCTGCATCTCTTATGTCTCCTGCATTGGAAGATGGATTCTTTACCGCTAGCGCCACCTGGGAAGCCCAGTAACCTCTGATATAGCTCCAAATCAAAAGCAGCCTTCATGGATATTGAATGCTTATAGTTTTCTTTTTTTAAGGAAAAGCGAATTCTAAAATTTTAAATTAAATAGTTTAATGGAGCTTGGATACTCTTATATTCCTGCCGTGTTGATTATACCTCATGATAAGTAAGCATTGGGAGATCGCTTGCCAGATCACATAAACATGCATGGAATATCTCAAGGGGCCAAATGTAATTATTCTTCTGAAGATTCTTGGGCTCCATTTTATTTCTTGAGATAGATCTATAAATCTGATAGCAATTGAACTACATCAAGTATATGAAGCCCTTAAATAAATGTAAGGAAAAGACAGTATCCTTAAAATGTCATGTCAAAGTAAATAACTGGGTGCTTCCCAGCAAAGACAGCTTTACATCAGCATGGAGACCAACACATGGAAGCAATTAATAGAAATATTTTCAGTGAGAAATAGAAACATATCTATGGCCATTACTGAAATGCATTAAACAAGATGAACTTTTTGGAGAAAGTGAAAAAATAATATTTGCTAAAAAAATAAAAGCTTTTTGGCTGTCATACAGTAATGTGTAATACTAGTGTTTCTTAAGTTCCCAGACCTTCAATCCTCTTTATTCATGAGTGCGTTGGAAACAGCAGATTCTGATTCGAATCACCTTAAATTCAAGCACTGCATTAATGGTTGTTGGCCTCCTTGGAGGATTTTCCTAGAATGATTGTGCTGTCTGGAATTTTATTTGTTTGTTTTCAGAATGAAGGAAAAAATAATCCAGAGCTGGCTATGGATCACACAGTGTATATGCCTTTTAAGAAATTATTTGCTGAAAAATTACATTCCAAAAAAAGCAAAATTACTACCCCCAAAAAAACCCATTTCTTTTACTTCTTAAGCCCCAAATGACCTAAGCTTAAAGATACTTGAAAAATAAAGGTCTCTAGAGGATATTCAACGTGTGGAATGAATTAACAGGAACCACAATGGTACTAAAGTTAATAATTATATAGTAAAAGAATGAAAAATTGGCATGCTTCTGAAGTTAACATAACAAATAGGGAACATGTAAGGAGCACCCTTTGCCAAGTTTAAGATGAACCCAAAACAGAAACTTTCAACTAGAATTGTACTTATTTTCTATGTTAGTTTGCTCAAAGTTGTGTTTTGTTTGTTTGTTTTTAAGGGAAGAAGTTTGAAAATTTTATCTTTTGTAGGTGACAAAAAGCTATTGGATATTGAATGGCTCTTAGATAATAATATATTTATGATTCAAGTGTAAATGAGTCAGAAACATATGGATTAGATTTCCTTTAAATCTGTTCAAATATTAAAAGGTTGGGGGGAAAGGCACTTGGCAAACGTATTGGAACTTTTTCAAAACTGTGATGTCTGAATGTATACTTTGAAATGGCTGTGAAGTTTGGATTCAGTGATTGCCTTAAGCAGGTAGATCCTATGGCTGTAGAAGGTCGACTTAATCATTTCTTCAACAGTGTAAGCCTATACCTTCAGGTAAGAATCACTTATCAATACTCAATTGGCAACTCTGGAGATTCATCTGCTGAGCAAAACACTAAAAACCTCATATCTAGATGGATACAACAAGGCCAGTTTTAGACATCAGATTCTGGATATCTAACTTTGGATTGATCTTTTTAAAATCTAATATTGCTTTCAGACTTTTGACAGATATGTTGTATGAGCAGGTTATGTTGTACCATACAGTCTTTCAGGGTGATATTCAAAATATTTACTAACCTGTAATTTTTGGACATCATATGCAGAAGAAGGGCTAGAGTTCCCATCCATGCCTGTTGAATGTCAGCCCTAACAAGAGCTATCTTTTCAGAAGTGTGAGTTCAATGAGCATAAATGAAACATCCTTTGAGACTGGAAATACTGTGTTGGAGCTCTCAGCTTCCTATGAAAACTCATTTGGTTATAGCCCCATGGCAGCATGGACTTCCCAGGGATGCAATGGTAAAGAACCTGCCAGTCAGTGCAGGAGTTGGTGATAGACAGGGAAGCCTGGCATGCTGCAGTCCATGGGGTAACAATGAGTTGGATATGATTGAGTGACTCGACTGAACTGAACTGAAAGCAGGAGACGTGGGTTTGAGCCCTGGGTTGGGAAGATCCCCTGGAAGAGGAAATGGCAATCCACTCCAGTGTACTTGCCTGGAAAATCCCATGGACAGAGGAATCTGGCAGGCTACAGTCCATGGGGTCACAAAGAGTCAGACACTACTGAAGTGACTTAGCACACCCACACACCGTGGCAGCATGGCCAGGACAAGGTTTGGAGCGCAAAGTCATGCCCCTGATTCATGTTATGGATTGAACTCAGATCCCACCCATTACTCATGAATTCCTGACCCTCATCATAAGGTGGTCCAGACAAGAAGACTATGAGGGTGTCAGCATACATTTGTCCCTATTGCCAGAAAAAGGAATCAAGTTTTATGGGCCACAACCACAACATGAGGACAGATTATTACTTATATAATAAGCCCATGATTATCTCTTTTGGCCCTCATTTCACTCTAAAATCTTTTAACTTATTTCTTGATGATGCTGGCATTATTAGGAATTCTTTCCCAATCAGCTCACTTTTATTTTATCTGGCATGAAACAATAAGGCTTCTAAGAGTTTCACTATATCATGGCTCCATGTGCCTTTATTTTTTTTCTCATCACTGCAGAAACTGCCAGAGTTGGGCTCTTGTCCAAAGTTAAGGAAAATATGTCTATCTCTGGATGTATATAAATATGAGGATCCTAATATTTGCTTTTAAAGCACTTATGGATGTTTGGACTGTTCAGATTTATTTTTAGGCTTTTCCTTTTCACTGAAAAAAATTCTCCCCAAAGAAAGTTTGCTCTGTACTTTCCCCATGATAGGTGAGAAAGTGGTGAAATGCCCTCCCGAAAATATATATATATATAAAAAACTATAAAAAGTTTGGAGGTGAGACAACCCATTTTAGAGTGGCATAAAAACAGCTTTTTAAAGAAAACTCTCCCTTGATGTTTAATGGTGACTCTAGGTAGAGAAGAAATAGCATAAGAAAATCTTTTCTTTGAGGACCTATTGCTCATTTCTTGTCTCAAGAAAGATCAGTTTCTGGGATTGAAAATTTGATGTTTGAAAATGAGTATAAAATTACAGTTATACAAGAGGAGTAAGTTTCAAAGGTCTGCTGTACAACACAGTGCCTATAGCTAATAACAAAGTATTACATATTATAATAATAACTATAATAAGGCATTTTATACTTAAAATTTTAAGAAGGGCCGATCTAATGTTGTGTTTGTTTAAAAAACCCAACAAAGGGACACAGGGAAACATCTAGGTGATGTATATGTTTATTGCCTGGATTCTAGTGATGGTAACACAAGTATATGCATATATCTAAACTCACAAAATTGAATACATTAATTATGTGTGGCTTTTTGTATACCAATTATGGTATACAATAAAACTGGGGAAAAAGAAAAGGAGAAAAAAACCTATAAAATGCATTTCAAAACGAAACAAAGGAATTATACACATTCTACCAACTATCCAATCCCATCTATAGGTGTCATGCGTTAGTGCTAATATGTATCAGATGCTGTAGTAGCCGCTTAATCCACAAGTCAATTCTACCAGGTATTTAGGCAACTAAAACTATCTCTATATCAGTGTCCTTATTTGTGATCAGACAGTAATAGTACCTACCTTGTAGCCATTGTTCTGAGGATTAAATGAGGATAAAACCGTGCCTGTCATACAAGAAACACTCAACAAATAGGAACTACTGCTATCACTCTCACTTGACTCTTAAGAGAGTTGAGGCTTGACCATGTTAAGCACATATCCAGACTCAGATCTGTGTAATTCCAGAGTATATGTTTTTAACCATTAAACTATATTGTCTCCTTATTGTGCACACAAATATATCAGTTCAGAAAATTTCCTTTTTTGTCTCCTACTTAATGTCTTTGGTATCCTATTTACACAAAATCAAGAAAATCTTTTCTGGTTGTTGTTCTAAGAACACTTGTTTTTTCTGTCTCCTTGTTCCAAAGGTAAATATTTTACAACTATAATTATTTCACCCAAATATGATTCTATAAAAGCTGAAAATATTTCCAGGTAAATGTTCAACTCCACATTTTTAGGTTGTACCATGGAGACCACGTTCTGCACCAGTGCAGATTTCAATGAAATGGACCATGCAATTTTATAATCATGCATAGATCTGATTTACCTGAAACCTCATTTACTCTCTGTGGAAGCAGCAACTAACATCTGGCTTTACTTTGAAAGACCACAAAGGGGTCTTGTTTGTGAGTCCACCATGTGACATCATCCTAGGCAAAACTGTGCATTCAAGGGGAAACTTAAGAGCGTCCTTCCTTGGAAAGTCTGAGGGGCTCTAATACTCATTTTGTGAAGATGCTTTCAGAGGAGGACGGACAACTCTTCCAGTTTGGAAAAGCCACGTCTACTTCAGAAACGCACAGCGTTGTGACTATGTCCTCGATTCACTCTGGTGATTGTAGTTCTCCGCTGGTTTGAGAACAGTGTTGGTGTTTTATTGTTTGCCTCCATGTGGTTCTGGCTGCTATGGGAACCACCACTTTGGTGTTCTAATGGTCAGCACGTCTGACTCACTTTGGGGGAAGGTATAGTAACATGATGGCACACTTTCAGGAAAAAGCATGGAAATCAAAACAGAATCCATGAGCCTCTGAAAAGAGAAGGAGACTGTTTCACATCCGAGCCAGGCTAAACCTGAGGGCCTGGCTTGGCAGTGCCTGAAAGGAACTCAAAGATGGTGTGTCTGGGAATCTGCACTCTTTTCTGAGTGGTGGTTTCACTACCACCAACCTCTTAACTACATTTTTAAACTCATAATAACACAGGACATGACCCTTGACTGGAGTTCTCAACACTTCACTCATGTCATTCTGTATCACATCTTGAAAATAGTTGAGGAAAGAGTGTGAATTGTTCCACAGTTCAATTAACTCCAGTGGCTCTTTTGTGACTCAGCTCGTCTCCAGTGTTGGTCCTGCCCCAGCTCAACCTTGTACATCTCTGGGAACAACACAGAGGCCATTACATTGCCTTTTCCAAAAGTCCTGGCAGAAGATTTTTGCTCCTTTTCAATCCCTTTTCCATAACTTCTCTGCCCATTCAAATCACTGGAAACACAATTCTTGAATATGAGCTCTTCTTATTTTTAGATAATAGAGAAGTGATATCTATTAAAATTTCCTAGTTTCATGAAAAGAGAAAGCGTAGAAGTAGGATTTTCAATGACTTTATGACCTTAAGGGTAAAAGGGAAGAACAGACAACAGACTACATCAGTACAAACAAAGCTGGTCTGTTGTTAAGAAGAAAATAAATTATATATATTTTAAATATATCAGTATAAAAATAATCAAGACTCTGATTTGCACTACACTGTGTCAAGGATAGTCTGGGGTCATAAATTAGTTACTTGGACTGTCAACTAAAACCTCTTTAGCCACCAGGGAGTGGAAGGTAGCAAACCAGGCCCTATTTAAATCCATCAGGTAGTAAATAAGAGTCAAATTCAGTGATATTTTGAGAACCAAGAAAAATCGTTCCAAGAGTAAGCTGTCTTCTCAATATAAGAGCAGAGATGGAGAAGTCATTATGACTTGAAGTCAGAAAGAATGAACTCCTTCTTAAATCATGCTTAATAAGAAACTCTAGCCTAGTCGAAGACTCAGGGAGTTAGAGAATTTCTGTGCTAATAGTCGCCTGCAAATGGTAATGAGATGCTTGGAGGCTAAAGGTTGGAGATATCTTTGTAAAATAAACAATTCACAGAAATGGCTAAACAGCTCTTAGTTATTTATTCATCTTGGAGAACTTGGAGCCTCCAGGAAAGATTGAGAAAAAAAACAATTATTGTCTCAAAATTTAAACAATGGTTTGGATGACTTTCCAGAATGTCAAAACACCATATTACTATGTATCCATGTATGAACTGGGCAATGTGTAGCATTCAAAGATGTCTGTTGGGTTTTTCTGATGGAGAAAATGTGTTTCAACAGCCTCTGGGGCTTGGGTCCTTTTTTTTTTTTTTGAAGGACGATTTCTTTACAGAATTTTGTTGTTTTCTGTCAAAACCTCAACATGAATCAGCCATAGGTATACATATATCCCCTCCCTTTTGAACCTCTGTCCCATCTCCCTCCCCATCCCACCCCTCTAGATTGATACAGAGCCCCTGTTTGAGTTTTCTGAGCCATACAGCAAATTCCCGTTGGCTATCCATTTAGGTCACTTTGCTGCTATACACAAATGTGAGGAAAGGGAGCAGATTTCCAACTGCAGACCCAGGTCTTAAGAGACCACACTATAGTAAATGTTTACTGTATTTAATACTTCCCCAATATGACAGCCGTCCTCCCCTATGGAGAAAGATTTGGAGTTTGAGTAATTCATCAAATGTATAATAAGGCCCCCAGAAAGGTTTTCCAAATGGAACCAATAACTACTGCTGCTTCCACTCCACACTGAGAAGATTCGAGAAGACCAGGTCACCTAAAGTTTTGTCTATTCTGCTTGAGTCCTGTTCAAAAAGATTTTCAAAGAAGAGAGATGAATTATATGCATACAAGTAAATGAGCACATGCTGTGAAAACAGTTTGGTGGTTCCTTAAAAGTTTAAACTTAGAATCAATATATGACCCAGCACTTCCACTACTAGATATATAACCACAAGAATTGAAAGCAAATATTCAAATATTTGCAGAAGGAAGTGGCAACCCACTCCAGTATTCTTGCCTAGGAAATACCATGGAGAGAGCAGTGTGGCAGGCTACAGTCCATGGGGTCACACGAGTCAGATATGGCTTAGCAGCTAAACTACCACCACCATTCAGATATTTACATGCAAATGTTCATAGCAGCACTATTCACCATAGCTTGAAAATGGAAACACCCCTAAAATCCATCAATAAATGAACAGATGAATAAATGTGATCTATCCATATAATGGAATGTTATTCATCCATTTAAAAGAAGTGAAGGACTAATATATGCTCCAGCATGGATGCACTTTGAAAACATTATGCTGAGTGAAAGAAGCCAGGCCCCAAAGATTACATACTGCATAACTCCATTGCTATGAAATATCCAGAATAGACAAATCCAGACAGCCAAGAAATAGATTAGTAGTTCCTTAAAGACTAGTGGGAAGGGGGAATGACTGGTTAATGGGGATGGGGTTTCTTCTGTGCTTGATAGTGTTTTGAAACTCGATAGAGGTGATGAATGTATAGCATTGTGAGTATACAGTGCACTTCAGAGGGTTAATTCGATGAGATATGAATTTCTCCTCAATTAAAATGCACAAATATACACATACAGACCTGTCAACACTGAAGGGTTACAGAGGCCCTAAAACACAGACGATCAACACAAGTGCATGGGGCTTCTGTGGGCCCCAAAGGCCTTCTTCAATTTCAGATGCAAAATTGTAAAAAGTATCTCCAAATTCAGCTCCTAGTAACTCTGATTTTGAATGGTATCTTGGTTGGACCTCTGGGCTTTTTCTTTTGTTTCTTAGAAGCAAAACATGTTGGATGGCCTATACAACAAGGTTTGTTTTTTTTTTTTTTTTTAATAATCTCTAGGGCCTTTTTAAACTCTAGAATTCTATAAATATGAATCTTTTTGGTGCCCAAGACTGAACCAAATGACCTTCTAATATCGTGATCCCTGAGACCTGCTGCAATGGCTACGGCAGAGAGAAGAACATGCATTTGTGGAAATCTATACCAATATTTTTGTTGCTTTGAAACAGTGCTTACAGTTTTTCTCTGTTTAAAGCTTGTTNAAGTGAGAGAGGATTTTTAAAATGGAAAACTAAGGAAAAGTACTTTGTTTTTAGAAGTACTAAAGCTTCTAACAGCTTTATTTAAATCAAATATGGTTCTCACTGCCTTTGGATTGTTTCTTTCCTCCCAATTTTCATTACAGGAAACTATTTGAGGCCAGCCCTCAAATTGAGAATGTGGCTCTGCTGCTTTTGGTTTAGTTAAACAAAAAAAGAAGAGTTTAACCTTATTTTTTTTTTTTCTAACAATTTTTCAATCCTTATATGGAGGCAAATATGTTCACATCCAATGATATTTTACACTATTTTTCTAATAGAGAGGGGTTTAAATAGCCTAGTGATAGTTCTAGAATTCCCATCAAAATATCAATCACAAACAAATTCACCTGCAAATAAATTTAAATGGACTCAGCCCATCAGGGAGGCTTACATGAATCCATAGCTCCTTGACAGTTTTCTTGGGGCCAAATAATAGAAATTAATCTGTAGTTGGCAAGGACCAAGGAGTGAGCAGCCCCTCAAGGTCACTGTGAAGAACATCACTGGCTTTGAGCTTCAAAGAATTCAAAGGTTTCCTTCCTGACAAGAGTGGAAGGTGGCAGAGGTGTCATTCAGGAAGATGATAGGGTTACCAGCCTGAAGGTAAAAAAGTCATTTGGAGCAGAGTGTCTTTTGTGTCTGAGCTAATGTTTGGGGAAGGTCAGGCTGAGGGCTACAGAATGACATGTCAACTTCCGGCCTGAAGGATTTCCTCTCCTGCCCTTTGAAATCCAACAACTTGTAAACTTGCAGAGGTTGAGTCCCTTTGCTGCAGAGTTTTTCATCATAGTAGCTTTTCCTGTTCTTTCAGACTGATGTGACTGTCACATGGAAATAAAAACAAGGGCCTTTCATTGTACACAAACACATCAGCAAGACAGCAATTAAGACCTTTCTGTTGACGTAATTTTGGCCTGTGAAATAAAAAAATCTTAGTGGTAAGCTTCAAAAATCACCTTTAGAAATCAAATAATGTAATGTAAGCTGAAGATCAATGTTATTTTCACTGTGATTTAATATATGAAGAGATTTAGTAGCCTTTGAGAATAATAGCTTAATCATATATTGTGTCATGTACGTAATTTCTAATACGGATACAGAAACATTCAGTATACCGTTCACACTGAAATTTCCATAAAGCCCTGTTCTCCACAGAGCTGGCTGGACTCCCAGAGTGCAACATTGCTTATCATGGGGGAAAACTGCAGAAAAGTGTTTCCATCTAGAAGAATAATCATCCTAAGGACATAGTAGTTGTAAATCTGTTGGAAGTCACATTTCTCAGTACAATGAAATGGAAAAGTTTTTCTAGAACNGCCCTGTTCTCCACAGAGCTGGCTGGACTCCCAGAGTGCAACATTGCTTATCATGGGGGAAAACTGCAGAAAAGTGTTTCCATCTAGAAGAATAATCATCCTAAGGACATAGTAGTTGTAAATCTGTTGGAAGTCACATTTCTCAGTACAATGAAATGGAAAAGTTTTTCTAGAACTTTAAGCCTGGGGTCACACCATTATAAACGAAGCAATTATAACCTGGCCACATTAAAATATGTTATAAAGGCAAACGAGCCTTGCCATTTTCATGTTCAGTTCAGTTCAGTCGTTCAGTCGTGTCCGACTTTTTGTGAGCCCATGAATCGCAGCACGCCAGGCCTCCCTGTCCATCACCAACTCCCGGAGTTCACTCAGATTCACNGTTATGACCAACCTAGATAGCATATTCAAAAGCAGAGGTATTACTTTGCCAACAAAGGTCCATCTAGTCAAGACTACGGGTTTTCCAGTGGTCATGTATGGATGTGAGAGTTGAACTGTGAAGAAAGCTGAGCACCGAAGAATTGATACTTTTGAACTGTGGTGCTGGAGAAGACTGTTGAGAGTCCCTTGAACTGCAAGGAGATCTAACCAGTCCATCCTAAAGGAGACAGGTCTGGGGGTGTTCATTGGAAGGAATGATGGTAAGACACAAACTCCAGTACTTTGGCCACCTCATGCTAAGCGTTGACTCATTGGTAAAGACTCTGATGCTGGAAGGGATTGGGGACAGGAGGAGAAGGGGACAACAGAGGATGAGATGGTTAGATGGCATCACTGACTCGATGCACACGAGTTTGAATGAACTCTGGGAGTTGGTGATAGACAGAGAGGCCTGGCATGCTGCTAATCATTGGGTTACAAAGAGTCGGACATGACTGAGCGACTGAACTGAAGAGAGGCAAAGTATTTCAGTGTCTTAACAGAGGAAACAGTCAAACTCACTTCACATTTTATACATGTTGTCATGTACTTTATTTTGCATGGTTTCCATGACAGCCCTGTAAGATAAATAGGGTGTATTTTTCTTGTCCCATCTCACAGATGTTGAATCTGGAGCTGTGAGATAAATGGACTTTCTGAAAGCATGCCACACCAAACCCAACGTCCTTCCCACCTTCCCACAGGTCTGAATTCAAGAGTAGCATTTTTAGAAGGTGGAAAAGAGTGGAGAAAACTGCTAACCAGTATGGATATTTTCAAATCGATGTATTTTCTCAAGAAAGAGGGTGCCTTATTCTTCCTCCCTCCTTTTTCACAATCAGTATTAACATTTTGCTTTTATAGTTAACCGTGATACCTGGATGGGGAAGGCAATGGCAACCCACTCCAGTACTCTTGCCTGGAAAATCCCATGGACGGAGGAGCCTGGTAGGCTGTAGTCCGTGGGTCACAAAGAGTCGGACACAACTGGGCGACTTCATTTTCACACCTGGAAACGCTTTGGAATTATTTGAAAACAATGGCAAGCTTTAGAAATTATCAGTGTGGTTTCTATGAGGATAATGAGAGTACGAGTGGCTGGGGAATCCTCTCAGTTTGCTGNTCACGAAGAGTCAGACACAACTGGGCGACTTCATTTTCACACCTGGAAACGCTTTGGAATTATTTGAAAACAATGGCAAGCTTTAGAAATTATCAGTGTGGTTTCTATGAGGATAATGAGAGTACGAGTGGCTGGGGAATCCTCTCAGTTTGCTGTGTTCCTTCATTTCAACCAACAGAGAAAGATGAAGGGATCATCCCAGGAAGTGCGGGGGGTCCCGTTACTGTCTCAGACTCATGGGTACCCAGATGCATGTGTGTTGGTAGCCTCAGTCGTGTCTGAATCTTTATGACCCCATGGACTCTAGTCTTCCAGGCTTCTCTGTTCATGGGATTCTCCAGGCAAGAATATTGGAGTGGGTTTCCAGTTCCTTCTCCAGGGGATCTTCCAACACAGGGATCAAACTTGGGTCTCCCACATTGCCAGCAGATTCTTTACCATCTGAGCCACCGAGAAGCCCATAACACACACACACAAATCATAATTATATGATAGATGAAATTTTATATACAGAACACACCCATGCCACCAAATGAAGAAGAAGAATATCACCAGTATTCAAAGGTTTCTTCATGCCCTGTGCAATTACTATTCAATAAGGGTTGCTATTATCCTGACTTCTAACTAAATAGATTGTTTTTGCCTGGTTTGGCTTCGTTGACTCAACATATTGGTTGTGAGATTTATCTGCATTGTCACATTCTTGGTTCATTCTTCTCCTGGATGTATGTTTCATTGTGTGAGTCTCTCCGATATATTGTGGATGGACATCTGGATAATACCCAATTTGGAACTTTCATAAACAGGGTTGTTAGAACATTTTTCACATGTCTTTTGGTGACTATAAATCCACATTTCTGTGGGATAAATACCTAGGAGTGGAATTACTGAGTGATTGGTAAATGTTTTCCAATGTGATTACCAAATACTTTAATTTTAAAAGATACTTTTACATCAAGAGGGCAAATGGAGAACCAGTACTACTTATCATAAACAGAAGATAACCATACTTAATAAATAACATAAAAAGATTTAGATAATGTCTGCTGAGAGCTGTGTACCTGAGGCCCCACTAGCTTTGGTAGCTACCATATGCAAATATTAGGGAAGTGTTGAAGAGGCTCTGCTACTAAATACTTTGTTCTTAATTACAGAGAATACGTGCAAATATGATTACTCTCCACTACAAGATTCAGTGGGCTTCTCTGGTGGCTCAGTGGTAAAGAATCCACCTGTCAATGCAGGAAGTGTAGTTTCGATCCCTGGGTTGGGAAGATCCTGTGGAGAAAGAAATGGCAACCCACTACAGTATTCTTGTCTGGGAAATCCCATGGACAGAGTAGCCTGGTGGGCTACTGTCCATGGAGTCGGAAAGAGTCAGACACGACTTAGCAACTAAACAACAAGATTCAGTGCCATTTAATGCTGCTTTCTGGGGCTTCCCTGATAGCTCAGTTGGTAAAGAATCTGCCTGCAATGCAGGAGACCCCGGTTTGATCTCTGGGTCAGGAAGATCTGCTGGAGAAGGGATAGGCTCCCCACTCTAGTATTCTCAGGCTTCCCTTGTGGCTCAGCTGGTAAAGAATCTGCCTGCAATGTGGGAGACCTGGGTTTGATCCTTGGGTTGGGAAGATCCCCTTGGGTTGGGAGAAGGGAAAGGCTACCCACTCCAGTATTCTGGCCTGGAGAATTTCATGGACTGTCTAGCTCATGGGATCGCAAAGAGTCAGACTTGACTGAGCCACTTTCACTTTTCACTTTTTCAATGCTGCTTTCTTCCTAAAATCATCAAGTATACCACAAATGGTAAATGAGATACAATTTTAGGGGAAACAAAGAATGATACAATGTGAATATTTTTTCTGATTCTTTTAAAAAAATTAATTGATTTATTTTAATTGGAGGCTAATTATTTAGACTGTTGTAGTGGTTTTTGCCATATATGAATCAGCCATGGGTGTACATGTGTTCCCCATCCTGAACTCCTCTCCCACCTCCCTCCCCATCCCATCCCTCAGGGTCATCCCAGTGCACCAGCCCTGAGCACCGTGTCTGATTCTAACATTCTTTGACTCCATAGACTAGCAGTTCTCAATCGAGGGTGATTTTTCCTTCCAGTTGGCAAAGTCTGGAGACATTCATGTTTGTCACCACTGACATCTAGTGTGTAGAGGTCACGATTGCTGTTAAACATCTTAGGATGCCCGGGAAATCTTCCCACTCCCAACCGAAGAATTATCCACCTCCTAATGTCCATAGTGCCAAGTCTGAGAAGACTGCTATAGACAGCAATGTCACCATTGTGAGGGTTTTTCCACGGGAGCATAGTTGAACTTTGCAGTGATCAAAGGGATTCTGCACGGACAATCATTAACTAGCAATTTCCCAGAAAGCAAATTAAAAGACAAGTGGTCAGTATAGGCAGACATCAGATGGAGACCTGCTCCCTGGTCCTTTCACCTACATTTGAAACCCATACCAGAATGAAGTCATTTTCACAGCAAGAACAGGTTCTACTTACCTTCCTAGGCAACAGGTCCCTCAGAGTCCCTCCGAAAGAAATTAAGCGAATTACAACTCCCTAGAAGTGAAAAAAGCACACTTCTAATCACCTTGTTTCTACTGTCATTGACTTGACTGACATCTGGGGAGAAAGTTGCTTCCAAGATCTTGTACCCTCACTCAAGTGGTGTGCATTTGGAAAAATGCTTTTCTCTGCCTCACTCTTTGGACTAGTGATGTTAAAGGAAATGTACTCAGTGATCTTTACAACATCTCCATGAAGTATTCTAACAATACGCATTTTCTCGATTATGGAACTCCAGGGTTTGATAATGAAGGGGAGACAGTGCCAGAGATTGAACTCAGATTTTCCTGTGGTTCCCTAGGCTCAGTTACATTTTCTTTCATCATGGATTCAAGGCCCCTTGTCACTTCAGTCCAACAAGGAGGGAAAAAGATGAGATAATGGAGAATAATAATAAGAAGTTCTTTTTTTAAAAAAAAAAAATCAAGAAAAAAGCACTATGTAGTGGAAAGCCAATTAAAGAGAAAGGCTGAAAGTAAAAAATAAATAAGCCTCCTTCAGCACTGCAAAAGTGCAAAGTGCTTTGGAAACAACCAGCCGATCTATCATTTAATGCTATGGACTTTATGTAGATTAAATGAACATGAGAATCCTATTTTACCCTATCATTGGTTTGGGAAAGAAAACATTCACTGATATTATCCTGAGTTTCAATTCTTTAAGCATAAAAGGTCCTATTTAAAACTGAACTTTCAGTTTTATAACTTATCCAGAAGTAATCCATCAAATACAGAAAGGGCTGCAAGGAGAAGTATTGTTTGAATTGGGAATTTTCCTCTTGGAATTGGCCAGCAGGCATTTTTTTTTTTTGAGTTTATTATCAATCAATCCATCTTCCTGACACCTTAAAATCATATTTGAGGAATGAGCTTTTGGCTCAAGTCTCAGGATCTGACTTGAAGTCTATAGTGGGAAATCTAGAAAAGCCCAGGTAAAGACAAAGCAGGGTTGAATTTGACATTAGAGAACTGGTCATGTGTAAATATGTTCTTACACTTAATTAGGTTTTCACTTAAGTACAAACTCTATCTAAATGCTCTGAGGGCCTAAGGACAGTTTCATAGAACACCATCAATACCTATTTGGGTAGTAACAATCTACACAGAAATGAATGGTTTTTGTCTTTAAATCACAGAAGGTCACAGAAAATCATAGGTAACATAGGAGGTCATGAAAAGGGTTCATAGGGCTGCATATATATAAACTGCTGCTGCTGCTAGGTCGCTTCAGTCGTGTCTGACTCTGTGCAACCCCATAGACAGCAGCCAACCAGGCTCCACCGTCCCTGGGATTCTCCAGGCAAGAACACTAGAGTGGGTTGCCATTTCCTTCTCCAATGTATGAAAGTGAAAAGTGAAAGTGAAGTCACTGAGTCGTGTCCAACTCTCAGCGACCCCATGGACTGCAGCCCACCAGGCTCCTCCNGCTTCAGTCGTGTCTGACTCTGTGCAACCCCATAGACAGCAGCCAACCAGGCTCCACCGTCCCTGGGATTCTCCAGGCAAGAACACTAGAGTGGGTTGCCATTTCCTTCTCCAATGTATGAAAGTGAAAAGTGAAAGCGAAGTCACTGAGTCGTGTCCAACTCTCAGCGACCCCATGGACTGCAGCCTCCCAGGCTCCTCCATCCATGGGATTTTCCAGGCAAGAGTATTGGAGTGGGGTGCCATTGCCTTCTCCAATATATAAACTAGTAGCTTAATAATTTTTTTTAATGGAAGTACTCACAAAGGGTATCACTTTTTCTCTTACCAAGTAGGAACTTTTAAAAAGTATTTAAAATCTACCATCATCACCTTAAAAAAAGAAAAAGACATTTTAACCCTAGCACAAGCCACTGGAAATCACTGAGGCAGAGATAATCTGACTCACTAATTTTCAAACTTTTTGATTTTAAGACTCCTTTAAAAAAATTTAATTAGAGGATAATTGCTTTACAGTGTTGTATTGGTTTCTGCCATTCAACAATGTGAATCAGCCATAAGTATATATGTAGTCCCTCTCTCTTGAACTTCCCTGCCACTCCCCCATCCCACCTCTCTAGGTTTAAGACTCCTTTTAACTCCTAAACTATTGAGAGCCCTATTAGATTTTATGTGAATTGTATTTATTGAAATTTATGGTATTAGATATTTAAGACTAAAAATGATTTTGAAACACAAGGTTACATAAGAACACATTCAGGTTGACAGCTTCATCACGTAGCATGGAGGTTCCAGAAAACTGCACTCTTCACTCGTGAAAGTGTGAGAGTGAAAAAGTAAAATAATACAATCAGGATTTAGTGTCATCAGGAAGATAATTTTAACCATGAGGACTGCTTGAAAGGGCCTTAGGAAACCTCAGATGCTGCCAGACCATTCTTTGAGAGTGGCTGACCTAGTCCACCACCTTTCTTGTACTGATGAGGAAACTGAGGTTTAAAAGGACAAGTGATCTTTTCCAAGGTGACAGGTATAAAAAGGTTAAAACACATGTGCACACACATGTATGCACATAAACTTTGAATCCCATGTTGTTAAACTCTGGATCCTGCCCCACTTCTGGAGGAGAACAGACTAGAAAGTGAAATGGAGAACCTGACCAGTAGAAGATTCCATATACTTTTCCTGACCTCACTGTGGAAGAGATTTCTTGATGGTAGATTATAGTAATAATGACTAAAAGTAGAACTACAAAACTTTTAGCAATCTAAGGAAGAATCTTTCCATATTAAAGACTGTTCTGCTTAAAGCAGCAGCTTTCTGCTGGAATGCCAATTTCCTTAACTTGGACAGAACAAAAGAATAATTTGAAAAGGAAGGTCTTAATCCGTAGTTTGTTGTTTTTTGAGTTTTAGCCAGACCCTGAATGGAAGACTATAGTGCCATTTAAATGACATAAAAGAACCAATTTCTCAGCAATGCCAATACTAGAGCTTGTGCGTGCTATTTGAATACATGATGAGGAAAGCATCTCTCAAAGTTAATGTTGTTTGTGAAATTTTATTTCTTTGTCTTTTGGGTGGAAAATATGTGGGTTTAGAATATTATTGCTTGTATTAAGCTACCTTGCTTATGCTGNTAAATGACATAAAAGAACCAATTTCTCAGCAATGCCAGTACTAGAGCTTGTGCGTGCTATTTGAATACATGATGAGGAAAGCATCTCTCAAAGTTAATGTTGTTTGTGAAATTTTATTTCTTTGTCTTTTGGGTGGAAAATATGTGGGTTTAGAATATTATTGCTTGTATTAAGCTACCTTGCTTATGCTGACTAAAAAGTAGTACTTTCAAAGCTGAAGATTCTCTTGAAAATTAACACTTGCAAATCAGTCATACCATAAAATTTCCTTAGCTCATCTTAGCTCTGTCACGGAACATCTCTTTTTTGTCAAGGGAGAGGTCATCTGCATTCCTAAACTTTTTATATTAAATTAATAAAAACTGATAAGATGAGTGATTGAGATGGGCAAATGACTAGCTTCTCTCTTCTACACAATGGGAACATGAGTGCCTGTCTCACAAAGCTCAGTCTAAAAGGTGTAGCCTACTTCGTGTGATCCCTATTATGACCCAGGATGACCTGTGTTCTTATTAGCTCTGCTATTAGAGAGACTTTGGTCCAAGTGGCCTGGCATTTCTCTGGACTTAGCAAAATGCTCATCCACAAAGTGGAGACAGGGCTGTGAATGTCAAACTCTTAGCTCCAGACATAATAATAGCTCAGCAAACACGAGCCATTTTTATTTTGATTATTAATACAATGTTATTTCTAGTAGGGAAGAAATCACTGGGATGGTCTGAAATGTATCTTCAGTTCAGTTCAGTTCAGTCACTCAGTCATGTCTGACTCTTTGTGACCCCATGAATCGCAGCATGCCAGGCCTCCCTGTCCATCACCAACTCCTGGAGTTCACTCAGACTCACGTCCATCGAGTCAATGATGCCATCCAGCCANTAGTTTCTCCATTAAAAATTCCAATGGATCCTGAGAACAATATCACAAGCAAGTTATTGTGTCTATACTTTTACGTATGTTTGTGTATTTGGCAATTGGACAGGTCAAATTTCTAGGGTAATTTACTGCATTTTTTAGTTTTATTTAGGTGTTTGCTGCTGTTTGACTCAGTGAAGTCACCAGGTACCTTTTCAGCTATCAGCCACATTACTTTAATTCTTCTTCACCATTCAGATAGCCTGAGAGGGAATTCCCCATGGTACTTCTCAATAGATTCATTAATCCTCAACCAGGCCAATTCAAGAAATAAATACCACAGTAGCCCTGAAGCTGTTATAAATTTCAGCTTTCAGGTTATCAGCCTTTTGCAGTTAACCTGAATATAAACATTTGGGTACATCCTGCTGCTCACTTTTGCCATATTAAATCATTTCCAGATCTGGAAGGGCTTGACCTCTGGGAACAACTTGGATGAAATGGACTAAATTGTCATGAGTCAAAGAGGAGGCCATTTTGTTTCCATTTAAGGATGGAAACCGTAAAGTAATTTATTTCTTTGTTTGCTGGTTATGAGTGTGGAAATTCACACTTATCTCTGCTTCACCACAGCACTTTCCCATTTACAAGATGGCTTAGAAGGAAAAGCTACAATGACCTGATTCTGTTTTCATTTGGCCATATGGCTCTAAAGCAGTGTGGAGAAAAGACTCGGCTTGGCCTCTGAATGTAATCCTACAAGTCAAGGCTAGAACATTGAAGCAGAGTCCTAAAACGTTTTTCTGTCTGTGTGATAATTTTAAAATATCAGCTGAGGGAAAAAAAAAAACAAAAAACAAATGTCAGCTGTGAAATGAATATGCCTCATGGAGGTCAGGGATTTTGCTGTTTGATTCCAATTAGAGGTAATGGGAATCATGAGGATTCTTGCTGTACTTCTCCTGAGTGTAGGTGTTATTTTTGCAATTAAAGCACTATGTGCGTCTCTGTAGGGTTTTTATTTAATTGGCAAACATGGTATGACATATGTCAAATTTGATCAATTCTTAGGACTTTTCATGAAAAATTGCCTCGAGTTTGCTGAAGTTGAACATCTGTATCCCAAGTCTCTCATTCCAAACACCATAGCAAATTGGTTTCCATTGCTTCAGTCATTGGTCCATAGCCTTACAAATAGATTTATGAATGATGCCCATTAAGTAACAGCTTAGGAATCATCAGCAATTTCAGAACCATTTTTAGTCTCCTTTTTCTGTTGATGCCAGAAGTTATATACTCACAAATCTTGTCTGAATGAAAGTTATGAACGTACTTGAACACATCTGGAAGTAGAATTCATTCAAACATTATTTTTACTCGTTATAACATTTCTCCTTGTACATTATCCCTGTTGGGCTTCCTGGTGGCTTAATGGTAAAGATTACACCTGCCAATGCAAGAGATGTGGCTTTGATCCCTGGGTAAGGAAGATCCCCTGGAGAAGGAAATGGCAGCTCACTCTAGTATTCTTGCCTGGAAAATCCCACGGACAGAGGACCCTGGTCAGGCCACAGAAGAGCTGAACGTGACTTAACGACTAAACAACAGCAACAACAAACAGTTTATTCAAGGCGACACTTGACTAAATCCTCGTTACCTTAGGGGGAGGAAACAACCAATGGATGTGGTCTTTTATAGAGCATCTTGAGTCTAGGGGCTTGTGTTTACAGATGTATTCAATACAATGTGCCCCATTCTTCCCTGAGGCCACAAGGGGGCACTAATTTAACACGTTCCTGAATACATCACTGAGTAGGATTCCCTTGGTCAAGATAAGCTACAAAACGAAAACAACAGAAACTCACACCAGCCGTTTTGAAGTTACCACAGTAAGAAATAAGCTGTATGAAGACTTATCACCACTAGAGCGAAAGAAGTGCAGAGCCATTTGGAATAATCACTTCAGGGTCAGCTCTTTGTCTCTCGGTGTCTCTGTTTCACTGTCTTTGTGCTCAGATGCTCAGCCGTGTCCAACTCTTTGCAACTCCATGGGTGTAGCCTACAGACTCCTATGTCTATGGAATTTTCCAAGCAAGAATGCTGGAGTGAGGTGCCATGGGCAGGTGTAT
>SJYA01002183.1:3327344-3338252 GCA_006410615.1 Neotragus moschatus
CGTGGGAGTGAGAGCTTACTGTGAGGTGAGGGTTTTGGGAGACAGACAGGAGCAGTAAAAAAGACTCCCCGCTTCTGCACTTTTATGTGTGTGTCATTGTTCCAGAGACACCGGTCCTGGAGGGGACAAGGACATAATTCATCCGCCCGCACAGGGGACCAGGGGGAAATAGGACCCGAGTCCATTATGAATTGCTTTGTTTGTGAGCTCCTAACCATGTAATTGTTTTAACGACTAGCAGGTGGGTAAGAGATCCAGGTTTTCAGGACGTCAGACTATTGTAAGTGAGGGGATTAGTGAGTGTGAGTGAATCAGGATGGGCTTCAGCTTGAGACCCCCAGAAAGTTTGTTTAGAAACAAAAGAAAAAGATGGCTCAGTGGTAAGTGAAAAGCGTGGGAAAACAACACTGGGTTCTGTTTAAACAAGAATTCCTTCCTGGAAAGGCTTATCTTGCTGTGTTCCAAGTCTAAGCCCGAGCTTAGACGATCACAGGTGCTATGGGGCTAATCCCTTTTTGCAGTATTAGTGGAATGCACACCTGAGAAACAGAATTCAGCTGCTCTAACAAGGAGCTGGGAAGGGACCAGCTTTTCTTGTGTCCAGAGCCCCAGACCCTGCTTCTTGGATTCTAACTTCTTTGCCTGGTATACACATCTCTCTTGCAGTTTCTCTTTCCCTCTAAATCTAGGAGAACCTGAAACTGTGTACTTGCCCTCCTTCTCTAAGGTGTCTGCAATGAGCGTTCTCAAATAGGGGATTCACCCATTTCAGGGTGAAGGGAGAACCCCCCCCCTTTAAAATCTATCACCATGAAGGCTTTCCTTTCCCAAATCTGTCAAGTGAGTGTGAATGCTGCTGAATGAACACATTAAGGCGATACAGTGCTAACAAATGGTGTTCTGTTTCCCATGCTCATAGTCTTGTGATGGAAGGTTCTCTCTTAGATTAGCTTCAAGTTCCCGTCTATCCTTCCAGATAGTTTTAAATTTCATACTTTGACAGAACCGTCTAATAAAAATGGACATTGGCTACCACGCAACTCCTGTTTCTTGAAAACCTGTAATCTTCCTGCTCTCTCAGTCAGATGGAATCACTATAGTCTTCTCTCCTGAATCATAAACGTTTTAATGAAGCAAATGGTACCCCAGTTGGCATAAGGTATGGAGTACTCTCTCAGAACCTAACAATGAATGAATCAGACACCAGAAGCCTCTTGAAAACTCACGTCGTCCCTTCTTAATTCTGCATCTTTTCTTGTTAATAAAGTTCCAAGAGATTCTGAGAACCATGAGAGAAAGCTTTGAAAAACAAACTAGGCAGCTCCTGGCACTGAGATATACCCATCCAGCCTGACACTTGGCCTCTATATAAAGAGAATCCTTTGAATCTTGAAACTGTGCCAAGCAGTGCTCCAAGTGCTTCATATACATGAACTTGGTAACCCTCACACCACGGTGTGCTGTGCCAGTGGACAAGTGGAGATGCTGGTTTTACTCAAGTTTCCCCAGTTCAAATAGGAAGAGCTAGTATTTGAACTAAGGCTGCCTGGCTCTAAAGTCCAGGCTCTTACCTGCCACACCACTTGCCCTTTCATGATAGAAAATTGAGCAGGTGCTACAGTAGTCTGACTTTGTCCTCTACAGACTTTCCAAGCCCCAGGCAGCATACCTGGGATAGTACCTGGCCCTCCTGTTTCTATAGAAAGCTGCTCAGACCAGATTAACTGAATTCCATGTTCATATTTTTATGGTTAGGCAAATAATATGTGTAGAATCTTATGTTCTTTTTTTCCAAAGTCTCCATAAACTAATTGCTATATTGTTGTTGAGTTGCTAAGTGGTTCCAACTCTTTAAGGTAACCCCATGAACTTCAGCATGGCAGGCTTCCCTGTCCTTCACTATCTCCTGGAGTTTGCTCAAACTCATGTCCATTGAGTTGGTGATGCCATCCAACCATCTCATTCTCTGTTGCCCCCTTCTCCTCCTCCCCTCAATCTTTCCCAGCATCAGGGTCTATTCTAGTGAGTCAGCTCTTCTCATCAGTTGACTGAAGTATTGGTGCTTCAGCTTTAGCATCAATTGTTCCAATGACTATTCAGGGTTGATTTCCTTTAGGATTGACTAATTCGATCTCCTTGCTGCCCAGCGGACTATCAAGAGTCATTTCCAACACCACAGTTCAAAAGCATCAGTTCTTCAGTGCTCAACCTTCTTTATGGTCCAACTCTCACATCCATACATGACTACTGGAAAAACCATAGCTTTGATATATAGATCTTTGTTAGCAAAGTGATGTCTCTGCTTTTTAATATGCTGTCTGGGTTTGTCATAGCTTTTCTTCCAAGGAGCAAGAGTTTTTTACTTTCTTGGCTACAGTCACTGTATAATGTTCAACATTCTAAAAATTTCCCCCATATCTTTATTTCCAATTCCCTCTCCCCTCTCCATGCCCCCCCCCCAAATCTGACCTCTTTACCTGAGTTTGTATGTTTGCTTTGGAAGTATGACTGACCTGCAATATTATGTTAGTTCCTGTTATACAATATAATGACTTTTTCTATACATTTCAAGGTGATTACCACATAAATCTAGTTATGAAGTGTCAGCACAAATATATTAGTTATTAACTATATCCCTACATTGTACATTTCCGATATTTATTTTGCAACTGGTAGTTTGTACCTCTTAATTACCCTCACCTATTTCTTTCCTCCCCAACCTCACTCCCCTCTGGTAACCATCTGTTTGTTCTCTGTATGTATAATTCTGTTTCTGTTGTTACGTTTGCTCATTTGTTTTGTTTTCTAGANTTTTTTTCCTTTTTCACCTTCTATTTTTCTTTTCTATAACAATTTGCCTAAATGTATTTGGGGTTCGATATGAACTCAGGGTGCTAGACACCTATTTATTTAATGAGCACTTCTTGAATGCCCACTGGGTTCCACACCTATGGTGGCCCCCAAAAGCCAAAAGACATCTTAAGACAGGAGTCATACCCCACAGGGCTTCAGTGCACAGGTCTTTTACACTCTAAGCAAACCATTGGAACTACATTCTTCCTATATTAAATGGCCAATGACCACATTTATCACAAAATTATTTTACTGTTCATTCACTTTTCCAAAGTTCTGTGCAATGATAATTTTCAGTTGTACTCTGGAATAAATTTTGACACTGAATTTGAAAGCTATTCACATCCTCCCCAGAGCCTTTTCATGTGTCTTTCAACAGATGCCCCTAACCTTCCATTCCTGTCGTGGGCTATAGGAAGTAAGATTCTGCTACTGCTGCTAAGTCGCTTCACTCGTGTCCAACTCTATGCCACCCCATAGACGGCAACCCACCAGGCTCCCCTGTCCCTGGGATTCTCCAGGCAAGAACACTGGAGTGGGTTGCCATTTCCTTCTCCAATGCATGAAAGTGAAGTCGCTCAGTCATGTCCGACTCTTTGCAACCCCATGGACTGCAGCTCTTCCGGGGACCGGGCTCCTCCATCCATGGGATTTTTCAGGCAAGAGTACAGGAGTGGGGTGCCATTGCCTTCTCCGAAGTAAGATTCAGGGATCTTCAAGTCCTGAAATCAGAGTGGTATAAGAAGGGCAAGCTGGATTTCATCACAATTTTCTAACTCCTCACCTGGGCTCTCTGCTGCCACCCCATACCCCCAAAATTGGGAACCAACTGCACAGGCGTACACAGGTTGGAGCCACTGGCAACAAATGAAGTGGAAAAAGAAGTAAAACTCGAATAAAAAGCCTTCATGAAAGTCACCACTGAACCATGGGCAAGGTGGAGACATTGAAGGAAAATGAAGAGTGTGTTTATAACCACTTACTGCTTTACAGAAAAATATGAGCTAATTCAGTTGAAGATGACGAGCCCTTCTTTAAGTGACTCTTATTTTCAGTTCAGCAATGGCTGCTCTGAGTGGTAACAGAGCTGTGACAGAAAGCAGCAGCCTTGTGTGTTTAGTTCTGCTCTCAAAGTATTCCTCCGTCTGCTAGCCCCTGAAGAAAAGGCAGTTGGCCTTTGCAATGTTTTGGCCATAGATCTGTCCTCCTAAAGATAATAATTTGCTTGTGCAACTTCCTGTTTGAAACACACTCCTTGGGGTGTTAGTGGCCCTGAATTATAGAAAAGACAGAATACCATAAGAATGTTAAAACTGCAGACTCCAGATTAACCATGACCTGGAAGCTCCTTGGGAAACAGAAGGAACACTAAAAGAGGATAAAAGACATGGTAATTTTAACTCATTTTTCTTTTTCTATTTTCCAGTGTATCACGGGCATTGGCTTTATTATAAAAGGGAAGCAAACAGTCTGGAGGAAAGAAAAATAGAAGTCAGAATCAGGACTCAAGATTAATAGTGACATCACATTATATCTAGTGACTTTATCGGCCAATATGAAATCACTTAGTCATTTCCTCTTTCTCATAGAAAGATTGGGACACTTTGGAAACCCTTTTCATTGTTTATTGCCATTGTCTTGAGTACCAACGGCGAGATATGAATCGATGTGAGATTCAGTGGGATAGGCTGGGAAGAAAAGAAACCTTATCATAAATTTGCCTGGTGAGGTCTCATTATTTTAAAAGTTTAGGAAGGCTTCCCATTTAAAGACTCATTGTAGTAGAAAGCTTTACAACATCAACAGGAGCACCTGGACAAATTGTGTCTAAGAGGAAAGGCATTGGTGGAGCAGGCTTTAAAAAGGTAAAAAAGAAAAAACAATTTTTTTAAGCCCTATAAAAAAGACCACAGGAAATGTCATAAATTTCATCTGTAACTTTCTCTAAGGACCAGCTAAAATATATCAAACAAACTATTCCCCCTCCATTTTTTTTTAAGGAAAGGGTTAGAACATGAATATCTTCAAAAAGATAACTTCTTAAGAAAAAGCATCTAAATGTAATGTCTATAGGTTTCTGAAATCATAAGTAAATTGCTAAGAAGTACAGATATGAACTTGGGTTTACATTAAGTCCAATTGTTGAATATCATCTTGGAGGAAGAAAGTATTTGTAGTTCAGTTCCCAAGTCAGAGGTTTTTTTCCATACATTTATTTTTCTAAAGGCTTACTTCCTTTAACCAACTCTATAAAGCCAAAATTACCTATGTAATTGAAGGAAAATATATGAGGAAAAGAAGCTCTGAAATTTGTGGGTAGAAAGATATTATTTTAAAGAAGGTGACTAAAAGCCATAGGAAGATAATAAGCATCTGAAGAGTAATTTAGTCCCATAAACCAAAAATCTAAAATCCTTTAATTATATCCCAAAAGTTTGCCTTTGATCAGAAAGACTTTTATAAATATATATGTGAGTATTTGGTACATTGTAAAGCACTCTATAAATATGAAGTATTGCTGTTATTATAGATCCTGCTGAGGGAACCGCATCACCTAAGTAAGAGGATTGAAACTCCAATCAGAATCTAGCCATGAAAGCCTAGTTAGAGAGTGGAAAGTGGTGAATGAAGAAAAGGATGAAATGCTGGAGCTAGGATAACAGGATATGCTAGTGGTAAAGAAGCCGCCTGCCAATGTAGGAGACGTAAGAGACGTGAGTTTGATCCCTGGGTGGGGAAGCTCTTCTGGAGGAGGGCATGGCAACCCACTCCAGAATTCTTGCCTGGAGAATTCCCAAGGACAGAGGGACCTGGTGGGCTGCAGCCCATGGGGTTGCAAAGAGTCAGACATGAATGAAGCAAGTTAGCACATAAGCTTAACAGAGGAAAAGAAACTGACAGTAAAAGGGAAGCTGTGAAGCCTTGATATTTAGAAAGCTCAAGAAAGGTTTCCAATGAATGATACTGCTACAACTACTGCTAATAATGGTGGTGTTGTTCCAGTTGATAAAGACAAAGTGCACGTAGCATAAGTTTTCCAGTGTTTGTGGGAAATGATCTGTTCAACAAAACATGGAAAACTCTGACTCAAGGCTACCCACCAGGCCAGGGATAAGAGATAAATGACTTTCATCTTGTACCCCAACTCTAACTGATTTATTTGATTCCTCAAAGCATTAGGTTAAGAAAGATTCTGAGGCTGCATCTTAGCTCATCAGGAGAAAGAGCCAAGATCAATTGATGATACCTGCCTTCGGCAAAGAAAGAGGAAGTGGCATGGGAATTCAGACTTGAATAAGAGGAATGGACTCCACCAAATAGTGAGTGGCTGTTTTATTTTCCAGAATATAGGAGGGAAATATGAAGAATCACTGGAGCTGTGCAGGATGGTAAAGATCCTGCATTTCTAGCTAGAATCATAAAATCATAAAAAAGTTGACCTGATTGCTGATGGTGTTAGGGTCAGAGATTCAATATATTATTACTATCAAACATGGTGATAGGGTCACCCATTAACAGAGTTTTCCCTAGACAAGGAGGGGTCTGTGGTGAGTAGCCTCCGTCTGCCATTGTAAGTGTGCCGTTCCACCCTTCCCCACTCTGCTGACCTGCCGACATCACCTTGGGAGCCAGTGGGTTCTCTGCCTTGTGGCTTCCACTTGACTTCAAGTCCAGTTCATCCAGCAGGAGGTGATGAGAGGAGGCTAGGAGGTCAAAGCAGAGGAGACAGATGTCAGTTCCCTCTCTGTTAGGCCACAGGCTGGCAGGGACTGAATTTCTGTACTACAGTCCACATCTCCTGTCTGAGCGTTTTCATCTANAATGTAATGTCTATAGGTTTCTGAAATCATAAGTAAATTGCTAAGAAGTACAGATATGAACTTGGGTTTACATTAAGTCCAATTGTTGAATATCATCTTGGAGGAAGAAAGTATTTGTAGTTCAGTTCCCAAGTCAGAGGTTTTTTTCCATACATTTATTTTTCTAAAGGCTTACTTCCTTTAACCAACTCTATAAAGCCAAAATTACCTATGTAATTGAAGGAAAATATATGAGGAAAAGAAGCTCTGAAATTTGTGGGTAGAAAGATATTATTTTAAAGAAGGTGACTAAAAGCCATAGGAAGATAATAAGCATCTGAAGAGTAATTTAGTCCCATAAACCAAAAATCTAAAATCCTTTAATTATATCCCAAAAGTTTGCCTTTGATCAGAAAGACTTTTATAAATATATATGTGAGTATTTGGTACATTGTAAAGCACTCTATAAATATGAAGTATTGCTGTTATTATAGATCCTGCTGAGGGAACCGCATCACCTAAGTAAGAGGATTGAAACTCCAATCAGAATCTAGCCATGAAAGCCTAGTTAGAGAGTGGAAAGTGGTGAATGAAGAAAAGGATGAAATGCTGGAGCTAGGATAACAGGATATGCTAGTGGTAAAGAAGCCGCCTGCCAATGTAGGAGACGTAAGAGACGTGAGTTTGATCCCTGGGTGGGGAAGCTCTTCTGGAGGAGGGCATGGCAACCCACTCCAGAATTCTTGCCTGGAGAATTCCCAAGGACAGAGGGACCTGGTGGGCTGCAGCCCATGGGGTTGCAAAGAGTCAGACATGAATGAAGCAAGTTAGCACATAAGCTTAACAGAGGAAAAGAAACTGACAGTAAAAGGGAAGCTGTGAAGCCTTGATATTTAGTAAGCTCAAGAAAGGTTTCCAATGAATGATACTGCTACAACTACTGCTAATAATGGTGGTGTTGTTCCAGTTGATAAAGACAAAGTGCACGTAGCATAAGTTTTCCAGTGTTTGTGGGAAATGATCTGTTCAACAAAACATGGAAAACTCTGACTCAAGGCTACCCACCAGGCCAGGGATAAGAGATAAATGACTTTCATCTTGTACCCCAACTCTAACTGATTTATTTGATTCCTCAAAGCATTAGGTTAAGAAAGATTCTGAGGCTGCATCTTAGCTCATCAGGAGAAAGAGCCAAGATCAATTGATGATACCTGCCTTCGGCAAAGAAAGAGGAAGTGGCATGGGAATTCAGACTTGAATAAGAGGAATGGACTCCACCAAATAGTGAGTGGCTGTTTTATTTTCCAGAATATAGGAGGGAAATATGAAGAATCACTGGAGCTGTGCAGGATGGTAAAGATCCTGCATTTCTAGCTAGAATCATAAAATCATAAAAAAGTTGACCTGATTGCTGATGGTGTTAGGGTCAGAGATTCAATATATTATTACTATCAAACATGGTGATAGGGTCACCCATTAACAGAGTTTTCCCTAGACAAGGAGGGGTCTGTGGTGAGTAGCCTCCGTCTGCCATTGTAAGTGTGCCGTTCCACCCTTCCCCACTCTGCTGACCTGCCGACATCACCTTGGGAGCCAGTGGGTTCTCTGCCTTGTGGCTTCCACTTGACTTCAAGTCCAGTTCATCCAGCAGGAGGTGATGAGAGGAGGCTAGGAGGTCAAAGCAGAGGAGACAGATGTCAGTTCCCTCTCTGTTAGGCCACAGGCTGGCAGGGACTGAATTTCTGTACTACAGTCCACATCTCCTGTCTGAGCGTTTTCATCTACAGCTTTAGCTGCAGTTCTCTCTGGATTCCAGTAAACTTTGCCCACTCTGCTGCCTTCAGCCTAGAGGTAGTAAAAGGGCTTCCTGCTATTGTTAACTACCAGGTGCTTGCAGTGCCTGTTAGCCTCCCACATTTTGTAAATATTCCTTTTATTAAACCCTCTTTGTTGGAATATAACATCTTTTCCCTCCTCTTCTGAGACTGATATAGGAGCCCAAAGATACATTGTTCTGTTGTCTAGGGCTATAGTAGCATCATAGTAGCTACTGGGCATTTAGGAAGCTTTCAGGCTTCCGTCTTGAATTTCCCTAAGACGCTCCCCCTCTATAATACTGACAACTGACACTTTCTCAGCTAAGAATGAAGAACTCTACGAGTGAAAGTTGAGTATCCTCTTCCTTTCAACAAGAGCTTCCCTCATAGCTCAGTTGGCAAAGAATCCTCCTGCAATGCAAGAGACCCTGGTTTGATTCCTGGGTCAGGAAGATCCACTGGAGAAGGGATAGGCTACCCACTCCAGTAGTCTTGGGGCTTCCCTTGTGGCTCAGGTGGTAAAGAATCCACCTGCAATATGGGAGACCTGGGTTTGATCTCTGGATTGGGAAGATCCCGGGCAGAAGGGAAAAGCTACCGACTCCAGTATTCCTGGCCTGGAGAATTCCATGGATATAGTCCATGGGGTCGCAAAGAGTAGGACACGGCTGAGTGACTTTCACTTTCACTTTCCTTTCAACAAAGTGACACTCTACCCACCTTGTCCTCAAATGTGTGAGCACATGTACATGTGTGCATTCACAAACACACCAGGTCATCCTATATAAAAATCTGGATCAGCAACAACTCTCCAGTTTAGCAATGTCTGCCCACAAATAATATTATCTGCCTTTCGTGCCAGTGTTCTTGGGCCAGTGAAATCAAAAGGAAATTAGATTTAGGGGTTAATTAGATTTGATTTGGGGGGCAAGAATGATTACACATGATTCTATGTACTTCTATCAATATGGGCATTATTTTCTTGCCCATAAAACTTGCTTCCTGTTTTATTATGTTGCAGCCTTTGGTGATTATTGTTAAGGTCCATTAGCTATCATTTTGAAAAGTGATGGTGCTCTATCATTCCATCTTCATTTATATGGTAGAAAAATTACTATAAAAATGTGAATTCCTCCTCATAAACCCTTTGGTTACCACAAGGTACAATTTAAGGCAGATTAAATGCTTGTTTTCCCCTGTTATCAATTAATAGAAGAATGAGTTCATTCCCTGGCATCCTCTAATGCCAATGACATTCTCGCCACCCACCCACATATCATTGTGAACTCATGGATTTAAACATAGTTCATATCTTTCAATCCACTGAAGTTGTTATCACTAATGGTCAAATTATCTCTTGTCTCTTTAATTAATGAGAATTGCTTCTGAATCCTGAGTACCACCCCAATAATCATTGTTACTTCCTTTCTTTCTCATACAAAAAGACCTTTCAGGCTGATATTACACATCTCCTATTCCAGATATTTTCTCTGTACATTTCTCTGAGCCAGATACCTTTTTGTGGAAGATATATCTAGAGATTACAAACTGCGCATTCTTGTTCTTTTTCAGAAGTATTTTGAAATTTTATTGCTACTTTTTGCTAAACATTTACAACATAAATTTTGGTCAAGAAAAGATGCTAAAATTAAAAAGGGCATTTAAATGTAGTCTATATATCAAGACTCAAGGGATTAGATCTGATAGACAGAGTGCCTGAAGAACTATGGATGGAGGTTCATGACATTGTACAGGAAGCAGTAATCAACACCATCTCCAAGAAAAAGAAATACAAAAAGGAAAATGGTTGTCTGAGGAGACCTTACAAATAGCTGAGAAATAAAGAGACACTAAAGACAAAGGATAAAAGGAAGGCAGAGTTCCAAAGAATAAAGGATAAAGTGGAAGAAAGCCTTCCTTAGTTATCAGTGCAAAGAAATCGAGGAAAACAATAGAATGGAAAAGACTAGAGATCTCTTCAAAACAATTAGAGATACCAAGAGAACATTTCATGCAAAGATGGACACAGTAAAGGACAGAAATGCTATGCACCTTGCAGAAGCAGAAGATATTAAGAAGAGGTGGCACAAATACACAAAAGAAATATGGTTTTTCCAGTGGTCATGTATGGATGTGAGAGTTGGACTATAAAGAAAGCTGACTGCCAAAGAATTGATGCTTTTGAACTGTGGTGTTGGAGAAGACTCTTAAGAGTCCCTGGGACTGCAAGGAGATCCAACCAGTCCATTCTAAAGGAGACCAATCCTGGGTGTTCATTGGAAGGACTGATGTTGAAGCTGAAAATCCAATACTTTGGCCACCTGATGCAAAGAGCTGACTCATTTGAAAAGACCCTGATGTTGGGAAAGATTGAGGGCAGGAGGAGAAGGGGACAACAGAGGATGAGATGGTTGGATGGCATCACCAACTCAATGGAC